>JAWWES010000115.1:2726107-2845763 GCA_035583135.1 Lophotriccus pileatus
GTGTGTGTGTGTCTGTGTGTGTCTGCGTTCCTTCATATCGTGTGAGTCAGAAATGCAATAGAATAGCTCCGGCTCATTATAGAAGTCTGGTATTAAGCAACAGATTTTGATCATAGTTGTGTGTAAATCTGGGAGAAATACAGCATGTTTGGAATTTGTAAGTGCTCAGATACAGGCTGGCCAAGTAAGAGAAGAGCAAACCAGGCATTAAAAAGCCAGAATTAAACTTCTTTTCTGTAGCTGGGTTAGCTTTCAGATACCCTCTCCTGATTTGTGATGTCCTTGGAAATTCACACCTGGTCCAAAAACCTCCTTCCTGTCTCTCAGGGCTTAGCTGGAAATGGCAGCACATTGCCAGAAGGTGTCTGAATCTCCTCCACCTTTCTAGATTTAAATCCTGCGATGGGGATGTTGTTTCCAGCCAAGGTGATCCTGATACGTTCCACTAAAGGTCTGTTGGGTCACACAGCCAGGCAGCTGCTATTCTGCTAAGGGAATGTGCAAACAGAGCTGCTGACCTACCAGTAAGCCCACTGCAGGTAGTTTAAGATGAAGTGTTCAAGACTATTTTCTATTCTATTTCTATTTTAGATGGTGTGTGTCTGATACTCTTGCTGTGTCCAAGAATTTGCCAGCAGAATTATTCCCAGGCATCGCATGCATTGACAAAGACTCAGGAACATAAAGGGGCTCAGTTCCTGCTTTGTTTTCCCCTCCAAAGACAGCTGATACTTTGGTGAAACTAGGGAGAGGTGTGAGCAGTGCTGGAGAAACATCAGCTAATGTATACTATGCCAGCAGAGGAGACAACAGCCTGGGATGCTGCTGTGTGGGAGTGCGAGGTGCTCCAGAGAAGCTCTGCTAGTTCTTGTTCATGGGCAGACACAGATGAAGTTTTGATGGTGCATGGAATATTCCCATGGCAAAAATACCTTTGCAAAGCTGACTGTAATGCCCATCTCTGCAGAGCGTGAGTGGGCTGCTGTGGTAGGGGGAAGGAAAGTGCCTTTTGGGGCAGCTGTGATTAAAGGAGGGGAAAACCCCACAACACAACCCCAGCAAAGTTAAGTTGGTACTGACTAATAGTGGTGAGCTGAGGGATGGTACACTTGTTCCCCTCATCACTCAAGGTGGCCCTGTGAAAATTGGTAATTATCTGGTGGTAGGAGTGCAGGGAAAGGAAGCAAGCAAGCAGAAAATCATGAAGAACGAGAGAAGGTTGTTACCACCACTTCCTTCTTCAGACTGCAGCGCAGCTTAGGGCTCAGGTTCAATAAGAAAAAAAAAAGTTTAAAAAGCTCCCACCCATCACCACCTGTGTGCATCCTCTTAGCCTGCAACAGTTGTAAAGTAACATCGTTTAGCTTATTTTTTTTTCTTAAATTTGAGGCGTAAACTACCTTGCGGGACTTTGCTGTGGGTTCGGGAGGTGTGCACGGTCCCCAGCAGGTATCCCAGTGGGCTGCAGGGACGTGCTGTGGGTCAGAGAACTGCATGTTAGGATGGTGCATTTTCAGCCTTTCAGCTAACTCGGTTCTTATATAACACCAGCTCTCGGTGGTCAGATTGGTTTTACCGCAGAGACGTGGAGAAGTAAATACTCCAGTGTAAGTGCAATGCAAATGATTTTCGCCTGGCCTGATCCTGAAATCACTGGGGTGCGCCGCATAAAAACATGCGAAAAATTAGTCTAATGAACGACAAGATGGATCTTTCAAGGGGTCCCTTATGGGTTTAACATGAAACGTGCTTCCCCTGAATTGGGGCAAGGGTGCTGAGCTCCCCGCAAAGTCACCCCCCCGCCGTGAGCACACTCTCGAGGCATGAGCAGCGTCCGGGGAGCCGGGTTCTCGTGCACCAGCACAGCCCTGTGATTTGCAGGAAGGGGGGGTGTTAATTCAGAGATCTGTCCTTCAAAGCAAGGAAATGATGAGGTAAGAAATCTTTCTGTGTTTTGAATATATATATATGTACACACATATAAATATAGATGAGATTATTCAAATGCAGCTTGAATATATTTTGCCTAATCCATACAGAGTTTTATCAATATTTCTTTGTTTATTCTCTTTCATGCCAGCTGCTTTCTTTATATATTTCCATTTTGTACATTTTTCAGAGTGATTGGATCATGTTGCACACACTTCTATTGAAATATTAAGTGTTTGCAATCCCCATTCATAGGCACCAGCTCTGTTATTATGATCCATCATTTCGAAATCCACATATTTGAAAAAAGAGAGCTTAGCTGGCCCTTGAGTAGCAGAGAGCATTAGACCCAAGGAATCTCATTCATCTTGTCAATAATCTATGGATTAACACCACCAAATTGTTCGTTTCCTTGGCATATGCTCGCTGTATATTTTTAAACAAAATGAGCGTGTGGAAGCCCCAGCGAGGTGAGGTCTGATGAAGGTTGGGTTTATACTGGTGTCAGAAGGGAAACAGAGAACTTATTTGTGCCCTGCTCCTGAGGATCTTGTGATGGTTACCATTTGGGTATTGATTCCCGTTAGTGGTCAGTATAGGAGAAAGGAATCCTGGAATAGTCAAGGCCTCTTGTGCTTCGCTGGGGGGCCAGGGCAGCATGTTGGTGTTATCTGGTATGGAACAGCCCTTCTTGTGCTTGGGGTTTTTATTGTATGCCAGCCTCTTGCTGGGAGGCTCTTTCCCTCACTTTCTGCATCCCAGTGGGATGCATGAGGGCAGAGATGTGGTGGATGAGCAGAGGGGTTACAAGACAGGTGCAGCACTTGCGACACCTGTGCAGGAGGAACCCACAGTCTGATTTGTGAGCATCTGAGATACGGACAAGCTCAGTGATGGCAGGGACCCCAGTGCTGCTCAGGACCTGATGATGGGCACAGCAGACTATGGAGATGGTGTGTGAGCATCAGTTTTGTGCATCTGTGCCTTTGGTGGGTTCACCTGAACTGGAACACCACCCTCAATAGCTTTTTAGGTAGGCTCTGATCACTCGCTGAAGTCTTGCGCCTCAGCATGAAAGGACAGCGAAGCCACCAGTGCCACAGTGGCATTTTTCTGGCTGGGTCAGTGTGGGGGGCAGACCCATCCTCTGTCGAAATCTAATCCTGGCCTTTGCAGCCCTTCGTGCTGGTTGGTGGCAGAGCCATGGGAGGGCACAAGGGCTGTGGTGCTGGTGCAGGGATTGCCATCAGTGGGGCCCCGCGTGCCATTCATCACCGGTGACGGCCCATGCCGCGGCATTGTCACCTAGCAACGGCCCAGCCACGGCAGGCGGGACTTTATGTATATATATATGTATATATATTTTTTTTTTTTAACATAAAAATAAGGCAATAATTTAGAAATTTGCATTTTTATTTTAACAAGTGCGAATGTTTGGATGGCAGGGTTGGAGTTGGAAGATGGAGATGCTTTAGCTTTGCATCCCCCTGACTCCGAGCACTAGAGCAGTGGCTGCCGTGTTGAAGTGGATCTGTGCACTTCATGTGTACCCGGATTTAAACTTGAACCTGACACTCTGCCATTGCCTTACCCTGATTTTTCTTCCTTTTTTTCCCCCTCACATTCATGCTATAAAAAATTATGTTGTTAAATTGCAAGGTGGGCTCTTTTTTATGTAACTTCTATGTCTGAGGCTGAACTTTCAGCTCTAATTTTTTTTTTTTTAATCACAGTGAAGAAAAGGCAAAGAAGCATATAAACTCAAATTATTCCTTTCCCACTCTTTTAAAACACCTTTAAGATTGCAGAAGCCCTCTGAGCTCTATATTGGCAATTCATGGTGTGGCAACTCACTGCAAAATCTGCTCGTTCGTTTTTGCTGATTGAATTTACTGATTGTTAATGTGTATAAAAGTGTTATGTACTTTTGAAGTAATCTCCTGCTAAAGGATTTATAGGAAAGATTATTTATATGTCACAGCGTTTTCTCTGTTGTTATGACAGTATTATTGAGTAAATAGTTTAATTTTAGTGCCCTAGTTAAAAAAAATCCATAATGACCACCACATAAATCCTTTGCTGTTTTTATTTCTATATTTAGTTCCCTCTACAGATACTGGAGTTGAAAATAGGCTGGTACCTAAGACATGAATTCTGTTAAATATTAAAGAGATCTCATCAATGATTTTATTAGTCTCAGTACTCAGTGAAGGCCGCACTGACATCTGAAGTCTAATGATTTTTTTAATATATTTAAAGCCTCGTACTGCACCTTTAAATATTGAACAATATTGAAAAATATAGAAGTACTTTTTTGTATATTAGCTTTAGGCAGAACTGTTGTATGATTTCCACTCCTTTCATGACATTGTAATGATGTTACCACATACAACTTTATCTTGCATGAAAAGGTGAAGTCATGAGTGATTTCTCCAATTTAAAAGCACTCAACCCTCACAGTGCTAGAAATGAATATTTTGCATATATTCATGCAACAATGATTCAATTTAAGATTTCTATTTTCAAACATTGCTTGAAACCTTCGGTATGTTAGTAGTAAAATTGCCAAAATGTGTAATAAGATTTATTATAGATGAGTAGCATTTTATTTAGTATTTCATGTTAACACGCTTTTAGGGTTACCCTGGTTTAGCAGAAGAATTCATCTTTCTTTTCTAATCAGAGCTAACACTTTATTGTATTATTAAGATACACTTACTGTGTGATTGTATATCATTGTACGAGCAGAGTTTTCTCTGCCTGGCAAACCTGAGCCTGGTTGATGCACAGCACCTGCCTCCTGCACCCGAACCCACCGCTCCATATTCTGCCACTCCCCACCTCTTTCCTTTTATTCTGGTTCTTTGATTGTCCTCCTAAAAGGTCATCTTGAGCTCTGCACTGACACACACACACACATGTACACACCCCAGGTCTTTCCTCTCCTCTCTGCTCAACCAAACCTCGTCACTGCTCTCAGACCACTGACAGTGGCAAACCCTGTGCTGGGAGCTACCGCCCCAGTGATCAAAATACAAACCGCTCTGGGTTTGTCGTGAGGCTTCTTTTCGTAGCTTCAGCATCAGCCCATCACACTGTGTGTCATGGGACTGGTAGGTAGGAGCCACTGTTTCTCTGGGCGTCTGTGGTTGGGGCTTCTGTGTCGATGCATTTTACTCCCTGTGCCGACACCACCCGGCACTGATCTTGTGGCTTTGCGTGTGGAGGCGTGCGTAGCATTGGGGCTGTAGGAACTGGGGGATAAAGCAGTAGAGCAGATGCTTAACCCGAAGCAATGGACATTCTCTGCTCCCTCCCAGCCTTTTTCACGCTCTGGGGCAGGTCACATCCCTGCCCAAGCAGCATCATCATGCATACACAAACCTGTTATTTAAATGGCTTTGGTGGTTAAGGAGTGGTAAGACCAGGCCTGAAAAATTCCTGGTATTTTGATCCTCTGACCAAGGTCCAAATCCTGGTGCCTTTTTTTGCCTCCAGTAGTCCCTTCATACTTAGCCCTACCTGCAGAAGGAAACGACATGTTCCACAGGTAAGGGGAAAAACACTATTAAAATGTGAGTGTGAGGGATGTGTGGTGACGAGTTACCGTGCCAGAGTGATAAATATGTTTACATCTTTTAAAAGTTGTAACTCAGCACGGATGAGCTGAGTCCCCCCACCCTTTCATGTTCATGTTTGATTCACAAACAGAAAGAAATGATCTACTATTGGGAAAGATTTCTCTTTGACTGGGGAGCTGGAGATGATGGCAAGAGTGGCTTTCATAGATGAAAATAATTGCACACTTTTTGTATTATTATTTTTGGCAAAGAGCTGGCGTTTCAGCTTTCCAGCGTATTACATCATTACTTTGTATAATGCATCATAATGATAGAGTGAATGGAAACGAAGAAATGCCAGCTTCTGTTGCAAGTTTAAAGACAGACACACATTTTCAGCTGGGAAAGCTGCTGTTCAGCTAAGTGTTTTCCTAGATGAAACAAAGCTGCAATCCCACTTGGCATTCGCATTAATTGTGGACTTGCCAACAGGCCAGTTTCACTGGTGTATAAATTAGTGGAGAATTATTCAACTCATCTCAATAACTAAGAGAATATCCTCATAAAGCTTGCTGAGCTGTAAGACATTCCCCCTCCCCCCCACTTTCCAGGGTATTTTGCACCCTATACTTAGAAAAATCACAGAATTTGCATGCTGTTTCAAAAAAAAAAAAAAAAAAAGGAGAAAAAGCCCATACAAAGAAAGGCATTGGATATATTGATACCCCAGCAGAGCAATGTGGTGACTATCTGCATAAAATAGCAAGTTTGTATTGATAGGAAACTGTCCAAATTTAAAGGGAATTTTCTGGTTTGTTGTTTGAGTTTTGAGTTTGGGTGTTGGTTTTTTTTTTTTTTTTGTTTTGTTTTGAAATTCAGCTAAAAATGAGAAGTGAAAATGCCTGTGAAAACGTGTCTCAGTGCCATCATCAGACACCCGACATTGCGTGTCTCTCCATTGGAACAAGAGCCCGGGAACTGCAAACTTCCCCAAACTGTCCTGCCAACAGGCCTTTCTGACCTAAAGGGGAGATCACCTTTATGGTGACAGCATAATTTGATCTCTGTGCCATCTAATCCTTATTTTCTTTATGGAGGCTGCCAGCAAGGGTGCCAATTAGTGCCAATTGTGATGGTGGCTTTTGTGATGCAGACACCTGCCCACTAGGAATTGGACTGGTACCACCAACACACATATGCCACTAAACAGCTGTCAGATGGTAATGACTTTTTGGAGTAGAAGAAAAGGGCAGAATTTCATTCTGAGGCAATTTTCTGAGAAAAATTTTGCAATTTTTCACCTCTCTCTTTTTTGGTATCTGAATTCCAGGCTTCTAATGATTGAACAAAATGTGAATTTTAACGTGTATCTCACAGCACCAACTTCATCCAAAAACCTGTGTGTCCCAGATGAGCAAAAGTAGAATGAGAAATTATATTGATGGTATTCTTACTATACAGAATCATATTTTACACTTGTTTTCTGAAGTTCATTGCTTATTTAGGTTACTTATCCCAGCAACAAACAAATGAAATGCTATATTTTCTTTTACCACTCTTCTGTTTTCTTAGCTAAATTAAAAGAATGGATTAAATGTAAATATCAAACAATTAATTTTCTTTTTTTCTTTTGATGACAAAGTGAAGTGCTTTGCAGCACTTCTGCAGCTCATGCCACCACAGGCACAACAGTTCAGGATCCCTCCTGTGCTTTTATTATATGCTCTTCTAATTTTCAGTCAAATCAACGGTCCCTTCTTTGCTGCCTAAACAGGGGAAGTTCGCAAGAGGAATTACATATGCATGTGTGCACTCATAGAAGTGTACAGACATCTATCTGTATAGACACATTCACTTTAAGCTGTAGGTTTTTGGGTAATTTTGGTAGTGTGGTCATGCATAGACTGGATTTCTTTGCAGCAGATGGGAATTTGTGTTGAGGTTCATTGTGGCTCATGAAACGGGTCCGTCGTGAGATGCTGAACGCTGGTTGGTGTTAAGGATGTGGGTGGGAAGTGTGGGTAGTGTCTTACAGGAGGTATTTGGCACTGTGTGAGGAGGGACCTTCAGAGCTGTAAGAGGATTCCTGTATCCTTTCCAAGCCTCACGAATCGCTGCCGAGAGCTCCCGACGCCTGATAGTCAAGCCAAAGGCCAGGCACTGGCAATTAATGTGATCTTTCAGTGCTCAGCCAACACTTACTGCTGGTTCAGCCTTTGCTCTGGCAGGTGTCACACCTTGATTAGTGCAATTGCTTACTGGCATCAGCCACTAAACGTGGTTCCTGCTAGATGGAAAAGGAAACAATCCTAAATAAACCCAGACAAGGTTGTTACGTGGTGATTGGAGATGGTCTAATGCTTCGAGGAAAATGCAGTCACATTTAAAGAACACCACCGTTGCCATATTTAATCATAGTATATCTAGAAAAAGTTTGTATGAAGGTTTTCAAGCTAAATAAAACTAGTCAGGGTCACTGTTTTTTATTAGCGTTTGTTCCTGAGGTCTAGGTCATCGCTGCTTGTCTCGGTTTCCAAAGTATTTAAAGCTCTATTACAGCTTTGGACCAGCTCTCTTATTGCCTTCCTATCTGTTTCTCTTCCATTTATTCCTTCCTCAGACACTGACTGTTCTAATACAGCTGTAACTGGCTATGGCCTCTGCCACAGAAAGGAGAGAGTTTGCAGATGGACTCTCAGCAGTTTCTGGACTTGGTCATGGAGAGCTTTGACCCCTGAGGAATGTTTCTATACTGTCACCACAACGTGCTCTGAAATTTCACAGATTTGAAAGGAATGGCAGCCAGAGCAGCCAGCATTTACAGGTTTGGGAGAGGTAACAGCAAACCTACAGGGGCTCAATCAGCTGTTTTAGTTTCTTAGTAGCTTTTGACTGTGTGTTTTTCTCCACTGGTTAGCTTGTTAAGGGCTTTCAAAACATTTTCTCCACATCTTGGGGTTGTTCCAAGGCTTCTCAGTTAGAGAGGACAACTATGGGGCTCAGATTTTTGAAACTGCAGCCCCTGTACTGGCACTTCAGCTGAATGTTGTCTTTAAAAAGGCTGCAAATCCCAGCCATTCCTTTCCTGACACTAATGGTCAGATTGTAGAGGGGCTTCTCAGTTAAGTTTTCTTGAATGCACAAGGCACATTATTCTTGAGTATGAAAATGCACTGCACTGGGTTGTGCTGCTGTTTTTTGGGTGAGTGAGTAGTTATTTGCCTGGGTGAGCAGTGGGTGCAAAGTCCAGCCCATTATTCCATACTCTGTCCTCAAATGCAAGTCAAGGAATCCACTGATGCTCAGCAGATCTCATTACTGGGACTGAAATGAGGACCTGTGTTCTCTGTTGGTGTTTCAAACGATGCAAATATGTTTTAAACAGTCCTGTGGCATATCTTTTGCACATCCTAACATATAGATCTCCTAGTGGACATATAGCATGGCTTTTAACATGTGCTAGTCTCCAAAACATGCAATATTAAAGGAAAATGCAGTAATTCCTTAAACGCCCTATCATTGTGAATTCATATCATATTCATTGTAATAGCATTGATCAAAATGAATTCATTTGGTATTCATGTAAATGTCACATGTACTTCCATAGGTGTTTCATTGTAAATTAGCATTTCTCAGAGGACACTTAAAATAAAGTGTTACTGAAAGTTCTCATTACACATATTGCTGAGATTAGTACATTAAGGATCATGTACTTACATAGTACTAATGCATTTCTGCCACTTAAAATGCTGCATTACCCATTTCTGATATCTAGCAAATATCTAAAGCAATTTTGAGAATTACTGACATCCTGAAGGAAGTGGTACTTTTGTGATTAAAATGGTTTTGTGTGTTTCACTTTGATTTATAAAAAAAACCCCTTATGCCAGATATACTTAAATGATTTCGTGATTTTAAATTACTTCAGCAGTAAGTGAAACAAAAAAGTATGAGAGACACATCTAATTAGAAAAACAAAAACCAAATATTATAAATGCTTTGGGATCTTCAAACTTGTCTTACAAAGCCAAATTAGCTGAGACTTTAGTATGCTGTGGCACAAGCTTTCTGATCTATTTGCTTTCAGATTATTACTTCCAAAGAGAAAGCTGAAAAGTTTTGCGGTCTCAGGCAGATGCATTTCTGACGTCTTGAATTGTCCATTACAGCTTGTTTGGTCTGAAGTTATTTTTGAAAAGATGAAGTTTAAAGAAGACTACAGAGCATTTTATAAATAGCTGACAAAAGGTGCGTTACAGTAACTATAAAAGAGAGCATTTTTTGAGACCTGAAACACTCTAAAGCTGTCTGACAATGCTGTGGATGTCTTCTGAAAAGGATTGATGTAACTATTTAAAGGCTTTTTTGGTAACACTAATAAAAAACCCTCTGAAACTTAACAGCGGGCCTGATCTTAGCAGAAACCTTAGGAAAAAAATATGAGGAAATGACAGTGTTTTGGTGTTTTTCTTGGAAAGAAAGAGTCAGATTTGGCCATGAGGTGTTGCAAAACCAATTCCATAATATAGTCTCTTAGCAAATACTTGTTTGCTCTTCTGGCTTCATCCGTGTGTGTTGTGATGTGCAGTGTGGACTTGCAGCAGGCGCAGGGGGACTGTGCAGGAGGAACCATTCCCAGAGCTGAAAGCACAGAAAAAGGATGGAATTAAGGCTAAAACACTACTCTGGGCCTTGGGAGGTTTGGGCCCAGCTCTGGTGTTGTGTCCCTTGTGCAAAAAAGTGGAGCTGGGAGAGCAAGCTCCCTCTCTCCTGTCACTTGTCACTTGTCCTGGCACAGGTGGATGGGCCTTTTGGGGATGAGCCTTCTGGAAAGGGAGGAGGAGAGGATGTGGAGGAAGAGACCCCACCCTCTTTTAGATATTTCCAGTGTCTTGTGCAACCTTGAAGCTCTCGTGACCTTCCTCAAACCCTCGTGACCTTCCCCACCCTTGCAGCTGATTTCCAGCATTTGTTGACCAGTCTCTGTAGTGAGTTGAGCCACATCTCCAGGAACAAAGGATTGGATGCATCCACACCTGAGTATCAGCTGTACATTAGAGCTCCTTCTTGTCTCATGCCTTGTCTATTTTTCCAGAAGTTTTCAGTTTCCCTTGTTTATGGTGTTTGCCGGATTTGGAGCATGCAGTATGGCGAGCCACAGGATGGAGTGTGGAATCCAGAGATCCGTTTCAGGTTAGAGCCATAATTAGCTAATGGAAGATAATAAATGGCTACTAAAATCACATGAAAAATATGATAGTGCTGTAAAGTGTGTTTTTATAATCCTGCTCCTCCCCTTTTCTGCTGCCGCCTCCTCCTCTTCAACGTAACAAGGACCCTAATAGGCTTCATGTACAAGTGCCTATTTTTATTAAAGACAAGTGTAATCTTTGTAGTCCAAATGTCCCTATCATAAATGCTAACCGAGGAAAATATTAGGACTCATTTATTTATGAACCCGTTAATAATGAGGTGCAGTTATGAAAAAGGCTTTCTCAGCACAAAGCCTACTGAACAAACAATGCACACTGGGGAAAAGGAGCTAGTTAGCCTTCCTGACTTAGATAAAGCTATGGAGAAATGACAAGTGCCAGTAATTAGCAAAGCCTCTTCACCAAGATAACCCTATACATCTTTGTCTAGTTCAATCACCAAAGACTCCGATTCAGTGTAAAATTAAAGCCAGGATGCCATCAATTTCTGTTAACCTCTTTATATTGTTCTGTGTTCATGCATATGTGATAGATAGTTTTTGTCATTTTATTAAATGGTGACATCTCAGTATGCATGTGACTAAAACTGTTTTCTCCTTAGCAAAGTATTTTTAATCATCTCTCCATCGCCTTTATTATCTTGATTCTTCGGAGTACTAATTGCTTTATTGTGCAGTATCGGCACTGTTCCAGGGGTGCAAATGTTTGTCCCACTCCTTTTATACCTGGGATTAAGAGGTTGGTGCCCTTTCTAGCACTCACATGAGCACATACAGTAGTACTGCATCTGTCTGATGAGACCTGCAGAACCTCCTGCTGCATTTTTATGGGAACAGGCCAAAATTTGTTAGTTACAGTTATTAGCACTTAACATGCCGTCCTCTGGTGTCCATGAGAGTGGCCTCCCCTCTCTGCACGTGTCCACATAGGTGGTCCTTGTTTGGATTTTTAGTGAGGTAGCTACTGTTCACCTGCTTGAGGCACCAGCCAAAGCATGTTGAACTCAGCTGAAAGACTCCTGTCTGCACCCAAACTGCCTTTTTTTTCCCCCACCTTAAATGGTAAGCCCTGAATTTCTTTTTCCTCCAGGCTTCCAATGTCTCTGAGCTCATACTCCCTAAATTTCCTTTTGGCTTTCAGATAAGTCAGCAAACACGTTCACCTAAAGCTTTGTGAGGGTAAAAAAAAAAAAAAAGAAGTTATAAATCAACCCTGTTTCCTTGACGTCGGGGCAGGTTTGCTGGGAGTGCTCAAAGAGTTAGCACTGAGTGACCTGAGGAGTTGCATGTGGTGTTGGGTGTCATAACAAAAGTTCCTGCTGGCTCCGTTCTCCTGCTCTGTAATGTCTTTTTACTTGTTTTAAGTACTCTAGGCCCTGACTGCTGAGGTTATTAATCTTCATCTGTGCTCTTTTTAAACTTTACTACTAGCACTTTTTTTGCCTCAGATATGCTTTTATTCATTCTTTTCAGCAGCAATAACCTCTCATATTGGCCAAATTAGGAAATAATTGCAAATAATAGAGAATCCTTTTCCAGCTCTGCAGTAAAGGATTATATATGTGCTGTGTGTGAGGGATGGCACAGAGTGTAAATACCAAGATGTGGGCAAATAGGCAGAGAAGGGAAGTATGTTGGTTGGCTCTCGCTCTGAATTGCTGTCTGGCTTGGGGGTCTGTCTTTGTGTTCAGAGCCACAACCCATGGCAAAAGGTCATGTGTGGTGGTTTGTGGAGGAGAGAAAGGGAAAAGCAGGAGCTGATGTTGCAGATCAGCTCATGCCAGTCCCTGCAGGTTGTTTAGGAAAACCAGGGCAGGGTCTTTTAGTCTTCTGTGGTAGAAGCAGATTTGGGGAATCAGATTAATTCACTTGTATTTTTTTAAACAGAAACATCTGATCTATCTTGTTTTTGTTTATGTGGCCACAGTAGCCATGGCTTGTTTCTGTTCAGTGCCAATTCCAGGAATTCCACCCCAGTTTTCCTGTGTGTTGTGTCAGATTTGGATCTTCATCCGTTACTTTGAAACTCACAGTTGTCCAGTCATGGAGCTGAAACAAAGAGTTTATTTCTGACTTGTATGACAGTCACACATCACAAGCAGCCAATAATCCATCCCAGCTACTGCAAAATTGTTTAATTAGGCATCATATTAATAATTATTTTTCACTAACAACAATATATGTTGGATTTTGGGATATGCTTGTGCCATATAAGAAGCCACTTAAGCTCTGAGGTGTCTGGCTGCTCTCATACATAGGCATTTTCAGGATCAAAGCTCCTGTGAATGTTACTCACAACAAATAATTCTACCAGCTCTTGGGAAGAAAATACAGAGAACATTCATGTAATGCTGCCATCTCAGTTGGGGAGCAAGGAAATACTGTAGGAGAGAGCAAAGCTCTCTCGGCACTTTCACCGCATTAACACTTACCTTCCTTCCTTTCTTCCAGTCAAAGTTCTCTGAGCTGCTGCTTTCCATTGTTTTTTATTATTCATTTGAATAAGAAAATAATATTTTTCTTCTCTAATTCGGGAAAAATTGTCATTGCCCACCTCCTGCTGAGAGAAAAAAGTGCCAGAGCCCATCTCCTATGAGCTCCTTCTCACTTCAAATGCAGGCTGCAATGGCTCCTTTGGAAATGTAACAGGCTATTATAGAAATATGTATTTACACAGTATTTTAAGATGCACATTATCCACCTGATAGACCATAACAGCTCACCATTACAGCCTATTGAATAAAACCTCTTTGCACCATTTTTTTTTCAAAGCAGATACTTTTTATGTGATAAATTGTGAATCTATCGCGTAAAGGTACGAGTTCGTCATGCAGGACCGCAGGAGGACACCATTTATGTGTAACCTGCTGCAGTGGGAAGTTGGTCTGACCCTATCCCAGACAGTGAATTATTCTGACCAGAGAGATGCAGATAAAAAAAAAAGGGGGGGGGGGACAAAAAAGCTTCATGAACATAAAAGGGAAAGTTACAACATTTGTTTACCGGTCTGCATTAAATTATAAGGGAGATCATGTCCTGCCATGCATGTCTATGAGTTTTAAACTACTGGCAGCCTGAGCAACCACCCTTTGGGGCTCGTGCCGCCCTCCTGAATTCCCAAGGAGCTGGGAGCATCGCAGATATTTAAGGAGTTCTCCTATACTACTTTTACCTCCCAGTCTTAGGGCCTTCATCTCTCCTGCAGAGTCATTTTCCTTCTTCTATAGCTGATTTTAAAAGGGACCTAGTTTTAAAAGGGACCCCTATATTCTGAAAACATCTCTGCTTGCCTTTCCTGCCCAAACTTCGTGTGCTTGTTTGACTCCGTCCAGTCAGTTTCTCTCTTCCAGGAATTTACATTAGAACCTGTACTGCCCTAGGTGCCATCTCTCTCTTTGTCCAAGGATGCTCTTTTGGAATAGATAATAACCAAAATTTAACGAGCCTCCTTTATTAGCCAGGAGTGAGGCATGACTGTCAGTTCTAGTGACATTTAACTTAGCAAGAAAAAAAAGACAACAGAAAACAGCACAAGACCCCAACTTCAAAACAAAACTCACAGCCAAAGACAGTGTCCCTATTATCAAGCAGATGGAATAAGCTGCAAACAGACAAGATCCCCAACTTGTTATAAGATGAAATAGAGCCCAGCCCCTGTTGTGAAACGATTTTACATTGCAGATGTTCATGAATGCATGGAAAATGTGGTGACTTCAAGTCTCTTTTTGTTCCCTATCTTCAGGATGTCAAAACTGATTTTTTTAAAAGAAACTCTCCAACAGTTGCAGTTGACTCCTGAGAAGAACTTCAATGTGTGGAACAAAAAAAGGCTCCCAGCCAGCTGAACAGCGTTGTCTTTTTCCCTCCCCCCACTCAAATTCAGCATACACAACAGAAATACCAAACAGGCATGGGTTTTACATATCATGCCAATTCTGATCCAAAACAGTTTATTAATATAAATCACCTCCAAAAAAGGGAAAGATTTTAAAGGGAAGCGAATAGCTGCCAAAAAGACTTACACACAGAGCCAGTGCCTAACACTAAACCTAGTGGAAATCATGTACTTCCATTCTTCATGAAGCTAAGCAGTGGGGAGCCAGTGCTTTGAACCCGACATGGGACACTTGCTGTGAGTCCCCAGTAGAAAGCATATGGTTTGAGAGGAAACAGGAACACCATCCAAAAAGCTGCTGGTCTATAACCAGCAGATCTGTAAACAGTCTAAACCTGTTTTCCTGCCAGAGGGATCCAAAGGGCCCTGTCTAGCCTTTTCCAGGACTCTTCCCCCTCCGGGGTGTCAGCATGAGCTCCCACCCCTCTGAGATGACTCCAAGCACTTCTGGGAGGGCTTCTGTGGTGTCCAGCCCAAGGGTGGAAGCTGATCTTACCTCTGTGCTTTTGTCTCAGGCATCTCCTCCTTTACTCTTCACTCTTGCCTCGTTCACAGAGAAGGACGGAGCAGCCAGAAGTTGTGGTTTTCTGGATTTCCTGGGTGTGTTTGGGAAAACCATACTCACTTTTTAAACAGTGTATCCGGTTTAATTTTCATTATTTTTAGATGTTAAATTTTACATCAATACAGTGTGTCTTAAACTACTGTATTAGAATGCTGCTTGACTCACTTCCAAATTGAAGACCTTTTAAAAAAATTGAAGCAGTCCAATAATTTTAAATCACTCTGCACTGTGCATTGCAATTTAAAATTATTGGAGTGCTTCAAATTTTTATAAGCCCTTGAATTTGGAAGTGATCGAGGTTCTGGGCATACTCAGTGTAGAGCAATTTAAAATTATAAGAGCTGTCAAATTTTTATATAAGCACTTCAGTTAGAAAAGGGATTTGGGTTCTGGGCATGTGCAAAGGGAGCAATTTAAATTATTAAAGTGCTTCAATTTTTTTTCTAAGCACCTGATTTTGGAAGGGTTTTAGTTTGTGCAGCCTAAAATGACAACTTCCTTTGAGAGTTTCTTCTTTAGAAGAATTTCAATCTTGCAAACTAAAGTATTCTTTAAAATGTGAATTCACTGATACTTTAAGAACTGATTTGCACAGAGCGTGGTGCCCAGAACATCTATTTTTTTTTCACTCATTTTATCATTTTACTATTTAAGGGGCAAATTGATGGTATAGAAATAGATACCTCTTTGGATTTTAAATTTTTTCTAACTGTTGCACTCATGTACAAATAAAAAAATAGAGTGGAAAAATGAAAAATTTGTTGAGAAGAAGTGAATGCTTTTTCCATGTACTATCCTGCCTGGCCAACAGAATTTAGAAGGGATGCAAAATTGAAACAATTCGTTATTAAATCTCATTTTAATGTCTCTCAACACTTAAAATGAAAGCCATGTGATAGCTGATTGAATCTGAAAGAAAGAAGTTGGAAAGCAGCTTTATTTGCACACTTGTGCTTTGTACTGAAGTGATTCCTGCCAGGAGTCATGCTGGGATTGCCATCTTTGCCCCAAATACAGCTATGGCCCTTGAAATTCCAATGCTGGGCAGTACCCTGGGAAGAGCAGCAAGGGGAGAGGGCAAGATGAGACTGAGGGGTGCTCTTACTGAGCTGTCAGAGGATAGAGATAGGGGAGGTGAGCTCTATGCTCACACTTCTCTCTGCTTTCCCGTTTTAAAACCAGGGATTCACTCTATAGGGCCAGAATTGGGGTAATTAGTTGATGTGTAGAGGGCACCATGTACCTTAAGCCTCGTGTATCAGGAGTATGGGCGGCGTTCAGCTGTGCATTTCATGAAATGCCAATTCAGGATTTTCTTCCCCTTGAATGCTCCTTTCACTTGTTACCAGGGAGGTGATAGGTGACCATTTGTAGTTGTGTTTTTCCTTGGAAAATGAAGTTTTTGAATAAAAGCCAGTGATCAAATTAAATAGGGGCAAAGATATGTCAGAGGTGAAATTCAAAAGACAATACATAATAATTGGTTTTAAAGCAGGAGCCAGATTAATCATATAGTCAGGAACAAAGGGAAAAATTCCTGAAAGCCTGTTGCATTTTAACTTGGATTTTTTTTTTTCCCCCCAAACAGGTAAAAGTATAAAAATGGTTTCTTAATGCCTCTGCTATTAACTGCATCATCCTTTTGGGATGTGAAAACACAGGGCAATTCTATGTCAGAAGGACAAGGAATGGGAGACCAAACATATCTTTCCTCGGTGTAGGTTGGTTTGGGCTGTGGTTTCATTGAACCCTTCTGGAATTTTGTGGCAGGCATTGGCTAAGCTCTGCCCATCCACACTCCTTGGAGCACAGAGTGGGGCGTGCCGGGGGATCGGTGCGAGCGTGGCTGGGAAGCCGCCACATGTGGCCATGCCAGTGGTGAGAAAAGGTTTTTCTGGGAAGAGTTTGGTGGATGTGAGCTTTGTCCTTCCCTCTCCTTCTGCCCAGTGTATACAGCTGGGTGTCAAACACAGAGACAGACCTGGCCCTGTCTGTCTGAATCCCCGTTCTGCCACAAAATAAAAGAGTGGGTCGACTCCGAGCCGCCGCCTCGCACAGACACACGTATGAGCACTGAGGCTGCCTTAAAGTTGCCGTCTCACTGTCTCACTTCAGACGCTGTGTGCTGGAACCCCGCTTTTGGGCTGGATTCATGCTAATGTTGACAGTTTTTTCCTCCTTTGTTACATTGTGCAAACCAAATAGAAAGTGAGGTGAGCTTGTCTGAGCAGATGAAAGATGGCAAGAAATTGGCGCTTGGGGACCAGTGTCTTGGTGACATCGACTCTGCAGTCCTTTTTTTCTCTCTCTCCCTGGCTTCCCCTCTCCCTCTCATTCTCTCTGAAATGGTCTGTGCCTCCAGTAATTTACATAATACTCTTCTGACACCTTTACTTTAGTCATCAATCACGGTACCTTCTCTCAGTCTATCTTTTGTCTGAGCATGTCTCTTCTTTATCAGGCCATGCACAAAAGATTAATTTCACAGTTTTTCTCCCTTCTTTCTTTCCTTGCAAGATACAAAGCTCATGAAATGACAGAAGCAAGATAATGAAAACAACAATGCAAGCAATTTTTTTTTTTGTTCTTGCTGGTTGGATCTCAAGATACTTTTTTTAACCTCATTGTGTGCCATCTGTCTTAGAAAAGGTCTGCTCTGTATTTTTTAATACAATTTTGATGCTGTTCTGAAGACTACCTGGGGAAAAAAATTACATATTTTAATCAGGCCATAGGTATTGATGTAAAATTAAATAATAAATAATTAAAAAAAGGAATTTGCTGAACAATTAAAGCGAGGGGTCCATTTCTAATGGTGGCATGGGCTACTGCACAGTGCCCATGCCCCAATTAATATTAATGATCTTTTGTGCATAGCAAATTTATGGCATTTGATTGACTCACACAACTACACTTCAAGCTGTCACGTAAAGTGAAATATATGGGCACCATGGCCTAATTTGCATATGCATATGTTCTTAATATTAATTAGTCTAATGGATCTAAGGACCTGGAGATAATTTGAGTACTGGGAGAAGAGAAGCAAACAAACAAAACGAAACTCGCTGAACAGTGCCCTGGTATGGACTTGTCCTACAATCAAATAACTCTCCCAAAATGCAAAATAATTGGCATGAATTTCTCCTCCTTCCCCATGTCTCTCCCAGGACCGGCTGAATTAAAATCTTATCCCATATAATGCATTGTTTTGGCTCTGACCCTGACACTTTTTAATTTGAAATGCTTAACATGCCAAGTAGATTACAGAATTATGTACAGAGGAGTTTGAGTTCAGGCTTATGGGCGTAGGTCAGGGCTATGAGATTTGCAGCCCTGCGAGGGGGCTAATTCCCAGTACACCTGTGTAATTCCTATTAATATTAATGAGAACCGTGTGAGTATATTGGGGGGAACTTGGTCTCCCCAGCTCAGTTTTGTGCTTGCATTGCTTGGCAACAATGGTGCCGATTTCCAGAGGAAACAGCCACTTTTGGCCATCGCGTGTGTTGGTCTTTTAAAGTTAGTGAAAATTCACTTTTTTTGATACACCAGGGAGCAAGAGGTGCCAGAGCTCCAAAGGAGGGAGGTGTCTGGGTAATCTTTTCTGTTTGACTTGTGAATTGGCTTGTGAGAGGGCTGATGTCCTAATCCTGGCTGCACTCCTGCATCTATACAACTCTTCTCCGTGCAAAATAACTTTAAATTTCCCCCAGGCTTGGACCAGTGAGTTGAAGCCAAGCGAGTGGCCAGGGCAGGCTTCTGTCAGTCTGTGGGAGCACTGACTTCATGTGCCCACATTCAGTATTGTGCTGGTCCTTTAACTTGAACTGGGAGTGCAAGTTAAACTGGGAGTTCTCTGGGAGCAACTGTGGCTTAGGACATGTGTGTGCGTTTTGTGGGAAGGATGTGCAGGATATGTCCGGCTGGAGCTCTCTCATGGCCTGGGCTGGTGTCTGTGGGGCTCTTTCTGTGCTGATGGGGAGGTGACAGAGGAGTGACATCACATCCACTGTCACCAGAGGAGCTTCTGCATGGGCAGCTTCGGTGTGGCTTGGGCAGCCAGCCAAGGAGCTGGGGCTGCAGCCACAGCACCACCACTTCATGGGTCATCTGCAAAGCACCACTTTCAGCAGGGAGGGATGAAAATCCCAAAGGCTGGGGCATAACAGAGGTTTCTAGAAGACAAGGGTGTTTTGGAGCTGGGAAAGTGGTTAATACTGTTCCCAGTCCCAGGGGACGTGGGGGCCTCAGCTCGGATTTGGTGCCTGACTCACCTGGATTATTTGGGATGCGGTGCCTGACTCACCTGCGTTGTTCCACCTAACAAAGAAAACACCCCACGCTGCTTCAGCCCATTTCCAGCCTGCAAAGCTGTAATGAATCTGCAAGCTGCTGATTGCCTTTACGAGGTGCTAAGCACCGATGGCTGCCTGATACCAGGCAGGAGAGTGTGGACTCTTGGCCGGATCAGGTCTACAGTGAGTTGTTCTATAGAAAAAAATGACTTTCCTGTACGAAGGCATCACTTATATACCGAATATATATAACAAAACCTGGAAAGCCTCTAGTCACTCATTTTAGCTGCTAAAATGCCTTTAGGCCAACATTCCTGCTGTGAAAGGGGTTATGGACATGTCATATGGGGGTCATCAGTGAAAAATATACCCAACTTTTGTTATTCTTAAGTCTAAATCAAAAACCTCTTTTCACAATCCACTAAGGGACGATTTACTAGAGAGTAGAATGTGGTATCAATTATTTCTGTGGGCATCCTTTTTGTTATAAGAAGTAAAGAGGATTGCTTGAGAGTCAATAGCATGACTCCATCTCAGATTACTAAATAATGAAATGCTAAACTTGGCCTAGAGTAAGGACTATTGCTGTCTCAAAGGGACCAGAGGCTTCAATTAAATCAGAGGACAGTGTTCAATGAATGAGAAAAGGATGCTTAAGGTACGATGACATATTACCGGATTTTACATTTAATTGCAGTGCTTTGTTCTTTTAATAAAAGCACAAGAGCAGTGGATCTCCATTATGGTCATCTGGTAGCATTGTTCACTGTGGACAGTTTATTGTAATTTATTGGCTATGTTTAATTCCTCTATTTTTCATATAAATGAATCCTGTCTACTTTATTTTATGAATTTTCTTTGCTTAAAAAAACCCAACCAAACACCTAATATTTATTTACAGACAAAAGAGCCTTTTCACTGAAATACTCAACCGTGCAAGAAAGAAACAACCCAGCTTCTATGAGACTGGAATGAAAGGAAGAGCTTCTGCCCAGAGGGGTGTAATTCTGCATCACTTGCTCAGGTATTGGCACTCACAGAGCAGTGTGGCTTGTGGGGGCAGCATCCTGTGAGTGCTGTGCAACCTCAGGGGTGACAAAATGTCCTTGCTAGTTTTCTGGGGCTCTGTGCTGCTGAACTTGCCTGTGCTTGGATTGTGCCAAGCTCGCTGTGGGCATGGAGTGGCTTTCTAGATTTCTGGTCCAGGAGAAATTGGTTTCAAACTCCACTGTGCCCAGAGGTGGGTTTCAGCCTTTCTACTCGGTGCTCTGGGATAATGTGCAACACATGGCAGTAGTTTAGCTGGAAAACCACAGGAGCATGTGTATGTGATTATACATATGTGTGTGCACACATGCATGCATGTATGGATATATTTATACTTTCATGTTTGCATATATAGTGATACGTGTTCATTTTCAAATGTAAATCTGTAAGTGTTTTTAAAATGGTTGTCAGGCAAATACCTCTTTTTAGGCATTTTTGCTGTGACTTGTCTCATCTGAGCACACCAATCATAGCCCATTATATAAATGATAGAATTGTCAGTGATTTAACTAGTGTAACCTGATGCATCAAGGCAACACTGAGGTTACTGTCTGCTTAAGAAGGGAGAGGTTGAGACCTGAAAAACTCAGATCCTCTTCTGTAGTTTTAGAGTCTGGTTGGTTTGTTTATTTTTTCTTTTTATTTTTCTTCTTTTCATTAAAAGGTCCTTGTGCAGGAGAGGGGCTCTTAAATGCAGCTGAAATACCATGTGCATTGAGCACAGGCAGGAGAGACACCCTCTCTTCAGACCTCGACAGTGTGTGTCTGTTTTTTGGGCCAGATCCTCCCTGAAACAGGGTCACAGTGAGCTGTTCACTTCCCTATTTAAACAGGTTGGGTGTCTTTCTTTCGTTTCTGTCTTGTTTCAGCTCACCTTGTGTCAGAGCCTGTCTCTGGAAACGTGGCAGTTCACTGAGGAAGGTGGGCTGAGATGACTCTCAGAAGTAATGGCACAAAACGAATGGCAGCCAGCCCTGTGTGAGGTTTCAGGGCTCAGGGGAAAGTTGTGAGCTGCATTGCCTACTGGGAGAAATTTCCCTGTGGTTTTATCTGAGGGTTTTTTTGGGTGTGTTGCTTTTCAAGGAGGGTACAATGCTTTTAACAGCCTGCAGTATCTAATTTTTATAACATCATTCAGCCATGTGGCAGCCTCGGAGTAATGAATTCAGGAAGTGTGCGGCGAGGATTGTCTGTGCAAGAGGGTGCAGTCAGTACTTAACTCCCTATCGATTGCAGTGAGTGACTGATAAACAAGTGAGTGCCTCCTGAGCAACTTGAAAGGGTGCTGTGGGCCCCAGGCACGTGGCTGTTCAGGTGTGGGACTGGGACTGTAATCGGCAACAGCAGCATTTTGCTCTTACTGGGGTGGTCAGGTTTGAAGGTGAGGGTGTCAGAGAGTTCCTCCCAGCTGGGTGTACATCCAGAGCCCAGCTGTGTCTGGGTGTAGGACCAAGCAGAATGCCCAAGCACCACTTGGTGTTGTGCTGCACAGAGGAGGTTTACAACTGTGAACTGGGCAGTGGGTTCACCAGAAGGCTCTGTGTTTGTCACAGCTTCCCCTTTTTGCAGGGGCTGATGCAATGTGACTCTGCCGTACCCATATTTGTGAATTACCACATGATGAATATGGGGCCATACCACAGCGAAGTCTTCCTCTTGACAAAGTGCTATGCCTATTCCCAGTTCTCCCTGGCCTCTGTTTTTGTTAATTTTACACTGAAGGATCAACATGCCCAGGATGCACGCGTGCATCCATCTCTCTCCCTCTCAAAGGAAATTAGTGCTTTCCTGTCACCGCAGGTGATATGAGAAGGGGAGGAAGTACACAAACTGATTTATCTGGAGCTGTCAGCTGTTTTGAGGATGTTGACTACTAAGGGTGTCAGCTCCTCCTCAGTAGTTGGCTGACTCTGAAGAAGACCCTATTCCTCATTAAAAGAGCACTGAGCTGCACTTGAAAGTGACTTTCCCACTTGTTCTCCTCTCACAAACATCACAATAACAGATTCGCTGTTTAAAGTGGCATGATCTTCATGCCAGGCCCAGGCAGCTTTGTAAAATACACCTCTGCAGCACTCGGTAGCATTGGTACCATCCATGCAAAATTCATTTGAGGTATAAACTAGAGACTATCATCACAGATGACAGTTATAGCAAATCAGCACGCTGTGTACAGTTTCATCCTTTATTCACATTATGTATCATAATAAACGTCGTCCTGGCAACACAGTTTGTTGAGAGTCAAACACAATACCCCACAATGCCTTGCCATGGATGAATGTGAGGAATTGTGGCTGTAAGAGCCTGGTGCAACCTGAAAAGGAATCAACGCTTGCTACTGTCATTTTAGGGGACTCTTCTCCTCCCACCACAGCCTTGGGAGAGAGATGGGAAGGGAGCCTGTGTGAACAGTGGGTCCCTGCTGCACGCTGGTCTGTGTGGGATCCAAGCAGAGTGGTAGAAGCACTGGGAACTGGGTCATAATGTGTCAAAACTCAGTATTGGAAGGCTTGAGAAACAAGAGGAGGGACTATTGCATGGGTAAATTGAGTAATACTGGGGAAGAAATATTACTCAGGTACAAGACTATATCTTCCTTCTTTTTAATAACTGTTTAGTGAAAAAGAACTTCCAAGGTATTGAATGTGGAAAGAAAAAGAAATCTTAATGTGAAAATGTATGTCTTTGGTATAGAATTCCACTCAGACCTGAGAGAGATGTTTCCTGAGCAGAGTCGGGTGTGATTCATATAACATTTTGCCAGCCCCTGGGGAATGTCATCTCCTTCTGATGTCTCCATTTGCAGAAAAGGCTTCATTGCAGGTACAGCACGAGGCTCCCACACCAAAGGGCTGAATTTGCTTTCAGACCCTGACATGTGCTTGCTCTGTGAGGTACAGCAGCCTGTTTTCTGTAATCCTTGCCCTGGGACCTGCTCCAGCATGTGTTTTCCCTTATCCCTCGCCATGAGAGCCCCTGTTCACATGCTCTGTGTTAGAGAGGAGCTGCTCTCCCCAGGGTGCCAGTTAGGCCATGGTGGGGCCGCTGGTTCCTATACACTGAGCCCCTCAGGTGGGGCCAGCGGGATACTGTCCCCTGTCCCTAATGAAAACCATGTGTTCCCAGTGCTGGGAAAGCTCTGAGAAGAGAGGCTCCGGCTCCTATCTGAGGTGTGTCTGGCAGGAGGACCAGAGATCATGCTGATGAGCACTCTCATGTGAAACAAAGCTTTTCCAGGATGAAGCACTATTTTCAGAAGACCCTGATTTTCTTTTTCCCCTCCTCCTACCATTTTGAACAAATTTATCACTTGATATCTCTCTGAGATGGAAATATAACTAATTAATAGGTTGTTGAAAATGAGGAAATATCTGGAAAATCACCCTAAGTGTTGCACCCAATTTCTGAATGAGCTTGGAGCCATGTTCACAGTGAACCTGATCCAGTGTGTAGTTCTGCAGTTCCACAGTAACAGAGCCAGTGAGATGCAAATGCCAGACGAGATAAAGACAACCCTTCCTTGCACAAATCCCCTGGGAGAGGAGGCAACACGGATACCACAGGAGTTCAGCCTTTACACAAAGCAAAGTGTAGTACCAAGCAAAGGCCTGAAACTTTAAAGCCTGGACATCAGTCCAGAACAGAGCCCTTCCAACCTTGTGGGGAAGTTTATGTCTTTCCCAGGGATGCTGTAAACAGGATCATCCGTCATCCTTCAAGTTTATATCTGGGTCCTCAAGTGAAATACATCAAAGTCTGGATCCAGAAATGGGTTTTGGGGCTCAACTCTGAATAGTTCATTATTATTGTGGAGTAGTCCTGTAAACCAAAATAAGTTAAATAAGTTATCTTGAGGGTTTTTTTGAGTGTGTGCAGGTTCTGGTGTTACAGCTGAAAGGACAGTTGGGCTTCTGTGGGCAGGAACCCAGAGAAACACTATCAAAAAAAAAAAAAAAAAAAAGCCCTTATGGTTATTAATCAGAATTTTGTCTACTTTTCAATTCTCTTCTCCAGGACTGATTCCACTGCACAATAATTAAAAAGAAACCCGTGCTGACTGTGGTGCCCCCCCCGCCTGTGGAGCGGTGCCTGGCTGATCCCATTGTCTGCACCCTGAATGCTGAGCCCACAGTTAATAATTAGTGAGCAGGGCTTAAATGAAATCACACAACCAATTCCCTGGTACACTGGCAGAGGTGGCAGCTGAACCAGCCAGGACTTTGTCATCTTGGCAGGGAGAGGGAGGACTCGCTGCCATCCTGCAGCCAACGTGCCATGCAGGGGAGCTGATGCTGCCAGCGTAGTGGGACTGGCAGCAGGCTGAGCCCAGCAAAGAGGTGCAGGCTGGAGGGAAAAGGGAGTGGTTTTGCTGCGTTCTGGAGGGGGGAAAAATGGAAAAAAGGGCTCTTTTTAGGTAGGGAGGTTTCCCGGAGATGTCTCTCAGGTTCATATTTATTGTTTATTGCCCGTAAAACTGTGTTTCTATGCTTCACAAAGCCATCATTTCAATGTAGTCTGCCTAGCCTCAAATGATAAATGAAAGCAATGAAGGGAGAGGAAGGGTGTTCTGGTGATTAAAACTCTAGATTTGAGTTGAGAAAGTAGGTTTCAGCTCCATCTCTGCCACCAACTTTGGGGTGACTTTTGACCAGCCGTTTAATCTCTTCAGGTTTATGCGAGCTGGGGAGAACAGGGATTTCTCCCTTTTTTTGAAGTAGTGGTTTGGGTTTTTTTTTGTTTGTTTGGGTTTTTTGGGTTTTTTTTTTTTTTTTTTTTTTTCTTGTCTGGTTAGGCTGTCCACATGTTCCCGTTGGGATTCCTTTTTACTGTGTGAAGTGTGACCAACATAGGATGCCACTGTAATTTTAAACTGCTATTCCCAGTATTTTAACAATGGGTTCATGGATATACAGAGGGAAAATAGTCCAGTAATTAGAAAGGATGTGAGTGGAGAGAGCGTGAACAGTGGCGAATGATGAACTTCAGAGATATCCTTTCCTGACTGGAGCAGGTTTATTTCCCTCAGTGGTGATTGAAATTAATATGGGCTCTTACTTTATGGAGGTACTCGTAAACTGGAGGAAGTGTGATGGCCTGTAGATGTAAAAGGTCAGAACAAATGATCTAATAGTCCTTTTTAGCCTTAAAACTAGGGAGGAAAATGAAGGCTTTTAAAAATTATTCTTTTGTCACAGTTAGACAGGAAATGGAGATGGGGTGACAAATCTAAACCCCAAGCTTGGACACTACTTATCCCTGTCTCTTTGCTCATTCCTATGCCAGTAGGTTTCCAATTGGGCTGAAGGTCCCAGAGGGTCTCTGAGCCACCTCTCTAAAGGGTGCCTGAAAGGCAGCTGAAAAACGCCTATTGTCAGGAGGCTTTAATTCACTGATACAGGTGATCACCTCTCCGTTGAGAGTGTAAGGGTCCATAAATCAAGAAATGGTTGAAAACTTCTGCTCTGGTCCTTGCCAGTGGTTAAAGACAGCTCACGTGAGCCACATTTATGTGCCCATCTTGATTCCCCAGACCCATTCCTATTGCTGAACAGGGCACTTCTTGCCACCATTGTCAAACCAGCCTGTGGCCCTCTTTTAATTTTCTCTTTTTCTACTTACCCTGCAATTAAATACCCCTAAAGTGACAAACACACAAAGAGCTTAATCCCCAGCCCTGTTGCATACCAGCCACACAAGTGCACCTTGGTAGGAGTGCTTTACAAAGACACATAATCGCTCATCAGTGCGATTGTTTTTGCTGCACGTGTGGTCTGGATCAAGGGCTCAGCGTGCACTTGGCAGTGCAGTGGTTCCCTCAGGGGTTTGGAGGTACTGCTCGGACCGGGAGCCCTCCTCAACCACTTCCTTCAGCATCTCCAGCCAGACCCAGCCAGGGAAAGAGATCCCGTGAGCAACCCATACTGTGTGCTGCACATCTTCCCTCTGCAGAGGTGATCTTACAGCCCTGGGGTGACTCTGCATCACCACAGTGTTGTCAGGATAGAATTGCACAGAGAGGGACCTCTGCCCTCCCCAGCCCTGCCCAGGCAGTGTGTCAGGGACTTCCCAAACCATAGGCTGTGCTGGATCCTTGTGCTTGCCAGTCCTCTGTAGACCTCTCCTGTAAATTTGTCTAATCGTGTTTACAATCCATTTATATTCCTGGTCTCTGCAACCTGCTGTGCACTAAGTTGCATAATTTAGTTATTCTTTGTAAAAATGTTTCTTATGGGCTATTTTAACCCTGCTGCCTCATAATTGGGTGCACCCTGGTTCTTACACTGTGAGAAATAATGACTAATTCTTTTCTATTTGCTTTCCCTGTACTGTTCATAATTTTATAGGCTTTATTATGTGTTGTCTGATTTTCCTCTATCATTTTGTAGCTTGAAGGGCTACATTTTTTACAGAAGTCAGCACAATGGGAGATAAGTAGAGGATTTGGTGGGTTATTGCAGATCTTGAAATGTAGAAGAAAAATTGATCATCAGCTGAATGAAAAATTAAATTTTAGACTTTTTATTAAAAAAAAGGTGAAAAAACCCCATCTTTAAAAGGCCAGTTTGACATTCAACATTAGTTTCAGAGTTTCATTTCAACATTGAACCCTTTTGGTTTTATGCAAGCCGACAATTAAAGAGTATGAAAGTCCAAGAGATTTTCCTGCTTTTGGTTGTGTGGGGCAGTAGTTGTACATAGGAGGAGGGAACACAAAACACTTGGCGTTTGAGCGCCAAACTACCTGAAGATTGTTGCTTTTCCCTGCTGGCCAAGTGTGCCTCGATTTTCTCACCTTTTCAAGCTCAGGTCTTTGTTCCTTTATTTATGTTTTATAAGAGGAAGGAACTAATTAATCTCCTTCCCAAAGAAATGCAGGCGTGTGCTTGTTCCCACCTGAATTTCGCTGAGGGTGAATTCCTCTCTGCTGTGATTTTGAGTCCTTGGAAGCGAATGGGAATGGGTCTGCCTGCTCCTGGTGTCTGCTGGAGCTGGGCTGGCTGGCTGTCCTGAGGTCCTTTTGGGGACCCAAGAGGGTAAAACTTACTGGCAGGAGATTTGCCCCTTATGTGGCAATAAAACCCCTGGGTGCCGGGAAGATTTCTCCCAGCACAGATACTGTAGGAGAGTTTTATGGTTGGCTGTGATGGCACATGAGAGTTCTACCTAATCTAAGCAAGCTTTTGTTTCCTTCCCATCCTTGTTGTGTGGGATTCAATCTTAGTCTCTGTATGCTGAGCCTGCCTAAAAACTGATTTTTAGTCATAAAAGGAATTCATTTAGAAATTGATTCAAACCAAATATATAGACTTTGCTGAAATATATGCAATATCCAGTAGGAAATCCCTTGTACTGTATGCTGGGTTTATTTAGAGTAAATCTAGGGAAGATCAAGACACATTTTAATATACAAATTATATTTGTTTTTAAGCTACAGTGTTCTATCTGGACTCAGCCTGCTTCCATTTTTTTAACCATTAATCTTGCTTTTTGCCCCTGATCCTTTCTTTGCTACAATGAGTTTTCACTGTGTGCGTGTGGGGAGGGAAAGCCCTATTAGATTATAACATTTTATGAGTTGTCAACGATATAATGACATTAGCCACCTGACTGAGGAGTAAAAACCTTTGCGGTGTCACATAACAGGTTCGAATGGGCTGGTAAGCCCTTGTGAAATAAACAAGGTAAAAAAAAAAAAAATCTTCCAAAATGTATATTTAAATGGGTGGCTCTGACCCCTCCCTGCTTATTAGACCACCAAGAGCACATTAAATATTTTTTATGTATATATCTTCCCACCTTTCGAAAATAGAGATAGGCACACACACACATCCGTACACACACACACAGAGGCATAGACACACAAGTCTTTCAAAATCAGAAAGGTCTCAAATTTAATTGGAATGGAAAATGCTAACTAATTGGCATCCAAATTTGATTTACTGTAGAAACCTCATATTTGTTTGAAACACAACACTGTGTCTTGGAACACAAGCCCAGTCCTTCAAAAATCATACATGAGAACTGTGGAAGAATCAATTAAAGTTGATTTGGCAGATCTGCTTTTGACAAATATAAAGAAATCTCTGATTAGGCTGAGAAGAAAAGAATCCCTCTTTCGTGCTCTCTCTATTCTCTCCCTCTTTAAAGGCAGTAGATGTCAGAAGGGGGTGGGTAGTGATATGCAAAACATGGCCTCCATAACCAAAGTAGCCTGCAAAATTAGGTGTCAGCATGCAAAGCTTATTGATGTATGAATGCGGAAAATGAAAGCCGGCAGTAGACAGACGGGGCTAAAGGTGAGACAGCCACAGTGAAAGCAGCTGTACATCTACGTCAAGGTGTTGCTATATGAGCCTGCTTTTTTCTGGAGGGCCACAGCCTAACAAGCTGTGCCTGGCCATAAAATGATGAAACAATACAATGTAGGCACACACTGTGTGAATACCAAATAAATTGACTTGCCCCCCCCCTTCAAAGTAGGCCTGTGTGTTCATTAATAAATTCATATTCTGAGTTTTCAATAAAAGAAGAAAATGCAGTGTAAACTGGAGTTACTTAGTGACACCCAGCTCATTGCTTTTTATTGTTGCTTGCAGCTACGAAGCCTTCGCTGTGCACTAGTAGAATTTATTACTGTCTGTCTTTGTGGCAAGTTGGCGAAGTGAGCCTTTTGAAGAAAATTGACCCACACTTCATGAATATGATGAAAAATGCCAATAACACTACAAAGACAAAGCTCTTGACATTAGTGTGCAAAGAACTAAGAGACGGTAATGAAAATATTGCAATTACAAATCATATCCCTCCTCCCCGGCTGAGGGGTGCGGGCATTCGGGGGCCACGGAGGAGCCCCAGGACCCTGCTGGGTGTGGGGTGGGCTGAAGAGTAAGGGGGGGTAGGCACCATTTCACTGTCTGGCCCCCTCCTCATCCTCCATGCTTTGAAGGAGGAAAGGGGTTAGAAGAGGAAAGCAAGCAAAGTGCTTAATCCAGCAAGGATTCCCTCCTAGAAGGTTGCAGAGCTTCTCTCTGAGCCTGCGTGCAGAGGGAGAGTGGTCTTGTTGCTAAGGCACAAGATTAGGAGCCATGGAGTCCAGCTTGAGCTTGCCCTTCAGCCATACTCCTCCTAGAAGCTCCTGGACACAAATCGCTGTAAGATTGTGCCTCGATTTCCCCCTCTGTAAAATAATTTTTCCTTCTGTGCTTTATGAATGGAGCTTCTTTGATTGGCGTCTCCCCTGAGCTATCTCACTCTGCTTGTGTACCTGCCCCCTTCCACTCTTTCAGTGTTGCAGTGTTAGGTTAAAAATTTGCATCTTACAAGCAGAAGACGTCTGTCTCAGAGGTTCTGTCCCAGAAAGAGACAACAAGAAGCAAAAGTTCTTCTTTTCGTTCTTAACCTGGTACTAAGAAACTTGATCAGTGAAAATACACATGGATCAAATAGGGCAGGCTTTTCTTTCCCCCCCCACCCAGCAGCTGATGGAGCACTAGAACAAAGCAGCTTCAAGACAAGAAATGTGAAGGCTAAGAAAAACTGAGCTAAAAAAAAAAAAAATAAAATCATTAAAATCAGCAACTAAAGGTTATTTAGCCCTGTGTTGAAAATTTGCCACTTTCTGAACTTACCATCAATCAAATTTTCCATCACCAAGATAAACTGTAAGTGCCAGATGCTTTGTTTATGCATTCTACTCTTATATTTATTGTGGAGGGACCTGCTGAAAATCAAATAAAAAGCAAGCATGCTATCTACTAAATTTGTTTGTGACAGTCACAGGTATATGTTGCCACGTTGGAACGCTGGTGCCAGAGCAAATCAGCTCAGCTCTGCTGTTCCCGCACTCCTCTTTCCGTTCATAGGAGATGACACTTGCAAACTACAGCAAACCAGGACTGTTTTCCTCTGTGATGTGGGGCTGCTGATGAGATAATCATGAAGTCAGCTGGAGCAATTCTGCAGGTCTGTATGAAGTGATGGGCACCCAGATACAGGCTGCCTGCGAACGGCGCTTCCATCTGACTCCATCAGACCCGTGCCACTTGTGGGTCACCTAAAGTTCTACAGTACACTATGAGGACAAAAGAGATTGGAAAGGAAAGTGAGAAAAGAAGCAGCATCCAAACAGCAGGAGCAGCTACTGTATAACAGGTGAAAAAATAGCAAAATGGACTGATTATGTCTGAACATCCATCCTTCTGAAGCAACTGCAGGTTAGAAATCATCACTTGTGTTATTTGGCTTTGGAAGCACTTAAGGCCGATGCAGAAAGCTCCAGAGGAAAATGTGAGACCACCACATAGATCAGAACGATACCAGTGCAAGGAACAAAAAGGACGGAGCCAGCAGATTGCCCAGCTATAAAGAGCAGCGTTCAAATCCGGAGGAAAGTTTCATCAAAGGCTTACTTAAGTGCAAAGGTTCAGACCTGACTAAGGAGCAGCTCATTTTTTGTTGCTCTAGAGCAAGACCTGTCTCCCAGGATCTGAGCGAGCAAGTGAATGTTCTCTTGCTCAGCTGAACGAGGCAATGGCACTGTCTGGCCACAGATGGGGAATCTCACAAGTAAAGAGAAGCCATTAGATAACATATTGGAGTGACTCTGCTGAGCAGGCTGAATGCCTGCTCAGAGAAAAAAAAAGAGGAAGAGAAAACACTGTGTAATTATAAACCGGCCCAGATCTACCTTCTCATTCCTTGTTGCTGTGTTTATCAACGTTAGGCTTCCACAGCTCTTTCCAGAGCATTTTGTGGCTCGTGTCTAACAAGCAACATCCCATTTACATTAAATAACCTTCCTGATATGGCTGCAGGTTTCATGCTGGGACACTCCTTCCTCTTGCTGGAAACATGAGCCAGCCTTGTGGTGAGTTGATCCCCTGATCAAAAATGTTTGTTCACCTTGTCCCTGTATCTCACAGAAAGTGCAGATAGATACTGGGTCAATTTATTTGGCATAATTGATTATGGCTAATGATGACTGGAAATCCAGTTATGACATTTCTGGACTTGTCTGCACTTTAGATACGAGGAGATATATTTTTCAGGTCTTGGCATGTTTAGCATTTTGGGATGAACAATTTATCTACCTGGGTTTGTTCTGCTGCTCCCAGAACTGATTGTATATTAGCATGTCTCACAAAAATCATGCGTGACATTACCCTTGCATCTATATATTGAAAAGAAGTGAAACTGGGGTTGGATAAAAGCCCTTTGAAGTTGGTGGAAATGTCTCCTATCAACTTCAATATGAAGAGATGAACCTAGAAATATAGGATTGGAAAGGACCTCCTGAGTCACTGAGTCAGTCTTCTGCTGTTCCCTGCATTCCTTTATATTATCCCTTCTCCATTGGTTGTTTCCTCTTTAACCTGTCTAAGGCTGAGGATGTGCTCAGCATATTGCTGAAATGGTTATCCAGAAGGAGATTTCTGCATTACAGGTAACCAATGGTTCCTGCCTGTTTGATTTGTCAGCCCCTATAGGCGTGAACAATTCCCAGTGCATCTTCATCTTCAAAATGTAGTCGGGTGTCGGGAAGACTGAAGGGGGTACCTGGCTATCTGTATGCAGTCTGTGTGTTTGGCACAACTCTGAACGCTCACATTGTGGTTTCCACTAAGTGGTGGTTGGGATTCTTCATCCTTGCAGCAAACAGTGGGGACTGATCCCTACAAAATGAAAGGGGCCCAGTTTTGTGGCAACATTAAAAGTTACAGGTAAAGGAGGCCCAGGTTCTTAGGATTTTTTTTATTTTTTTTTTTTCTCTGCACAGTATTCTACATGCTGAAGGTGAAAAGAAATCATTGAAGGGTAGGACTGGGAGGATTTCATGCCATTTTATTCAATGCCAATTATTTTTAAAGAGAAAATAGTAGAGAGGGCTGGAAAGGGTTAAAATTAAAAGCTATTTCTAAAGCCTGCAATAATAATACAATGGACTGGTGGTAGCCACAGGCAGAATTTACTGTCCTTGGTCTAGTGAACCAGTATTAACCCTTCCAGTGTCCATGATGGCTCCATGCACAGTGTCACTTTCTGCTCCAGTGTAGGGATGTATGCTTTCTGTCAGATTGCTCAATTAATTATAATTGTCCTACCTTTAAAGGGATAGCCCTGGGCATACTAGGGGGTGTGGCCCTCATGGGGTTTTATTTCAAGCCATATCCTACTGTCTCCAACTCACTCAATGAATCTTACTCATCAATATTTAATGACACAAGTGTACCTTCCTTTTTTTCTCCTTCCTTTAAATTATTCTTCTGCACAGCCAGACAGGTGCATTGTCTTCCCGTTATGTTCTGGCGACAGAGAAGATGCTGCCTTGCTCTGTGTCAGCATCTAAGAAAGAGGTGGGTAGACCCACCAAAAAATTTGAGCAATGGGCATTACAGGCCTCTTGTTCTGCCTGTGAGATTTGACAATAGGTGTCTCGGTACAGATTCATTACCCAACAGGTATTCATCAGCTTCAAAGCTGCTTTTACTGACTGTGTAGCACACAGGAAAAAATTCGTTTTAAGGAACAGGGCAAGCAAGGCATCTCAAAGACTGTCCTTATTTTATTCTTTTAGTGCAACGTGTGCTGCTCTGAAAGCTACCAGTGACACATATTGTGCTGTTCACACCTTGGTATTCTCTTGGACAAGAACCACATCCTGTGTATTATTGATATTTTATGACAAAGTAAAGCAATTTTAAAACATCAGGCTGCCCATCTGCTCTGAACTACTTTTCACAATATTCAAAATAGATGTGTTTCCCTTTCCTGTTTTCATATGAGTGAAATGCAGACCACAGTTAGGTTATGAGACTAGGGGCCAGGAATTTTTCTACTTTTAATCCTGTCTCTGACATTGATTCCTTCATTAGCCTTGGGCAAGTCATTTCACTTGGATATATTCGAATCACCACATCTATAAAATGGAGATGCAGTGAGGTGTCATGGAGATTTATTAGGCTGTGTCTGCAGCATACTTTGAAGAAGTCAAACCTTATACACCTGTTAATGAATGGAATTTTAAAATATGAATGAAAACATTTTCTCGTTTCAGAAGCCCAAGTTCTGACAAAGTGTCCCACAGACCTGTGACTGCCACTGCAGTCCGCAGGTAGGATTTTACACTTACTATGTAACGTCATGCAAGAAAAATTACCTGGAAGTTAGCATTGTGGCAGCAGAATTCCAGAGAGTTTCCCAGTCAGAGACGTGCTGTTATTGCTGGATCTCTTATTGTCCCCATGAAATGCAGAAACGTGGTGTTTGCAGTTAAAAAAATCTCCAGGAGTAATTTAGAGAGTTGGTACTCTGAGACTGGTAGATGTACAGGACAATTAGATTCTTGCGTAATTTGATCACTATGGAGTAAAACCTTGGGCTTGTATGAGTGTTTTGCTACCAGCCTCGATGAAGCCAAGATCTCATCCAAGTGACTGGTAAGCTTTGGTGGGAGATGTGGAGGATTCACTAGGACTTGGAGCCTTTCCCACACCAGTAGCCTGGTCTGATGAAGGTTAATAATCAATAATCTTAGCCTGAAGAGGAGCTTGTGAGACGGGTTGGTCCCATTCTGTACTGCCTGCACTGGCTCTGCTGAAGTTTTGGTGTTGGCTGAAAGGCATTAAATTAACGGGGCGTCTGACCCTGTTGGCCTCACTGCACACCTGGGGATGAGACACAGCTCAGCTCTGGCACTGGCCAGAACCGAAACAAGCTGGTGCCAAACTTACATTGTCTTTACTCACGCCGGACTTTCTGCAGACAAGAATAAATCTCCTCCATGACTAATCTGTGCATGACTCACCCACTGTATCATAACGCAAACCTCGAAGAGCTGTGGGAAACTGTGGTGCACTGAGGCGTGTTTTAAACGAACACTGACCCCTCTCAGCAGCCAGAGAGGCTCACACAGGAACTCGGGGCAGGAGATGGTTTTTGCAGGGACGGGGCAGAGGGAGCACAGCGTGGTGTCCAGCCCTTCTGCTGTCCTGCTGCTTGGCCACTTCCCGGCCGGTCCCTGAGGCTGCCAGCTACCAAATTATTGTTACTGTTTTCCCAGCACCTCTGCCCAAAGCATGTCAGCAGTGTTGCAGGGATTTTGAGGAGGCCTCATGAAGTAAAGTGGTAGTCATACAACTGGGAATGAGAGCAGGTGATAGGAGCGCAGACTGAAGAGAGAAAGACACCTGGGTTAGGGAACAGAGGGGATTTGGGGCGCAGTGGGGTTACAAGGACATAGAACAGCAACAAGAAAGATGAGTCTCATATAGGACATAAAGTAACCCCCCAAAAAGTCATGGTGCAATAATGAGATCAAGTTCATTTTAGTCACCCAAAGCAGTTTGAATTCAGCTCTTCCCTGTTCAGGGATATTTAGCATACAGAGCTCAGCCGTGGCTGTTTCCTATGAGAGCTGACAGCTTGCTTCTCCAGCCCCTGCTTAACTTGATAGTCATAACCAAACCCATCATTTCTCCTAACATGTAATATTACAAAAAGGGTGTTTAAAAAGTCAGGAATTTTCCTGCACGTTCTAGTTGTAATATTTTTAAAAGCCTGTGCTCAGGCCTTGCTTCCCTCTGAGCATAAAGCAGCTGGGACTGTTGCAGAGGGAGCTTGATCAGCCCCGGGGGAATGGGCGAAAAGGGTGTTTCTGTGACTTGCTTGCAAACCCCTGTGGCTGTTTTGAGGAGAGGCTCCTGGGATTTTACACAGTCATGTATATCCCTTCTGACTTGGAAAGACGGATTCTGTCCAGGGTTTGGCTAAAAAAAAAAGAAAGGAGAGCCCCTGCTCAAAGGCTGAGTTTTGCTGTTTTAGAAATAAAATGTGGGTAATGGACCCACTGTTAACCACCTCCTTGTATTGCTCCTCTGCCCATTCCAACATTAAATAAGGAAGCTCAGGAATGAAAACAAATGTATCCAAATTTATTGTGGTCAGACCCATGGTAATAAGAGACCATCAGGCTCCAAAGCCACCTGGAAATGCAGATAAGGTCAAAGAGGGAACTGACAGCCCTGGTCCTGCTCTGTGGAGCGTGGTGAGCCCCAGCCCAGCTTGCCAGCAGCAGGTGCCACTGGCTGCTCTTTGGATTTGCACCCTGTCAGTGAGGTTCCAGGTCCTTTTTCTGGGAGACCATGGGCTGTAGAGGAGGGAAATCACAAGCAAAAGCGTTTATTTCCACTTTCCTTAGTATTCCACTGTGCCCCAAGTCGCTGCTTGCTTGTTAGGCTTCAGGCTGTTTGGCTTTTTTTTTTCTTTTATGAATTTGATGGTGTCATTTTTACGCTGGAAGCCTGTTTCACCGCGTTTCTGGCAAACCCCATTGGTTAGACTTGTTTCACCACATCATGATCTTTTTTTATAGCCTGCATCTGCCGGGAAAACTTTGTCATTCATCATCTTCCTTTCTGCTGCGTTCATTTTCAGCAAGGCACAAAATGTCCTTGTGTTTCTAAAGTAATGCAAAGCCTTCTGGCTCAGTGGTCAGAGCAGAAGGGATGGATGGTGCACAGTCTTTGTGCCATGGCATGTAAATAGCTTTCAGCAGTGAGGAAGAGGAGGAAAAAGATCCTCAGCACACAAAATAGGCCACTCCCCTTCTCAGTGGCATCCCTTCAAGAGACAGCTGCCTCAGGCACCTCCAAGTTTGCCTATGTTTAATGCTGGCTTGTCCTGGTGGAGAGCTTTTCCCCACAAGCAGTCCCATGTTTGTAACCTTCAGGGCTGCATTTTTCCTCCCTTTTCCTGTTACTCATCTTGTTACGGATTAGAACTGTGTTGGTTGCTAGAAACTGTGTTTAAACTTGGGTCAGAACTGAAGTGCAGCTGTGTTTTGGTCAGCGGGTTTCTACACCCACAGTGGAACTGCTCCAGAAATATGTAATAATACATATAAAGTTGTTTAGTTACTGTTCTATTAACAAGATGGCTTCATCTGTAGTAGAACTCATGGTTAATTGGCACAAGGCCTGTAGTGGGAACAAAAGTCCTCCTGACTGTGGTTTTGTCAATCTCTTAGCTGCACCATGTTCAGCAAGAAGCTTTCTTGAAGTACTTTGGAGAAAGCTCATGTAATTTTTCAGCAAACTCGTTTGGGGTGAATCTGGGATGGTTGGCAATTCACATATAAAACTGAGGTTTTGCAACACATCTGCTCCAGTTCACGTCAACCTTCATGCTCAACTCAAAGGATGGTTATGGTTGCTCCTCACTTGAGCTGAAGCCGTTTTCTAGGCACAGAGCACCATGACCATCTCTGTTTTCCAAAAATTTGTGTGTGTGGACCAAGATCAGAATTTAACATGTAAGCAACAGTTCTGTTCTGCTTGTTAGCTGGAGGTGAGTTTGGATTTCTGATTTGAAGTACCTACTTTTGATATTTTTGTAGCTGTGAGAATGCCTTGAAAGCAGTGAGCAAATTCCCTGGAAAGCAATGAGCAAATTCCCTTTGGCCTTCATGGGCTCCAGAGGAGAAGCCACACTGAGGCAGTAGGAAGGCAGATGTGGGAGCCAGAGCTCTGCTCTTCACCACCAGAGTCTGTCTCGCTCCTCTGTATCTCGCTCTTACGGAGGCAAATCAAAATTCAGGGACTTGTGCCACACTCTCTTCATAATGCATGTGTACAAATATTTGCATGCAGCAGTGGTTCAAAGGAGCCTGAAGATGGTATCTTAACTGTGGTGCTTTCCCAGACCATCACTGCGCTTTGCCTTTGTGAATAAAGGCAGTAGTGTCTGCAGTCAGGAGATCTCTCATATAGATTTAATCTGGCTGTTTTCCTCCCTAGGGAGAGGAGTTGAGGATAGTGAAGTTCAAGGTAGCGTGTGTTTGAGTTTTGCAAGCAGAATAGACATGGAAATTTGAAGCCTAAATTGCACATTCCAGTCTTCTTATGGAAATGGTGAGCAAAGAGGAAGCAGAGCCTTTGGTACTGATCATGTGCCAGTTTTTAAATGCCAATACAGATCTAGAGGTTTATTTATAAACACGGCATGTGTGTATGTGCACATGTACACACACCCTGATATGGATACACGCCTATATGTGATGTTTATAAACATCACACCGCCTATCTCTGCTTATAGATTCTATTGATGATTGCTTTATTTGTCTCGTGGCAGACCCATTTAAATGAAAATATGTTCCCCATTTCCTTGCTACTATAAATTCTGTGCTATGGGGAAGTAGCGAAGTGCACTAGCTACACATACATGGAGAAATGCCCTGTTGAGGAGAGGAGTATTATACAGGGAACAATTGACAGCCCTTCACTTCAGTGGGTACATTTCTCTGTACAGCTGCATCACCACTAATGATAAATGAGTAATGTTTGATAGCTGGCTCCGTTGCCTGACAGCTACAGTTTTGGCCAGAGGGCCACGACAGGCTTTAGACTTCTGTTCAAAATGAGTTAAACATATTAGGTATTACGAAGCCACAGAAGCCTCGAGAATGAGTGCTGAAATGAGTTATCAAGGTATGCTCCTGGGTACACAACTTGCAAAGCAGATGTCATTCTAATAATGTGTGATATAGAACATGTCTGGCCTAAACCCTGCTGGATGAAATATGAAGCCCCGTTGGTGATATTTAATACCATTTTATGAGGTGCCATCTTATAAAGACAATGCCCGCCTTATGTGGAATGCTTAAGGTATTTTGCCAAAGGCACTGGGAGGTATCTGAACTAAGTAGAATTTTTATTATTTTATAAGCCTTTACTTTGTAATATTTCTGTTTCTACATTATTGTGGTACTAGCTGCGCTAACCCTTTGTCTAGTGAACTTCATGAGCGGTTTGCTGATAGATTGACTGATAGCCACGGCTGCCTGTGGATGTAAAGGCCAGTTCCTACCTAAATATATTCCTAGCAAAAAAATAGAGTAAAGTAGAAAGCAGACTTCAAAAGGAAATAAAGCTTTACAGGAGGCACTCTTGGAAAAGAGGTCCTTGAAGCTATGAGATCCAGAGGTTTCAGTGTTTTTTAAAGGAGTGAGGCCTGGCCAGGCTGTGAGTTTGTGTATTACAGCTGCAGTATTCGTTTTGTCTTAAATTCCTATTATAAACTTATCCTGTTGGGATTTCTGGATCCTTTTGCCGATATCCCAAGGACATGCACTGAGTCGCTTAGTTTAGGGTAGATGATGAGTGTTTTCACTCTCCAGTTCTCTCTTTATTTACATATTTTCATTTAACGCTGCTTTTGTGGAACCAAATTGCCTCCCTGTTCAGGTCTGTTGGAAAGCGAAGGCAGAGTGAGTCCAAGCGGTGATTCTGAGCAAATTAGGTACCTCCTTCCTGGGATGCAAAGACCGTGCTGACAGCGCTGTGGAGTTAAAGACCCCAGTGGGGGCAATACTTATATTTCAGTGATGCTGAGTCAGTGCAAATGTGCTCAGTGCTGAGAGCCCATTGCCGCTGCTGCAGGATCTGGTCCAGTGCAGCAAGGGAGTAGTTTTCTTGTCTTAAATCCTACACAGTTCTGTATCTTGCAGTTCTTCTGGTCTTCCATGCCTCTTCCTTTTGCCTCTCCCAAGAAAATAGAGCCCATGACCTAGAAAGCAGCCACTTCCCAGAGCACCTACCAGGGAAGCTATGTGGCCCAGCAGCTGCTTTTGCTCGGTGCCATGATTTAGTGGGATGTCTCCTGCAGGGCAGGCCAGGACCCCCAGTTCTTCTCCCTCAAGTGCCTCCCGCTCAGCCATGATCTGACTTCATGAACCCCCACTACCAAGTCCCTGTGACTACTTCTGCTGATTTGCTCATCTGAATAAACATCAGCACTAAAGAAATTACTCAGCTTGGTGTGCCAGTGACTGCTGTGTACAATTTCCAGCTAGAGAGACGTCCCTGTGCTAAAATATGTGGCGGATCTTACTCTTAATCCTAAAGCTCTCCTTCTGTCTCCCTGGCTAAGTGATCTCTTAACGTGTGGTAGTGCAGCCTGATGCAAGGAGGTGTAAGGTCAATTCCCTTTGATAAAGCCCTACTAACTTTTTTTCTGCCCTTGAAAAACTTGCTTTCCCTTCTAAATGCATCATCCTGTGAGCCCAAGGTTCGCAGATATTCAGATTCATCTTCCTTTACACCATAAACATGCCAGATATATATAATCCATTTGGACACTGGCAAGTGATGACTATCAGAGGCAGAATGGGTACTGAGGGGCCCATAGTTATACAGTAACATCAGCTTGGCAGCAGCTCATCCATCGTGCTAGATGATCTGTCCATCTCCCTGCCTATGGCTTGTAGCACATAAAATACAGAAGAAAAGTCAAACCAAATATTCTGCGTGCAAAGCTCTTCACATCTCAGCCTGGCTTTTCTAGCCTCAGTTTTAAATGCACTCGTGGACCAACTGTCTGGTTGAGATGCTGCTTTTTGAAAGAAACGTGTCTTAGAAATTCCTGAAAGTCGCTGCTCAGTGTATGACATGTCAAGTTACATCTGCTGTGTCACGAAACATCAGCGTGTTGCGAGAGACCATAATGAAAGGTGACAAGATACGCTGTAAACAGTTTTGGTCGATGTTTTTATTTATCCCAGAGCAAATTTCGTGCAATATCATGATCGCAGGGAGAGCTCGGCTTCTACTCCATCATTCAGCAAAACTTATGCCAGTGGTGATCAGTTGTGGAGGTAGGTTAGCCTTAAAGCCAAGTGCTGCCAACATCACTGTCCCTGCCCCAGCTCATGTGGTGGTGGGTCTGTGCTCGGTTAGACCCCCGGGACCCACAAGGGGTCGGGAGCTCTGGGTGGCATTTCCCCCTGCCCTCATCTGTGCCCCACCACCCACACAGGTGCTGCATGGGGAATTCCCCCCCTTGCCCCCCAGCACACATGTGCTTGGGCACGCGGCTCCCCAAGAGGACCTGTGTGTAGTGCAAATCAGGTTTCCCACGGCGAGCCGGGTGCTTCTTGGGGCTTTCTGTGCCTCTCAGAGAAAGCTCATAAACTCATTTGCAAATCCTCCATTTGAGCTGTACAGGTGGCTCATGTTTATCGAGGTTTTCTACTTGGAGCTCATTTCCTTAAAATCTGTCCTTATGTTTGCTAAAATCTACACAGTCCCTGTTCCAAGCTGCATGAAGCTTTTAGCTCCTTTTTCCTCTCAGCATTTTTTTTTTTTTGCCTATATTGTTGCAGGAGTCAAATGGGGAAACGCGCAGAGCTGGGAGATTAAAGATGTAAATTTTATAAACAGAAATCAAAGGTCCTAAATCCTGAGCAAAGAAAAGCCTACATAAGTATGAACATTAAAAAACATACATAAATAGTACTTCAAGGCTGAATGTGTTAAATTATTCAACAGTTAAGTCATAAGTGTTCTTAAACTTAAGTATAAAAATGCCCTTGACAATATTTCATAGCTGTGCATTTCTTTAAAATATTTAGCATTCTCATTAAAGAGAATGACTTTATTTTATATATTAGTTACACTCCTGCTTGTTAATATGAAGGAATTTAGTAGCAAAGAGCATTCTTATGTATATAAGCCAAAGACAATTTACATATAAAGTTGGACGACTATTCACTTTTTATTTATTCCTGGATCATCTGCATCCACGCATAGCTATAGAGCATTTAAACAAATTTGTTCCTTAATGTGTAGTATTAATATCTCCTGCCCCAAAAATATCATTTGCTAATGCCATCGCGAAGACAGGTTCATTCAAAGCTACATGGAAGTTCTTGCCTTTGAAAGACTTAATGAACCTTACATTTTTGGTGTTCTGCACAGTGTAATGCCTATTACATATTCATTGCCAGAATGGAAGATTTCCTTTAACTCTGAGCTTCCTGGTCTAGTTCACTGTAAAACATTGTCAAAAGTCACAAGAGACTTTCGCTGAAAATTGTGACTCTTGATAGCAGGATGTAATGGGGAGGTTTAGAATAGAAGAACCAGTGGTATATGGGCCCAGGGGGAATCGTTCTGACAGACAAATGGATGGATAATACAGTTTTTGACATAATGGGATGAAAAAGTTTATGCCAGAAAGAACTGAATTAAAGTTATTACTTTAAAGAAATTCTGAAGTTCTCAAGACCAGTGGTATTACCTGCATGCATTTCATTTTACTGCATCTCTGCATAACAGGTTTTTAAACAGGCTTGGTTTTGAATTGATTTATAAGCTTACTAACAAACCTGCAATAAAATCATAGTTACTTTCTTGGAACTAACTCCAGTAGCATCATTTTACAGGGGGTTGCTTTGGGAGCAGGATTTTTTGATCTGTCTGGTTTTTGCAAGTCCTGCATCATCAGTTTGCCTCCCAACTCCCTTTTGTAAGGACAGCAAAACAAAAAAGGCTATTATTCTGCATTTTCCTATGGCAAAGTTGGAGGCTGCATAGAGCTGTATTATTTTGTATACATTTCTTTTTCTCAGAGCTTTGTAAACTTTGGAAATTACCAGCTCTGTGATCCCTGAGCCCTGCTGAGACACAGAAATCGGCTGATGCACAAACCATTGCAAAATCAAGGCCTTAGTTAATCAAGGCCAGCCAAAAAAAAAAAAAAAAAAAAAAAAAAGGGACTGTACGTTTTTCCACTTGTTATTTTTAGGTGATGGCAGGGCTGAGCTGTCAGTCAGACACGTTTTTCAGGGGTGTTGTGTGCACGTGTGCACCCAAGGGTTTGACCGTGGGTCCCTGGGGAGGGGACAGTGCAATAACAGCTGCTCCTCCCCGAAGCCTCTGGTGGAGCTATGTTTCATTTTAGCTGGCAGTGACTAAGCCAACGGCTAAAATGCAGAAATAAGTGCGGCGGAGAGAGGCCCTCATAATGGCAGAGATGAAAAATGTGTGAGCGCAGAACAATGAAGTGATGGTAAATCTGAGATGTAGGCACCAGTCACCACTTGTACCATGCTGTTGTCAGAAGTGTGTTGAGATATCGGAGAGAGCAGGCTGAGAAAGGGAAGCTAATTATACCACATTATTCACTTCTGCTCATTAGGTGTAGTACAAAGGCCCTGCTTTTTATGTATATATTAAAGTGCCGAGGACTACAGGAATAGATAACTTCATGTTTCTTTTGTCTCGCTAGTGGGCCAGTTCAGAGAGAAAAATCGTGTTTTCATGGACCCACAACTTTCCATCCTGCAGAATTAAGGATTTCCTCCTACATCACCCCTAACAAATAGAAAAAGGCACCTCTCTCCCTCTTGAAACCCAACAAGCAAAGCTCCTGTGCCCCGTGCCAATTCCTCACCCAGTGCCTGTGTGAGGGTGTGGGAGATGGTTCCTGCCTTCTCCCCTCTGCTCAGCATAGGCACCTGTGTCCGTGAAAAAGCTCTTCCTATGTAATAATCTCTCTTCCCTACATACTCTCAATGGCTCCAGGAGCACTTTGACAGCCACAACCTACCCCACTGCAGATATCCATCCCTGGGTCACCCTGTCCCCTTGTGCTGCCACTTGTCCCTCCGTCGTCCTGAGAGCACGGGTAACTCTCCAGCTGAGTGTAAATGAAATTAATTCAGCTGTTTAATCAACTTTGAATTGTACATTTAATTCATTCACTCTTAGATGTTTTACCTGCCTCACAGTCCTCGTATTGCATTCAGATCTGTAAATGAGCCATTAGGAAAGATGAACGGGAAGGCAGAGGATGGGTTTATTGAAATTATTTATATATGAGAAATACCCGACTTTCAAAATTCATGGCTCTTTAATGCTCAGATCACAGAGAACACATTAAATCTGAGAGGAGAAGAACAGGTATTGCACTTCCACTCTGAGGTGAATGAAATCAGATTTGGGCATTGAAATCCACCCTTCTCAACAATGAAAATTGCCTTGCACTTCTAATTATGAGCATCACAAAAGTCACTGCTTCAGTGAAATACCCTGCAGCTACACAAAAGGATAGACTGGAGAAGCACACATCTACCAATAAGTGGCACTGAGCATCTACTCCATTTCTCACACAGGTTGGCATATCTCTCAGTGGTCCATCTGGTAGAATTGGATGGCATTTATCAGGAAATAATCCAATTGTGGCATGCCAAAACCTGAACATGAAAAGTACTTGTGCCTAGTGTCAATCATTCACCCTCTGACAGTTCAATAAACATCCTTTCTGTGATGGTTTTCAGGAACATTGACACCCAAAATGCTGGAAACAATGCCAGAGATGGAAATGACAATGCTTCTGTGAAACATCAAAAGGGACCGACACAACCTGGCATGGATTTTGCCAAGTGTTGCTTAGCAATACACTGTGCTTTGGGCCGCTGGCGTGTCAGGATTAGCTGTGAAGGGAGCGATATTCACACCTTCGATGGGAACGCATCCTTCCCAAATAAAGGAGCACAAAGCAGGGGAGTGCAGCATCAGCAGGAGCAGGGAATGCCGCAGCCACAATTTTAGGCTTCTGAAAAACCATCTGCCCTCCCCAGTTGTCTTCCTCAAGCATGGAAAGACCACGTGCCTCATCCCAGTACCACAAGGATGCAATCCTGTCCTGCCCAGCTTGTGATCTGGGAGGGTATGGGGAGGTTTCATGGACGTTTTCTTTCAGAAGGGGCTAAACTTCGCTACCAGCAGCTCTTGCAGGAGGTGCATGCAGGCAGAATTTGACTCGGACTGGGTTGGCCACTGGGCTCAGCAGACGGTGACAACATACAGGAAGAAAGCCTGAACCTGGAACTGGGAGGTGAACGACCCTGGAATTGGGAGGTGAATGACCAGTATCACTCCTAACGCAGTGTGAAATACGGATGGTCATTTCAACAGTGAAATTGGTGGCAGCAAGAGGAGACAAGGAGGTCTTGGTAGCAAAAGAAAAAAACTTGCCCACTTCCCAAATTTCTCAGGTGAGCCCCTCTCCCCAGGTGCCTCGATGCCACCTGTGTCTCTGCAGCCACCTCCACCCCACCAGAGATCCTGAAGGGTGAAAGCAGCTTTCCCAGAAAAATGAAGAGTGCTCAGTGGCCTTAGGGAAAACACACTATTTGGTATTGCAAGCACCACTTGAGGAGGATACTGAATCAGGGGAAGTGAAACAACTTGCCTGAAGCCACCGACAGACCTGGGAACTAAACTTTGGCCTCCTTCATGTGCCAGATCCTGGAGCAGAGGCTCACGAGGTCTAACCAAATTGCTTTTTATCTGTGTGCCTGGTAAATGGGAGTGGGAGGAATGTCTGCATATCAAATAAGTGGGTTTTGTCCGTCTCGAAATTCCAGGTTTTCAGATCCAGGAATCAACCGACACCTGGAGCATATAAACTGCCTTTTTGGTGTGGTGAGGACAGACCTGTGGGTCCAAACACAGCCGTGCCAGCCAAGCCTGTCCAAACGGAGCTGCTTGGACCTGCTGCCAGTCCAGAACCTGGAGGGAGGCAACTGCCTGGGGAGGCACTTGTGGGTAAGCACATGTTTGCTGCTACCCTGTTGGCCCAGGGCTGTCTAATCCATAGGCCAGCACGGTGGTGGTGAGGCTGCAAATATCATGGAAAAGGTGCTTTCAAACAGAGTGCTCTGAACAGAAATCCTGAGGTGTGCAGGTTCTTATATATACTTACGACAGTTTTCCAGGGAGAAGTGCAAGCTAACTCCATCAGTGCCTTTGAGCCTTGACTTGTTAATTGGCATTACTTCTAATTCCCAGCTATATTTTAAGGTATGAACCTAAGGAATTTTAAAGTCATTATGTGGGTGAGGGACTGATAAAAATAAATCCTTCAGGTTTGAAAGTGGCAGAGAGGGAATAAAAGGTGTTAAGAAATCCAGGAGTTTTCAGCCAATTGGTTCAAAAAAGCATCCGGGTGGACTGCAGTTCCTGGAGAAAGGTCACTGATACTACTCTGGATACCTCTTTTTATGAACTTTATGCATCACATAAAATAAATTTAAAGCAGTTTAATTTAACAGTCTAATTAGTCATGGTTTTTTCATCTTGTCTATTTAACTATACATGGAACAAAGAGAAAGACACAGGGCCAAATTCAGAGCTGGCACAAATCAGCTCTGCAAGTCAAGGAAGCCATTCCTGCTCATCCAGGGCTGGATACGGATGCCAGTGGCCAAATTTGTCCCTGGGGATAACACCCTTAATGTCTGGAGACTGGCACCACAAATGAATTTGGCTGCCAGGCATTAACTCGCTGCAGAGCAGATCCGTGGGTCCCAGTGTTCAGAGCTTGAGCCAGGAGAGCTGAAACGTGGGAGAAATGGTTTAAAGATTTGAGGTAGTTTAAAACAAAACTCCTCTGTGTGTTGGCTTTGCAAAGACTCCTGCAAGCCTTTCCCTTTGCCTCAGTCCTCTTAATTTTCACCCTCTTTCTCTTTAAATTTCAGTGTTCACATAATGTCAGGATCTCCAGCAAGGACCAGTCACATGAAAACACCCTCCACTGGAAATGAGTATCTCTCTACTGCCTCTGATGTGGTTATACTGGTTATACCATTGCACTAAATTGGACTTGCTCTTCAGCTCATGTACCAAAATCCACTGCATTAACCACGTCTTGATGTGGAAACATAAATCGAACCACGTTTACAGAGGTGAAGTTTCTGAGCATTATTTCCAGCTCATAAGGTCTTAGGACAGGTAAAACCTAGACCTCCAACTCCGTAGTTACATTGTGGTATTTGGGAGGGTTGTGGCCCTGCTGCCAGTTTTCATTAACGAAACAAATTATTTTTCAAATGTTGTGGATTCCAGCAGAAATCTGCCTCCCATAGGTTGAGGCAAAGGTCTCATTGTTTTGTGATGTCCATTTGCAAGAGCATGTACCAGAGCAGGTTGCCATCTGATGCTGGCAGGCACTGGAAGGGCTTGGGAAGGGACTGACATGGCTTAGCCATGTGTCACCCCAACACTGAGTGACAAAAATCCATTCCAAATGTCTGTTTTCTAAGTTCCTGCAAGTTACCATTCCCCAGCCAAAAATAACTACAACAAACAACATGAGCACAGTAAAGAAATTCAAATACATCTCAAACTACCTAATGATTAACTGTGTTCAATTAGTCTCCGGGGTTTTCTGTGCTGCTGTGTGGTCTCCCTGAAGGCACCACCAGCACCTCTCAGGTGAGTTAATGAGTTCTGGTTGTATCTTGTCCGCAAGCTCAGCTGCATAACCACCCTCCTCCTCTGGCCTGGTGTTCCTAGGAAGAACACTCACTTCAGAGGACTTTCTCCCTTTTCCTACTGGAAGCTGATGAAACGCTTGGTTTTCCCCTGTAATGCATTTCCAAGGTGCTGCCTCTGCAGGGCTGTGTGAGTCCAGGACTCAGTGGGTGCTACCCCAAGCCTCTTCCCGGGCATCCTGACTGAGCTGTTCTGCTTGGTTGCAGGGTGTGGGTCCCCATATCTGTCACGTAAAGCCCAGGTCTCTTTTTTGACAATATAGTTTCAAGACTGTGACTTAATCCTCTCTTTGGGGTGGTCTGTAAAAATCAGTGCTTGCAGCCAGGTCTGGCATCTGTGTAAGTTACTCCTGTTTCTTCTGAAGCTCTGTGTCACTGGGCCATCAGGCCTTTTAGCACATCTTTCTCTTACCTTAAATTCATGTTTTGTTTCGCTTTTGCATGGCAATACACTCTTCTCAAAGTTTCTTGAAGTTCTGTTGATGTTTTTTCATCCTTTTCTTCAGGTTCAGCCAGCACTTGTGCAGATCCTGAGCCTCCACATTGTCAAGAAATTGCATTTTTCTGTGAAACATTGCATAATCCAAACAGAGCTACAGGTGAGAGTCCCCAGAGGGGATCATGAGCTTGAAGGAAAGGAACCCTGTGAACATATCCAACACACTGTACATTAGCCCAGCTTCCAAATGCATCTCTCTGTTAGGTAATGGGAAATATACTCTTATTATATCTCTGTGTAAACACCTGTATGAAAGGATGAGGGGCTGCATTGGCTCCTTCAGCCCTGCTTGCTGGGAGCTTCCATCTTTTAACTTTTTCACTTCCTTATTGTACTTGGGTTTTTTTTTCTATTAAAAAAAGTGTGGAGTTGACCCCACACTGACTTGTGCACCCTGGCTGGAGTCATAGCCATGAACCCTTTTTTATCTCTCTGGGCTGAATTTGCCAGCAGCAGTCAGTGCCAGGAGAGCCCAGAGCTGACACTGCTGCTGCCATTTTGCTTTCCCGGTGCTCCATGTGCTTTCTCCTGTGTCATTTCACACAGTGGACAGTTTAATGCACCATTTTCTGCAGACTCCAACATTCCCTGCCTCCTGCTGTCCTGGCTGGGATCTGTTGCATGAAGTGTCTCACAGTGCTGCTTTCCAGGAACTCTGTTCTGGACATGATTAATTCCTCTGCATGGCAAATTTTAATTGTTTTATCAAAGAATTTTTTTTTCTTTCACTGAGTTTTCCAATCTCTTTCCCTGGTGTTTTGCCTCAAATCCCAGCCATAATATGTTCCTTCTAATAAGAGACTCCAACCTGACAGTTGTAAGATTGGCACTGCCACCACACGTTACAAAATCTGGAGTTTGTACCGTGTTATCTTTTTTCTACGGAAAAATAAGATACTGACATATGGCAGCTCTCAAGAGAGTGGAGGCTAAGAGAGATTTAGAGGCCTGTAATGGGAGACTGAGAGAAGAGAGGCCAAGAGTGGGAAGCCCAAAGGCTGAAGGGTGCCCTAATCTGCTCCTCAGCCACGCTGTTGTTTTTTCCCTGAATTTCCCCAATTCCTCACTCAATGCCTGCTGATACACACTTGTGTGTGACCCCCCACACCAGAGGCAAGGACGTGGCTGCCTCAGGCACTCACTTCGACGCCAGACTCCGAGGGGCTCCGAGAGGCTCGTAACCCCTGAGCTGTGTCTAATCAGGCAGCACCTGAGATTAATTGTGAGGGCTTTTCTCTACCCACCCACAGAGATAAAGACAGAGGAACCATTTTGGTGCTTGCACACGTCTGGGTGATGTTCTGAGTTGCTCCTGTGCGAGGGTAAGTCTGAGTGAGGGAGTATTTGCTGAGCCATGAAGCGAACACTTGCTGTGGGCCCAGCTGATAAAGGTACCAGGGTGTCTTTAATGGGGCAGAACCGGGGAAATGGGGACCTGGTGAGAGCAGTGGGCTGGGAAGGGGTCGGGAAGGTTGTCACAGGTGAGTACTGTGGTGTTAAAAGTAAGAGAGGGGAATCCCCTGCCTTGGCTTTGTTTGACTCCTTCCTACTTTCAAACAGCTTTGGAACCTGCTGCTGGGAGTTCCTACTGGATCCCTTGAACCAGAAAGAAGGGGGCAACCATCTTGATAATCCTCCTTGAACTGGCCACACCTCACCTGAGATATCGTGGTGACAACTCCTCTAGCAACAGCATTACCCAAAGGTGAGGTGCTCTTGTTTGGTTTTGTAACCCACAGCTTTATCAGGGTGGTGCAGGACATATGTTGCTGTGTCATCCAAGATGCTGGGGTGTAAAGAGAAATAAAGGATTGGGCGGGACCAGGTTTGTGCTTTACTGGCTGTTGGTAGAAAGAGAGGGGGAAAAGCAGCCTTGGCACCTGTTAGTGGCCATTAAAAACTCCCATGTTCTGCTAATCTGTGCTCATAAAAAGGCCATCTGCTAATGCTCAAAGGTCATTAAGTTACCAGCCCTGTTTACTCCTCCTGCTCTGCTGGGCCAAGCCTTTCTCAGAAAAGAGGGCTTAAATGGTTATTATGGTGGCGCCTGCTCATGCTGGCTGTGTGGTTAAAGGGTCTGTCAGTATTTTCATTAGGAACCCAGACTTTCAGGGCTTTTTTAAACTTGGCCGTTAAAGTGTCTCCTTCTCACTGCCTGGCCATGCTTTGGAGAAGGACTTTTTGTGTTGGATTGGTTTATGACGAAACTGCTTATTGCCTTTATATTTTCATTACATGAAACAAAGGAGAAGTGTAGACAACAGAAGATCACTTTATGTGCGGCTCTGAGGGCTGTGTTTTTCCTAGAGGTGTGGGGCTGTGCTGGGTGTTGGTTTTGGGCTTACAAGAGTCAGCAGTATGATCTGCCCATATAAGTGACGCTCTGCCGAAGCAGGCAGTGCTTGTGCCTCACACGGTCCGGGCACTACAGGTGGATTAGGGAAGAAGCTGAGGCCTGAACTGTGAGTTGCCTTGATTTCATAGGTTTTAGTCTAACCTTTAAGGTTACATTAACATAGTTTTCTTGTGGCTAAATGGAACTATCAAAAACTTTGATAATTCTTTTTTCCTTCTGAGACTTCCCAGCGATAAAATAAGATGTAGCTGCTCAAGTTTTTATCCTTCATTTCCGATAATGATGGTGTCTGTCTCATAAAAACCTGCCTTTTATCTTCCCCAATTAGCTGAGTCGCTGCACCCTTGTGCTGCGAAGTTCTGAGTGCGCTGCAGCCTCTTCCTGAGCACAGTCAAAGCACCCCCTCCCCAGCTCTGTGGGCCAGTCTGTCCACTGCACCCACCCTCCCATCCCCACTCCCTTTGGCATCAGTTTAATCTTTTGCTTTCTGTATAACATAAAGAAGAAACCTGGGTCAATGAATAATGAAAGCTCATTCAAAACCTGGACTCTCAGAGTTTGGTCTGCTTTTTATTTTAAGTGGAACTTCTTTCACAGATCTTTTTAATTTTTTTTTTTTTGTTAATGCATTCAGAGTTTCCCTTGTGGATTTTGTGAGGTTTTATTCATGCAGGATTTAGGGGAAGATCACACTGATTCTGCAGTTCAGTTGTTCTTCAGATTGTTTTTATTTCTGTTCTGACTGAGCTCTGAGGCCAACCAGGGACAGGATGTTGTTGGGTTGGCCACTGTGTGTAAATAAGGAATATGGACTGCCTTGGAGAGCTGAGAGTCAGAAAAGGGCATGAAAAATAGGGAAGGAGTGTATCTTCAATTCTTAAAACAGCCTTTACATACCATGATGCTGAACTTAAAAGGGAAAATTAAAAAAAAAAAAATTCCAAAGCCTCCGTTACTAAGCAGACATGTTTTTTGCCAGAACTCTCTTCTGACCAGCCAGTCTTTCTTAAATCTGTAACAACCCAACAGGTAGTTAAAATAGTTCCAACTAATTGTAACCAGGACTGCTGGCTTCTTCTGAGCTATTGTTCTGATTAGGCACCACAGCCAAAATCATCAGGAGGTATATAGGCAAAGTAGTTAGTGTAAGAACTCAAAACAAGAACAACTACAGGCCTGGGTTTTTTTTTAATTTATTATTAAACTGCTGTAAAAGCAGGCCCTGGGTCTCTGCTGCAGATGTGTCTGCCATGGGCCAGCTCATCTAACCCAGTGTTGCTCTGTTGACTTTATGAGAAGAATGGATTACAGCATGTTTTACAAATTGAGGTTTTAATTCAGATTTTCTTGAAACACATAGAAGTGACAAAATTTGTACAACTTCACACCACTATTCTAACATCAACTCTTTCAGGAAAGGTCTTTTTTTTTTTCAAAAAACCACAATCTTAAAAAAAAATTTCAACTTTTATTTTTTTAAATTATATGCCAAATGACAGGCAGAGCTCGTGCTTATAAGAAAACCTCTCTTCTTCAACAGACAAGTGGTGAAGCAGGTGGGAGTGTGAGGTCAAAGGAGTGTGGAGCAGAGCACAGAGATGATGCGATGGTCTATAGCCTCTGAGGTTGGCTTAGCCCCACATGAGGACAGAATTTGCTGGTGACAACAAGGAGTGGAGGCTTTAAACTGCTGAACTTATCCAAGAAAATGAATGTGGTTGTCAGGATAGCACATGAAACCAACCTTTAGAGTCTCTGGGACAAGAAACTGTGGGAGAAATTATCTTGTGGTAGACACTGTAAGGTATTTACAGAGGCAGTGAGCAGCCATCCATCCTTCACACTGGAGTGGTGGGAATGCCACTGTCCTTCCCCCTTTATCCCTCTGTTTGAACCAAGTACTAAAAAAGGTGTTTCATAGTTTTGCAGTAGTCAGTGCTTAAAATATTTTGGTTCCTTATAGGTAGTGACGCAGTCTGTTTTGCTAGTACACATGAAAACAAACAAGGAAAGAGACAGAAAGCACAGGCAACTCCTTGAATGCCGTGTTTTGCCAAGGCTATAAAGTGGAGGAGGCAGAGATTTGTTGGGATTCTTGCTCGGCACACACAGCCAAATTATTGGTGAGTTTTGAAGTTGAGGGAAAACAACATTTTGCCTGAGGAAGAGTGAGGGATTTCACTTTGCAGATATGCTTCTATTTTACTGTGTGTATTTATATGTCTCTCTCTTGCTTAGGAGCGTTAGGTAGGTCTGCTCCATAGGATTAAATCATATCCCAAACCATCCTGGCTTTGTGACAGTACAAACATTATTGGATTTAGTTTCCTTCTGCTTATCCACCTCCTGTCTTCCAAGATCCCCATTATTATTATAATAATACCCACAAAACTCCTGCTCTGAGATCAGAGGGGTTTTCAAGTGCCAGAGCAATCAGCAAAACATACCTGGTCCTTTTAATCTCCTTTAATCCCATCATGTGGGACTATCCCAATAAATGATCACGTATCCAAGAATTCTTTCTGTGTAATGACATTTGAGTTTTAGCTCACAGTTTTCATGAAACTGTCTCAGATATGAAGGAAGATGTACTGGGACTTTCTTATACCATCAATAAAATAAAAGTTTGGATTGAAAAATTATCTTATGGAATAAAACAGAATAACAAAAATCCATCATTATCTGTGTTTCAGAAAGGGATTGTGTTTTGTTTAGCATTTTAGTTATAAATGATGTATGACTACATCATAAAACACTTATATTAAAAAGATCTCCTCACCCTGAATTCAAAATATATATTGTACTCTCTTATCATCCAGTCATTTCAGAGTGAAAGTTAAAAATGCCCATCCTGTGGTAGTAGTCGCCTGTGTTACATCTTATAGCTGATATATTCCTCTAATACTTTTACTTAAAGGGACTTTTACTTGGGGCTCATGAGAGCAGATATTTATTTTCTTATTGATAATGGTAACACCATAGGTGGTGGTTTTGTATTTAGATCAGTGTTTGTGGTTTTCCCTGGGCTGCTGAATCAGCCCAACTTGGGTTCCAAAAGTTTGGGTCATGTCTGTACATCGTGGAAAAGGGGAAAATATTTGCATTGGATGAGAAGCAGCAGAAAACAGAAGCTTGTATTATTTTGCTGAGGCTCGGTCAGTGCTTTCTATTGGATTTTCTTTTTTGTGCATATGTGAAAACGACTAAATTTTGAAGAAAATCAAGTGTTAGCAGAATAAAGGGTGGCCCATGCCATGGTTCAAAGACTTGAGGGCTTGAGCTGTCCAGGAGTTTCCACAAAAATCCCCATGTCAGGAACAGGAAATATGACAAAAAGCAGGACTGTGCAGTATCCTGGTTTGATGTTTTAGAGATGAAAAGTTTCTCCTGCCTGAGGCATAAATTTTGGCTTGAATGAGAGAACCTAACCCTAAGGCGAAGATGCTGGGACCCAGATTCCTGTCACTGGTTTGAACCATGCAGAGCAGAGACTTAAAACTGACTTTATCTTGTCCTGAGTGAACGTCCTCATCACTAAAAAGTGACTATTGTCAGGAGAAAAAAAAGGAAAGGGAGCTTGTCCTGATGGTGGGTTTTTTGTTTCGTTTCATTTTGTTTTTTCTCCTAAGAAACATGGATCCATTGGCATCTCTGAAAACTCAAAGTTCCACAGGAATGGGAAAAAAAAAACTCCTTTCCCACACATTTGATGAGAGGTTTTAACCCAGTTTGTAGGAGAGTGTAAGGCAGAACTGGGTAAAGGCAGGCCAGTCACTTTTGTGGGGAAGAAGATACTGGGAAAGGAGGGAATTCTGCAAAGTAACTAACCTGGCCACTCTGGCCTGCAGAACAATTTACTGGAGGGGTGGTTAAATGGCACAGATTAAGCTCATTAATGGTTCAGATATTTGCTTGGTTTACACAATGCTGTCCAGCAAAATATACTGATGCTTGACAGAATTATTGTCATTATTTATTTTGCTGTAAGCCAGATTTATAGATATTTGTAGCTTTTGTAAGACTAAACATAAGAAACATTAATGGCTTTACTAATTATATCACTGCTTTAGAGATATAAATAGTGATAAAAATGCCAAGTAAAGTGAGCTAGTAAAACATTTTAAAGAGAATTTTAAAGTGAGTTACTGATTGATGATCCCTTGGGTCAGTCTTAACTTTTGAATGTGAGAGCACAAGTGGCTTTTGCCTCCATCAACTCTTTGGGCAGAGACAAGGAAGAACAAGAGTTGTATTGAACGACTGATTATTAAATCAGATTGCATAATCTGAAAAATATTGAAATCCTATAGTAGCATAAACTGAGGCTGAACTTATTACAGCACAACAGGTTGTTTTGGTTTTTTTTTCACCTTTACCTTGTCCTTAACCCCTCCTGCCTCCTGGATTGTTCATCTGCACTTCTTTGTCTCTTACATGTTAAAATCACAAGCTCTTTAGAGCAGGAGCTGCCTTCTCCCTCTCTCTCTTATTACACCCAGTAACAATCCTCTGATGAGGATTTTGGGGTCCTAACAACAATATGAATAATAACTTCATCGTTGCTAAAAATCAAAGAAATCTTTAATTGCTAAGCAGAGTCTATACAGGGCTATACACAAATTAAAGGTGTGTTTTTACACATCTTATCAAATGAAAAAATTTGTTTTCCTACCTATTGATCCCAGTTTTGCTGTGAGCACCCTTTTAAGTAGGGAGATAATGAGTGAGAAAAGAGTTAATAAATGTTCAGCCATTACTGCAAGCATGAGTGGAAATCCATCATCGTTTTAAGTACTGGATGTGCTCTAGATGATAATCCAAGGCTGTTTGACCACCATCAGTGCCACAGTGAGGAAACCCGCTGGGATCCTTAGGGGATGGTGTGTGGTTCCCTGCTTTCCTCTGATATATACAGTGCTGCAGAGCCCTCAGTTTTATTTGTCACTGGATTTAGTGATAACTTGGTTGAAACTCCCTTGAAGCCACTGGAAAGACTTGAAGTCTCTAATGGCCTTTGGATCAGGACTGTTGCAATGTTTTCTTGGAGTGAATGGCCAGTGGGAATTTTCTCCCAGGTGGGGGGAAGAAAAAACAGTTTGGGTTTTTTTGCCCTTTTTTTTTTTTTTTTCCTTTTCTCCCCCTCTTGCAGTTTCTGATTAATTGGTCTTCCTAACATACTTGTGAATAGTGTGTTGTGGAGGTGGACGTGCCCAGGAGGACAAAGTTCGGTCCCACCTCATCCGTGGTGACACCTCACTGCTGTTTGATGGGATGAGCACAGGGGCAGTGCATTATGGGCAAAGCTTTAGAGCAGGCCAGGCCAGGCTTGTCATGAGGATGGGGAATGTGATCCTGAACTCACTGAAATCCTCAAAGTTTGGGCTGCCTCCTTGCAATGTGACAGCAGGTCAAGCAAGTGACAGTGGGACTTAGAATCTTCACTGGAAAATTGGGATGATTTCCCTGAGCTGGGAAAGCTGCAAGAATTTGGCATTGGCACCCAGCCCCGCAGCATCCCAAGGCTCATCCACCATACAAGGTCTTGGCTGTGCTGAGCAACTCAGAAACCCCATAGGAACAGGCTTTGGTGGAAGATTTCTGGAGTTTCTTTCTAGGCATGCTGTAAATATCACAGGGGCTGTTCTCCCTTCGATCCCAAACCAGAGACGAAAGGGAAAACTCACACACAGTGTTGAATCACAAAACTCATGTGGCTTGACATTGGTTCCAGAAACAGGCCAAGATGTAGGATAATCTTATTTTTTCTGAGATATTTGAACTGTCTCTTCTCACCATGTTATGAAGCTTTACCATAGCCTTAGAATATAAACAGAGTGTGCTGTGGGATTCAATTCTCAAAATGTGGGTAAAAGAAAGAGTCTATTTGACTTAGATTAGCAGAACTTTCTACTCGGTACTGAAGCTCGAAGTCAAATCACTGTGCTGCTCCCTGATTTCCTTCTCTAATATAATCTGTAGCACAGAACGGAAATTTAGGAACTTTAGAGGGGAGGTTGTTCAATTCTTGTGGGTTGTGAGTATGGGGAAAAGGCTTCATGTGTGGTTCTAGCTTGGAAAGCAAGATAATAAATGCTTTTAATGAGCAATCCTACTAATTACTCCTACTAGTAGTATGTATCCTACTTTTATGAGCATGTTTTGGACCACTGCTCTCCACCTGCACTCAGGTTCATGGGCTTCCTTCGCTTTCAGTCTCCTTCCCAAGACAGATCCTCAACTTTCAGGTGTTTTAAAGTTCTTGGAGCACCCAAAATCTGCTCAGCTGTCCTAAAAATATGACATTTGCCAGTCCGTGAGCGTAAATCCCAGTTTACAGGTAAAATCAGAATTTATATTTGCCCTCTGTTGATCTTCCAATGAAATGTTGAAAAAAATTTTGGGGGCTGAGGTGGTTTTATGGTTGTCAAGAAATGCCAGTCCTGAAGTTCCAGAAGGTTAATGACTGTCTGCATTGATAAAGAATACAACCCCATCTAACTGCCTTGTGCCAATAAGGATAAAGGTTTGGCAGTTGAGGGAGATTATGTCAGGACTAGTCAAATAATGTCAATATTTTTTACCTCCATGCTTTTCTCCAAAAAAAGGGGATGTAGCATCTTTAATTAAATGTTATATGAATACATTTCAGATAGACCCAAACACAGGGCAACTGTGTTTCGGAAATGCTGTTTCTACATTTAAAATGTATTTGAAATGTAATTTAAGAAAAAAGATAATGGAAAAAAAACCCCACTAAAATAACTCGAAACAAGCCAGAATATAGTAGCTCATCATTACGCTAATATATCAAACAATATGAGCTTAGCTTAATTATCCCCTTTGAGAGTTGAGAAAACTAAGCACAACCTTCAATTTACAGCTGTTTGGTGCCGGGAACCTGAATTATTATTTGAGAAGAAGGGGGGAAAAAAAAAAAGTTTATTTATTGTGACCTACACTCAGTTTTTATTCATCATGGAAAATCTGTATATTCACAAATGAGGGCTATTCATCTGCAGACTGCAGCATTCTTCAGCTGTCCAGGGCTGCATCAGCCGCACTTCTTCAGCTTTTGTGTTCATCTCGAAGCCTCTTCATCCAAATTGTTCATCATCTTGATGGCGGAGCTTTATCTTGCTCTAGTGCAGCTGCATTCCCCTTATCCAAAGTGCCGAGAGATACAAGGGAGAGGGAGAGGCAGAATAGAAAAGAGAAAAAGCAATGGCCAGTGCTCATATGAGGATAATTTGTAGTTTCTCAATAATAATAAAAAAAAAGAGGGGGAAAAAAAAAAAAAGAGGACAGGCTAATTACTGGCTTAACTAGGGCAGCCTGTGGATCCTCATGTCAAAAGGCCTAGCGTAATTATTTGCCATCAAAGCACATTCATATTGTGGTACAAAAGAAGGGCCTTTCGCAAATGGATCTCACTAATAAACAGGGCTGAGAGGAGCATTATGTGTCTCCCTGGATGCAAGCGCATTAACACAGTGACATGGAGCATAACTCTCAGCCTGGAGAGAGGGGCGGGGGGGTGGAGAGGAAGAATGATAATTATCCCCCCCTCCCCATCTTTCCTCTCCTTTTCCTTTGTGCTGGGCTAGCAAGCCGAATGCGACCCGCTGGAAGGCCCAAGGCAGGCTATTAGTGACCTCTGAGCATTGACAAGGTGGCTACACTCTTAAAAGCCCGGCTCTCCATGTCAGGAGGGTCGCAGGAGCCCGGGAGAGGAGCTTTAAATGGTCCAGCAAACACTTCAACCTTAAAGACACCTGGAAGGTCGCGACCAATTTAATGTAGATGAATCTGGCACGAAGAGGGCTCTTTTGAATCCACACACAAAAGTTTTTGGTTGTTTTTTTCTTCTTCTTTTTTCCTTTTTTTTTTTTTTGTCCTCCACGTTGTTTTTTCACAGATCTTAGCATGAGAGATGCTGGAGAAATGGACTTGATTCTGGAGGCCACTCCTGCACTCGCTGAGCAGATGTGGTGCCAGGAGGCCTCAAAAGGCTGCGGCTTTTCATTAGGAAAAGTAAACAGGTTTGGGAAGAAAGAGAAGGGACTGGTATGTACCTTCCAGGGATATCTGCAAGCATTGGTGCACTAACATGTTACAAACTCAGATGTCCTGCAAAATGTGTGTGTGTATCTGTAGATATATATGTTATATGTAAGAGGACTGTTTGCTTCTGGGTTTTTTTTTAGTCCTCCAGCTACATGACATATATTCACTGTCACTTGCAGCCCTGTGTGCATAATGGGGATGAGCCACCCAACCCCAGCACTCCTTTGCTCCAGAGGAACTTAGAGGTTTAAAATGGTTGGTTTTGTTTTATTTTCAGAAAGACCCCCAATTTCAGTGTTCATGTTGCAGCTTCTTTTAAGTAATTGGGTTCTGTGCGAGTTGTGTGCTGTAAAACAGCTCGGCTGGTCATTGAAACCGGGATAGTCCTTTCTTGTGACAACCTTGCCTGACACTGTAAAACATGGAATGTGCAGCTGGAGAGAGGGAAGGTATTGGTCTGAGTCGGGACCGCATGGCACACGGTGACGTGAATCCCTGCATGCGGCCACATGTGATTGGGATCAAGGGATTTTGAAGCCCAACTCATCTGTGTGACAACGGGCTGAAAGCCAAAGTTGTTTCTTTTCCAGCACTCATCTAGGTCATGGTACAGAGGGGAGCCCCTTTCCCTCGTCACAGCCCTCAGGGACATCATTGTCCACGTCACGCTGATGGGAAATAGAAGCCCAGATCTGCACATGCCTGTTAACATCACTCACCTCAGGAACAGCTCTTGGAGCCACTGGGTTTAGGATGAGAGTTGCCAAATTGTCAACCTGACACACTCAGTTGTGAATCAAATTTGAAAAATGAGGAAAGGAGGTGGCTTGAAAATTTGTGGAATTAAACTGGTGGCAAATCTTTTGTCGTTTCTTCCTCCCACCTTCTTTTTTGTCCTTTTTATTTTTTTGTTCCCCCTTTCCTTCTTGCTTGGTAACCTTAGAAAAGACTTGTGCTTTGCAAGGAAGAGTGGTGAACATGGGTTTGAAGGGGGAGAAAATAACCCAGGAGGAGACTCTTTCTTTAGTACAGATCACAGAAACCTTATACAGCTCATAGTAAAATAGCAAACATTAGCAATACAGGAGTGCAGCCACACTCCTGCCCAGGCAGGGTTTTGGGCTGGGCAGTGCTTCTGGAACATGCCCAGTGTCTGTGATATAAAAAATTCACCCATCCAGGAGCTGTATAACCCCCCACCCCAGCATGTAGTGCTGGAGGGATGGGGACCCACTGGAGCAGCCGACAGCAGCAGCCCACCACCAAGGAGACACAGCTTGTGCTCCTGGATGTTTCCTTGTTTCTGTAGCCCTGCAATATTTTTTTCCTTTTGCCCTTATTTCCCTGGGTGTTAGAAAGTTTCACATACGGCAAATTTTGCCTTTAGTTTGAAGGAAGTTAGAACACGGGACCTAACAGCAGAATGGGATCCACTGAGGTATGGGTATGCTGGAGTATAAAGAACATAGTTAAGATCAGTTCAATATCTCTAGGAAAGGGATTAGAAAAGTCAGCTCTGTAAAGTTGTGAAAGTGGGGTTTTTTTGGCATTTTTAAATTAATCCAGGTAAACTTTCCTGGCTTAGTTGTATCCAGCCATGCCAAGGACCATGATATCAGCAATAAAGACAATGTTATTAGTATCATTACATCAATGTAAAGAAGGTTATAGAGTTAGCATTCATTAAAAAAAAAAAGTAAAAATCTGTTAATGGTGACTTTTTCCCATTAACTCACTCTTTTGCAGTGTTTTATACACTTATATGGTGTTTATGAACCTGGGTATGTATTTCTACTGTTGCCAAGAATAATCAAAGAGAAATACAGCAGTTGCAGGGTTTCTTTCCTGATGAAATTGTATTTCAGCTTCTAAACCCGGAGCTGGCCTCCAGTAAGGGACTGTGTCCTCTTAAAGTCGAAGTGTGCTGCTTGAACTTTGCTATCACATAATGCTTTCAAGGTTGCTTGTCTGAAGTGACTTAATTTGTACTGCAGAACTAGCCTTGTACCCACAAACACGCCAAAAGCTGCAGCGAGCCAGGGCAGCAGGGTTATTACTAATTTTTTATTAAAATCCCTTAGGCGCTCACAGAAGGCCCAAAAGCAGCTTTAATAATAGACAACATACAGCACATTTTTCTTGTATTGCCATGTAATCAAATCTAAAGCTTCTGTTCACTTTCTTTGTTTTACCTAGAGGACCAGCTTCCAATTTAGTTGTGGCCTGCACTAAACTGATTTTTCATTGTAATTAATGCCTACTTTGGCCTCAGCCACTTACACAACTTTCCATTAGAGGTTTGCAGCCATCCACAGAGAATTTCACCAAGTTACCCTCCCGATCCTGCTACACTTGCAATTTTTGTTAAACTGTTGGGGTGGGTTTTTTTTTTTTTCTTTACTTTATTATTATTTTGCAAAGAATGTTTAAATTACTGGATCAAATAGGTTTCTTTTTCCCTTCTATTTTTCCCTTCTTTCTCCCCCCCCCCTTTTTTTTTTTCCCCCCCTGCCTGCTGCACCTATTAAAGTGGTTGGGCAGGAGTCCAACTGGAAGGAAAGCCTTTAAGTGATTTCAGAAAGGGCTAGTGGAACTTATTTAGGCCTGGGGTCTGCTGTGGTTAATTTTCAGTCTGTGTTTTGTGCTGTCCATTTCCTCTGAAATACTACCTGGGGTTTAAGGTTCCTCAGCACAGGATGTTAATAGGCCTCTGCAAACATTCAAAAGGCAGCTTTCCCACCACTAACCTTAAAAAGATTGTGGCACCGGGCCCAGGGTCAGATTGAATAGATGAAAAAGTATATGCTGTGCTTTTGCTTGCTCCTTGGACCTTTCCCTGTTGGCTTGCCTGACATTTTCAGTGACTTTTCTTAGTACCTTATTTTCAGCGTGCTTCCTAGAAAATTCTGCTTATTACCTTCTCCTATCCCCCAACAGCATTACTAACTTGGGAAGCACAACAATTTGTAACTATACTTTGCTGTCTCCTTGGACTTTTCCCTCACAGTCATGAGCTGCCGCTTCCTGCGGCCCTGATGGACCATCCGGGCTCCTCGGTATGTCGTCCACATGCCATCCCTGACACCTGGGGATACTGGGGTGCTCTTTGCAGATCTCTGGTGTGCCTTTTCCAAGGATAACACCTCTGCTGCAAGGCTAAAGCACAGCTAATGACCAATTGTGGGCACGCCTGTGTTATATCCGCTCTCCTCGCCAGCAAAAGAAACGCAGCAGTGGGAACTCCAGGCTAGGCATGCAGGATTTTGGGCACTGGGGTCACACATTTCCCCATGTTTGGATTCAGGTACTCATCTTCCTGCCTTGCTGTGGCGTTGCTCAAAAGGAACTGCAGGGTTCTGGCTCTGTGTGCACCCTCCTACGTGGGAGATTAGAGAAACCCAGGGCCAGAGGGTGTCTGATGTCCTCCAGTCTGTGCCGGCAGGCTGTTGGTTGTACTGGTTGAATGTACTGGCCTGGTGGCTCCATGCTAAGGGGCCAGTTGTGTTGGTCTCCTTTTTGTAGGTCCAGCTCAGCTTAGGAAAGGAGGTGGATGCGTTTAACATGATTTAATTTAAGGGCTCGCTTGGGGGCAATATGTGGGTTTTTTGAAATGTGTCTTGTTAAACTTCCTGGGAGTGAGGAGGAGAGATGGATGGATACCTGGGATCATGTAAGTCTGCTCTGTGTTGTTACTGTGTCAGATGTCCCTATCTTAGGGTGGGAAGAGTAAGAAGCAGGTCTTTATTTTTATTTTTTTCCAGAATAATGGTAGCTCTTCCTTAATTGATAGGGGAACGAAAGTACCATTTGAGAAGAGTATGTGCAGACACCTGGATGTTCTGGGTGTGCACATGATGGCCACAAGCTAGGCCTTGAATCCCAAAAAATGGATTTATATCCCTACCCAAGTCAGCTGCCCTTCTGGCATTTGGCTGTGGTCCACAGCTTGATTTATCTCTCATGGACCCATTTGCCATCTCAGTCCTTTCTTGCTCCTCTGGAAACCAGAATTGTTTCAGGTGTAGCAAACTGAGAAGGAAAACCGGGTCAGTGGAAAGACGGATCAGCACCTGCTCTGTGCGGTGTGGATACACCAAATCTGGGCTATGTAAGACCCATGTTCTGTTGTAAGGATCTGCCCCCTCACATCCAATGGTACAACTTGCAGGGAAGCTCCCTCCAAGGGTGACCTGCAGCACTGTGCTCCTTCTGCATGTACAGTGGCAGCAAATCCCTTGCTGTACATGTGCCTGCATGAGCACCCCTCCCACAGAGAAGCAACTGATATTGGTCTAAACACATTTGTGTATCTCTCCCTGACATTTGCTCTGTTAAAAGGTCAGGCTTCTGCAGCAGAGACAAGAGCCGTCTTCCTCATTATCACATATTACTGCAAATTTCCATTTCCAACTCCAAAGTTTCCAGCAATTTTCTGCCGCTGCGTCTGGCACAATCCAGCACAGAGTGCCGTGTGCCAGCCTGGAAGCTGTGTCCTGTGCCACACCATTGATGCTCTGGGAGAGAAGCAATAACTGTCTGGGGAATATCTGGGAAAAGCGAGTGAATTTCTTGCTGCAGTAAGTTCCATGCTTGCAGTGACAAGCTGGAAAAATATGTGACAAATTCAACTTAGAAATGCAAGTTTGCAGAAAGAAAGTGCCGTTCTGCAAAGAGCCATTCATATTTTTTCAGTCTTCCCACAGAAGTGCTGCTCTCGGTTTCTCTGTAGTCTCTGATATTTCCTAATATCAGAGTGCAGTGCTGGTAGAGGCAGAACCTGAGGCTAAACTCCGGTCTATGTTCTTGCTCAGAGGAAGTGGATTCTGGGATCTCTTTGGCTTTTGAACGTCAAGAGGCCACACTCAGAAGCAAAGGAGAAGGGGGGGGAAAGGCATATTTTTCTTGTTAAACGAAGGTCTTGCTGATGGGAAGATACAGGTGCCAAAATAAAAGTGTGTATGACACTGGAGTTGGGCAGGCTCTTTGGGAGTTCACTGGGTAGGGTTGCTTGCTCTTCGCTTTCCATCTCACACTACCCTCCTACCAACCTCAGGAGCAGTTGTACAGATCTTTACATAAAAAAGGGACTGCAAATGTCCATGGGGTGTCATCACCGTGGAGAGAGCAGGCTTTGTTCTTGATTTTTGCATTTATCTGGTTACGTACCCACAAAGAGGCTCAGGAAAAGCACTTGCTTGCTTGCTGGATGACCTGGCTGCGACATGGATGGTTGTCTGGCTGGTCCTACTCCGAGTCCCCCATGCAGCATGGATGGCCACTGGCTGACTTTCCCGATTTTTCTGCTGACTGCTAACCTGCTGTAAGGTGGCCACTCAGCGGTGGCCTTGGGAGAAGGGATGATAAACTGCTGATTCAGTAATGGGAGAGTTGGGGGAGAGGAAGGACCTTACTTACTTTGGCCTCAGATATGGGTGAGACCTGGGGAGTCCTTTTACAACAACAAAGCCGAAAGAACAAACGCTGTGCAGCGTAGTTTTAATGTAAGGTTTCTTTTTTCCAATAACATCCGTAAAGAAAACATACTTTAAAAGCAAAATATTTTTTTCACATTCTTACCCTTAGTTTTCATCCTTAATGTGGTGGTGGCAGAAGACCACAGAGCTGCAGCAAGGGAAGGCAAAGTCCGAACTGGTATCTGCTCTTAAGATACTCAGATACTACAGCTTATGGTGTAGTAATTTCTCTAAGAGTGATGCACCTCCCTGGTCAGCTCTGCAATGCAGTTGGGTACCCACTGGAGAAGGATTCCCTTTAGTATGGGCTGCCACCAAAGCAGGGTAAGTCTGCAGGATGCTTTAACCACCCACCCTAATAACCCCTAGTTTGTCCCTCCCTGCAACATTTGGAGTGACAGAAACACCTGACTAGGAAAAAGTATTTCACATTTCCTTGCCCTTACTTACTTGTTCTCTTATAGAAAACATTATTGGGTCTAATGTTTTCAGGTGCTTGGCGTCCCCCTTTCCCCAAAGCATTTATGGGTGCTTTAGGTACTGCCTTGTGCCAGTTCTTTTGTGTTAATTCAGTAAAGCAAAAGCACTGCACTTGAATTCTTTGCCATTGAAGTTGTGACTGAGGACAGTTGTAATGTGACAAGATGAGGATGACCTCCCTTTATCTGTTCTTGCCACTGTGGGAAGTCAGCAGTAGCTTAAACCCTGGTTGCCATTAATGAAAAATTCCACTATTTTTATTAAATTTCAGAATCACCTCAGCTAGCATGAAAAACAATGATATTGGATTTCTTTTTAAAATTAACAATGTATGTAACACAGTAAAAAAAGCTGACATTTACTTAGTGCCTGGAAGCAAAGAGACTGCGAGGCGGACGGCGGAGCTGCTGCGCGGCTCCCCTTCATCCTGCAGCCTGGGAATGCGGTCTGGAGACGTGGGGAGAGGTGGCTCGGGCTGGATCACACAGTTAGGATAGAAGCCAAGAAACACCACCACTATTGCTACCCTATTGCTACCTTTCTCCAGTAGGAGAACGTCAAGACTCACAGGGGAAGAAAGAAAAGATTTATTTTAGCAGCTGGGCTGGATGTCTGCCAAAATGAGAGGGAACTCTGAAGTGAAGCTGGGGATCTTGGTTCAAGGAGGTATGAGCTGGGGCTGGACAGTCACCAGCTCTGATATGTGCTGTGGTCAGGCCGGGAAGGGACCTTTGTCCCTCAACACCTGAAGGGGTTTTTTCTCCATCCAACTGATATAAGAAACAGGGATGGTGCTTAGAGTGAGGAGCCAGCCAGTGAGGGGAGCTGTAACTTGACTGGAGATTTTTAAGGAATGTTTATTTATGGTTTAAAATTATGGAATTTGTATTTTACCTCGGGTTCATTTTAAAATTCACTGTCTTTAGGAATTTTCTGCTGCAATCAGCAGGATTCCTTATAAGAATGAAAGCAGGGAGTTGCTTCATACCTGTTTGCAGTCATTGGAGAGGTTGCAGTGTCTGGTAGAGACAAACCTATCTTAGGCTGGAAGTGTTATTTGATTAACAGTCTGGGGGAACCTGGAAATGAGCTTGAATTTGAGGAGAGTCCACAGATCACCAGGAACATATTCTTGTAGGGAAGTATCCTCATTGCCTTCCTAATTCATTCCTCCTCACTTTATCCAACATGCATTACTACTGGATTATTGACGATGTGATTTCTTTGCTTGATGCCACAATAGAAAAAGCATTACAGTACAAGACAGCGAAATAAAGCAGGGCTCTGTGTGTTAGACTTGTGGTAATGTTGAGGAAGGCTGGTACATGGCATGCTTACTCTCTTTTAGGGCTTGGTCCCCACCCTCCTCTATGGATGTTTAGGATGCTCTGGCTGTGCAGAGCAAATGTGGGACCAGAGATCTGTGCCGAGGTCTCTCCTCCACGTTTTTGCTGTGCAAGACTCTGAATGTATCTGGGTGGCCTGTATAGTTCAGAAGCTACCCAGGTCTAATGGGGGGCTGTGCAACAACTAAATGATGGCAGGCAGGGCAAGCCCACGTGGGTTATAAACTGATTTATCTGGAACTGGGAAAACTCACTCACCTGCAAACATTGAGCATCCAAGGGAGACTGTACAGGAAATGCCTGCAAAATTCTGCGTGTCATGAAAACATCAATGGCACGAATCTGCTCTTGGCACTAGAGGGACTGTAGATATTCACACTCCCCATCCACTCCACCTCCCCAGGTACCGCTCAGGAGCAGGATCTCACTGAACAGTGTGTTGTGTTTAAATTTCATCCTTACAAGGACCACTTGTGAGAGGATGCTGCAGATTCCTCCTACGTCAGCTTCTAGTCTTGGTTTGGTTTGCTCCTGGCTTTGAGCTCTTGCACATGCTAGGCAAAGACAGATATCCATGTAAAGGATGCTCTGTGTATCTGTACGATCATCTGATCAGTTCTTATCAACAGTTGGGAATTATAAATAGCCTAAAAGCAGCTAACCATCATCCTATGCCACCATGGTAATAAATAAGTGTGCATATTTTTGAAAGGCTTTTACTCTTAGAAGAGAAAAAGATATAATAGCTTTTTTTTTTCTAAATATGTCACATAATTATTCCAAAAAACAGATGTATTTTGTTGTTGCCATTATCATTTGATGAAATACTTTAAAGCTGGTCCAAGGTGGTGCATTTTCAAATATAATGTATACAGTACATCTAGCAGTTAACGAAATTTGGATGTGCAGCATAGAATGGTCATTATTTTTACTGAAAAAAATAAAGGCACTAATTACTTACAGACAAGATACTTAGCACAAACAGATAAGCTTCAAAATGAAAAATTCTCGGTTTATGATAATTATGTTCTCTGCTTTGTTTTCAGAGACTGATAATTTGAGGCTTTAAAATCACCAGGAAGCCATTAATTGGAATTCTTCAATAAAAAATAAATTACATAGAAGTTCATGATGAGTTGTAAAAACACAGAGACTGTATTATGCAGTGAGCGACATTGCTCTACTATTTATAGACATGCACAGCTATGTAACAGCAAAACTGTAAAGAATTTGAGATGTGCAGATAGCAATTATTCACGGATCCCAATGATCTGCAGATATTTCAAATAACTGCTTTTAGCAGATCAGCTATCCAATAAAAGCAGGGCTTCATTTCCAAGTGGCACTCTTCTAGCATGTTGCTGCTTGTTTTTGACATCTTATGTGACATTATTCTCCTAGAGCTGACTATAATGAGGAGATGTGGAAATCCAGGTATGGGAGCAGAAGAGCCACTCCATGTGTGTGTTCATCTATAGGAGCTGAGGGATTTTCTCTTAGAAGAGTCACTATGGTCCTTCCTTCTACATCAGACTCAGATCCTGAAGCAGATGACTAAAAGAAAGTGTTTGATTCTCCTTCTTGTCCCATTTTTCTGCTCTCCTCTTCTTCTTTGCTTTCACCTGGGACCTGTTTGATTCTCCTTCTTGTCCCATTTTTCTGCTCTCCTCTTCTTCTTTGCTTTCACCTGGGACCAGATCCTCAGTGATGATCCTGTGAAAGCTGGTAGAGCAGGTTCAAGGACTAAGGACCTGCCCAGTGGCAGTGATCACAGAATTTCTCTTTGACTTCTGAAGGAGCTAGACTGAGTCCTCATTGGAGCTATGTGAGAAATTTGGAAGGGTTTAGGAGACCTGCTATAGAGATCTTCCATCCACCCAGACCCCTTTAAGCACCCACTGCTGTCCTTCTAAACACATGGGGCAGAGCCACCAGTCTTCCAGCAGCTTTCTATCAAAAGTGAGTCTCAAAAGAGTGGTAGACACAGCAAAGTGTATTGCTTTATTTGACTTTTCTCCTGCCTTTCTCCAGCATCTGTGTGTATTCCACGAGGAGCCTGATCTTCCCACTTTCCTGAGGGAGAGCTGTCACCCCTTTGCTATTGCTTGGATCTGGGCCTGAGACTTGAGCTGCTAATGGGACTCAGTTAATTGTATGACCCAGAGGGTATAAAATACTGTTATATTCCAGCAATGCTCTTTTCATGACCACTGACAACCCGGGCTCCTGCAAGGAGCTCTTTAGATAAAGCAAGTAATAAAAGTGATCGCAGGGATCCTTGACACATGCCACCTAGTAAAGGAAACAGAGCAGGTTTCAGCTCATTCACTAGTGAGCTCAAGGGGATGCACAAAAGAGTGAAGTGGCCTTGGTAGAGCCTGGTCTAAAGTTACACTTCAGGAAGACAGAGGAAGAATTTCCTGAGGACCTGATCAAAGCTCTCTCTTCAATGCCAGTATAATGCCTCCTGGCCACCTTCGTACACAGGTAGTGTTCAAGGGCTTGGTGTGACTTGATGGGAGTTCATTCTCACAGTATCAGCAAGCACAAGATCTGTTTTAGTATTTCGTGGCTAAAATTAATCAAAAGTATCAGCTTGTTTATTCTCCTCTCCTTGTTTGTTTGTTTGAACCTGAGTTAATGTGATCCCAGGGAAGGCAGGACAATGCACGTCCAGGGAGACAAGGATAATGTGAGACAATAGCAGAGAGTCTGCAGGGAGATCACTGTGGTGTCAAGACCAAGTGGCTTCGTGTCAGCAGACAAAGCCATACAAAAAAAATATTGGGTCTCTGCTGGCACTTGAGGAGTACTGCAATTCTTGGAGAACAAAACCTACCATACATCATCCAAAATCAATTGATAAGAGATCTTGGAGAGATTAAAAACTGCTCCCTCCCGTTCATTAGTAAAAGTGGCTTCTGTCCAAAGCTGATTGTTGGTGTGGGCCAACGATGATAAATGCTGTCTTACCCATCAAAAAGAAACACTTCCTAATGAGCTATCAGCTTGTGTACATTTTAATTTCCACATTGCTACTGAGGATTTACAGAGTTCCCCAGAAGTGGCAGTGCAGCTCAGAGGCACGATATCCCAAACAGTACTTTTTTTTTCCCTCAGACCAATCCCATGACCTGATGTCTGTGTATTAATAATATTGCAGCAACAAGATATTAACTTTTGTTTTCATGTATTGTAGTGCTCCTTACAAAAAAGTGCTTGTAAGTGGTATTAGCTTGTGGCACCTGTGTGTTTGTGGGATGTGACTGCAATGAATGGGCACCCACAGCTGCTGTTTATTCATGAGGCAGTTACTGAGCTCAGTACCTTTGAGTACAAAAACATTTTGTTGTGGGGAAAAGCTGCTTCCCGACGGAATGGTTCTGCCTGTGCTCCATGGCTTGGTTGTCCCTTCTTTATCCATATGTGGCTTAGCCTAAGAAATGTGCTTCTACAGTCCTTGTGCTCCTTTGGGAGGGCAGAGACCAGGATGTCCCATGTAGCAGCCTCAGAGGAGCTGGCAAGGACACATGGAGTCTGCCTTTGCTTTCCTACTGCACCCCTGGTGTTTGCAGCTCACCACTGAGCCAACTTTCAGTCCTGGAAAAGCCTCACATGTCCCATCCTATCGCAAACCCCACGGCTCTTACAGAGCACCGGTGACATTTATTCCATGTCTCTAAATTATTTTCAGTAGAGTGGTGCTTGGGCCAGTGACAGGGATGCTGCAAAAGGTCACTCTATGGACCTCGATGCTCTGTTTTATTTACTTAGTTTATTCAGCTTGCAATGGAGACAGGACATGCTCAATATGTTGTCCACATAACAGGCAGCCAAGCTCCAGTGCTCAGGACCTCCTTGGATTAGAGCCTTTATAGGAGGTGTTGGAAGAAATGGAAGGAGTTCAGCATGGTTTTTTTTGTTATGTCAGAATTTAAAAGGATTTTTGAAATTTAATGAACTCATTTAATAGGCATAATTGTCTTGAGTACATGTGAGAAAACTTCTGAAATAGCAGAATTAGGCATGCTCCATTTTGTAGCCTTTCAATGACCTCCAGCAAACGTGTGACCCAGATATGAGAGCCTCCTGTCCACTTGCATAAACATGATGTTTTAAAAAGGCGGGGGGGGTGGTGAATAAAAGAATTGAGCTCTTAATGGCACATGGACAGAGACATACTGCAATTGCAAAACAAATTCAGGAGCAGATAGAGAATCGCCTCGAGACTCTGCACGCCAAAACTCAGCCGCCTCCTGCGAGACGGAGCTCTGGCAGCCATGGACCTTCGGTCCAAACTGCTCTGGAATTCCCTGTGCAGAGGCTCCAGTGGTAGCAAGGGGCACAGATCTGCTCTAGGCCTGTTAAAATCTCTGCTTTGAAGCCTGAGTGATATCCAAGCTGCTGTTACACAGTATATTCAGGATGCCCTGTAACGTACAGCACTTTCTGTTTCTCGGTCTTGTTGGAGGATGTGTAGGGGTTGCACAGGCAGAGGCAAGGAGGTGGTAGCTGCTCGCTCCAACCCTCCTGCCACTTGCATACCAAGAAGAAGCTGTATTTTTAAAAATCTCATTAATTAACAAGTATTTTTTAATACATCATTAACTTCCTATCACATGTCTGTTCTTCTCTCTTGGTCCAGAAGAGCTCTGTGGCTGAATTCTGACCGCGGACTTTTTTGCCCCTACTTGCAGAGAAGGGTGAGTGGCTCTTGATTAGTTTAGGCCCACCATTACCATAGTAACCAGCCCTGATTGGCAGGACTCTGAATTAATATGCACACTTAGGAGAAGTGGATGGGGGTCCTGCCAGGCATGCCTGTGCCAGCACACACGGGGTAGTGCTGCCGCTGCCGGCCCTGCTCATCGCAGGCTGCGGCTCCAGCATCCCACCTATCAAATCCCCACTTCCCGCATTGTTACAAGTCAGGTTTAATTAAAAGCAGGAACTAGCAAAGTGTGGCTGGGATTTAAAATTATATGCTGTTAGTTATTAACTGCTACAAATTAGGTAGATGTTGTTTCAAGGAGAGTAATTTCCACAGACGGCACTGGTAAAGCAAGTTGGCGTGGGGGACTGCCCAACTTTCCAAAACAGGGATTGCCAGCTTTCTCAGAAAGAGAAAGTGCTTTTTTGGCCACTTCTTGGGTTTTATGCATGACTGAGATTTAGCATTGTTCATGCTTGCTTGCAGCAATGATACTTCCCTGTCTATGAAAACTCATTTTTCATTTTAACAATAATTCACGGGCAGGAAAAAACACGTCCCGGTTTCTCCACTGAGCCAAATGCCGAAACAGAATATTGGGCCAAATTACACTCTGATTTTGCAACTTTAAAATCTGCCTTTGCAAGTTAGTGCTGAATTTAGTTCATTCCCCTCAGGCATTTTCCGTGCAATAAAAATTGTGTTGCTTTTTTTCCTTTTTTTTTTTTCTGTTCTGCCATTTGGGGAAAAGGAAAACTCAAATGAGAGAATGAAGTCAATTGTTAGATTAAAATTATCTGAACTCTTGTTGTTAGAGGAAAACCATAAGGAAGGATCATCTTGCCTGGAAAGCTGAATTATCAGCGTGACTAAAGCTGCTGATACAGAATGAGGCATTTTTAGTTGTGGCAGCCAGTCATAAAAAAATGCAGAGAAAAATAAAACTTTGAGACTTCAATCCTTCTGTTCAGCAGTTTAGAGGGAGAAAGCAGTGAGCTAGTATGAAGATTTTCCTTCCCCACTACTTTTGCTGCTTCCACAACCCTGCAGGGGAGAAGCAAACAGTCTTTGAGCTGTAATAGGTGTAAAACTAGGCAAATTCAACAAAGTTTTAGCGAGTGAGAATGGAGAACAGCGTTCACAACATTTTATTTGGCGCTCCCTTTGTAGGTACTCCGACAGGGAGACTGGGAGTGTGACACACAGAGACAGATTGCTCTGGGCTGGAGAATGGGGAATTTAAGGTACCATGCCTAACACAATTTTTATTGGGCTAAAAAATGCTGAGTGCAAACCATTGTCTTTGGCACAAAAGAAGAAGAAAGGAAAAAACTCCTCAGTACCTAAATCTTCATGTTAATCTGGTAAAAACTCTTACAATATCTATCATTGCTAGCTTTTTAAAAGCCAGTAAGGCTGAAGGCCACAACCTACACATATCTTTAGAGTAGATAAATCAGTTTTGTTTCTGAAGTTAACTGATAAATGGCCTGTAGGGGCGTGTGGGTATATGTTTGGTTATGTACACGTGTGTATAGGCATGTATATGTTTTCTTGTGAGTGCAAGAAATAAAGTAGTTAGCAAGGGGATATAAAAGCTCGTTATTATTTGTCATTAAGTGTGGCAAAGGAACAGAAATTAAAGAGGCTGGGGGGGAAAACAGGCAGCTTCAGCTGTACTGGGGCCAATAACTTTTCGCAAGGGTGAGTCAAAGCATCAGGATGACGGACCCTCATCCTGCCCTTTTGAACTTACTTGTATAGATCACGATGAAATAGAGAAGTGAGAGAAAGACACTCCTGTCCCCAGTGGGGGGAGAGGAAACCGGCCACTCATGCAAATATTTCAGATGAGAAGCTGAACACACGCCCTGCTCACATCCGGAGGGACAACCAGGTTAAGCAACACCAGTATGTTTGGGAGGCAGAAACAGGTACAAAGTAACAAGTGCACAAAGGAGAAGTGGAGCTTCCTCCTGTCCACTGGTGCAAAGTGTAAAATAGTAATTTAGCGATTATGGGGCCTTGCAAATGCATTAAGTGCAATGGTGGTGCTCTTAAACATGGGTGATAGGAGGTGCAGGAGGAAGGAGCTTCTTCCAGGACGTGGAAGCATCCTGGCCAGGCTGGGGCTCAGCTGTCCCCAGGCACAGGCAGCAGCTTGGTGGGTCATACTCTGGCCCTGGGCACATGGATGGTGTCTCTGCCTGCAAGAACCAACTGCTGCCCCCAGGGCAGTTTACACTACATTGGTACCAGTTGCCCTATGGGACAAGGAGATGTTTGTGCTTGGACTTTTTTGTCCCTGAGAGCTGGCCCTGAACGTCCCCTCCATGCTGGGACATGATGTGTCAGCAGATCTGCTGCTGACACTGCCGGCCCTGCTTTTGATCTGGCCACGGGGCTTTCCACTGGGCCCCACATCGCAGGTGTCGGATGTGGAGTGGCCACCACATGCCCCAGTAGCTCTGCAGATGTATTTGGTGTCTGTCTGCTACTCAGATGGCAGTGGTCGAGGTCCCACTGGGCTCAGGAGACTCTGTGCCTTAACGTTGTGTGGCATCGCGTGGCCTTTGATTTATTTTCTGAGAGCAAAATGGGAAGTGAGAGGCAGCTGGGACACTCACAGACCTTTCGTGAAAAGATGGCCCCCAGCTTGGTCTCTGGGACAAAGAAACAGAGTAATTTGCAAAACCCAAATTCCCCACCATGGTAGCACAGGCTGCCTTTTCACTCGTCTTAAGAAACAGGGCTAGTAACTAATGCTCAAAGTTGAACGATACCCAAGCGTATTTTGCTCTCTTGGGTTAAAACAAGCCACTTCTGAAATCAGATTTCTGCTGAGGTCAAAGGTGCTGCTTTTCACCTGCTCTTTCTGCTTGATTTCTTGCACTGTACCTCAAATTCCCAGCTGAGATATGAGACCCACCATGGCAGGAACTGTGCACACCCCATTGAAGAAAAACATTTACTATCTCACAGAGATTCAGATTTAAATAGACAATGGTGGAGGGGAAAAAGGAAGTCAAGTGACTCAGGGTTGCTGGGCTGGCTGGTGGCAGATGTTGGACTAGACTCTCCCTCTTCTGCTGTTCTGGTGGCCTCAGGATAAAGCCGTAGTCCTCTGTCCTGGTGTGCTGAGTGTATGACCTCCTGGTTTGTGTGGACTTCATGATGGCATTAAGCACAGCAAAGAACTGGGGTTTTTATATATGTGTGTATGGTCAGTGTTGTCTTCAATATTACAATGAATTATCATTGATTAGAAGTTCAACTGCATTGAGCTGGCATGGATTGAGAAGCTGGAGACACCTGTATTTCCAGAAAATGCCTGTATTTCCAGACAGCATCACTGCTGCTCCATGGAGCAGTGGAGGAGATATTTTGCATGAGTGAATGTGTTATTTAAAAACATGAAGATCTCTCGTGTTACATGGAGAGGCACATTTTCAAACAGGGAAATGAGTACGAAATATCCTCTGAAAGCCCCTAGAAGTATGAGTGTCATTAGTATCTCTGCAAAAGTTGCCCTGTCTGCACTCCTCTCACAGTGCTTTGGTGACAATTTGAGAGTGACACTTCAAGGCTGATTTTAGCAACCCTAGTTCTGCCTGCGCTTCCCAGACCTTATTACCCACGCCTCAGTTGTCCAGAATTTGCTATTATTTCTAAAAACTCTGTCCCAAGAAAAAGTCCTCCTCAGTTCTGTGGGTTAGCCCAGAGTTTGATCATCTGCATCTTTTTTTTTAAGTGGCTCCAACAGTTTGGATAGTTTGGGGACTTGTAAAACAGTGAGGGGTGGTTGCCCTTTCATGCACTTTAAATTTTCACTTGTGCACGTACTGACATTGGGGTTTATTCTTTACTGTGAGTAGTTCAAAGGGAGCATTGGTCTGAGCTTCCCTGATGGTAAATATTGCATAGCCGTGGCTGCTTTTACCCTTAACAGCACAGAACATTTTCTGCATTATTTTGTTTTATATTCAGCATTTCTTTTCCAGCAGCATTTTGGCGATTTGGGTCCCAAGCCTCACCTTTAACATACTTTAACGCTACGAGGTTGCATAACCTTCCTGAAGTAAAAAGCAGCGGGCCCGTTACAACTATTTAGTTTGTTACAAAACCCCTTCATGATGATCATTGCTGCCCAGATCTTTTGGGAAAATCCCTGCTCACGCAGTTCCCAAACCGCAGGTATAAGTATTTTGGTGATATACCCCATCACACAGCTCAGTGCTCACCCAAACCTCTGTTTCTGCTGAGGATGATGGACAACAAAGTAAAATATCACATTCAAATGCTGAGAGGTAGAAATGTCCTTTCAGGAAGAAATATTCAAACCAGGTGTGCGCAAACACGAGGAAAAGCGGAGCAGGGCAGGAGTCAGGGAGCAGCAGCCTGTCCCCTGCAAGAGAAAGCAGCAAATAACGAGTTGGTTATGGGAGAGATAAAAGAAAAGCTGACCTCTGCGATAAGCATGGAGGTGGTGGAACGGTGAAGCAAGGAGGCAATTATCGCAACTCTCCGGGATAAAGTGGGTACAAGAGCTAACGTGGCTGAGCAGTGAATTTCAGCAGGGAAAAAAAAAAAAAAAAAAATGGATCGTGCACAGCTGCAGGGGTTACTGCTGGAGACTGTATCAGAAAGAAGAAAAATGGATATTGCCTGCAGAGGGACTCGGCACTTTATTGGGCTTCCAGGAGAAGTCGGCTCCGGCGTATACAGGAATTTCTGAGGAGATGATTTTCCAGCTACTTTAGATTCACTGCAAACAGGTTTCAAGTGATAAAATTCTTTGGGGGATATGGGTTATAATGAATGATCCGTTTTAGAAGAGGAAACAAATAGTGGGATGTTGCAATGTTTTAGCAGTGAGAAAGCCATTGTTTCCAGATTTGTATTAATGATACGGGGTAGAAGGAGAATGGCGAGATGACAGCATTTGTAAATGAGGGAAGTGATCAAAGATCAGCAGCAGTCCCAGGAGGAAGGGTGAGAGCAGTTGGAAAATACTAAATTTCAGCTCCGATTCTCACATATCCCTTAGGATGTTTTATAAATTTATTTTTTCCCCGAAGAGTTTTTTGGGCACCTCAGCTCAAGACAGTGCATTAAGCCTCCATACCTCTGTTATTTGGCCAGCAGTTACATCCAGCTTCAGCTGCTAATATGGATTAGCCTGGAGTCAGGAGAGCCTGAATCCTGTGAGCAACGGCCACCTGACATTATTCCAAGATTCCTGTCATGAGCACAGCTCTCGCCATGTGAACGAGCCTGGATATTACTCACAACCTGTAAGAACAAAGTATAGTATTTGAACTGCATTTTCCAAACACAGCCACAGGTATTGTTCCTTTGAAAGGAAAAATTTCCTGTCAGGAGGTATTTATATGAGGCATCAGGGAAAAAAAAATTATCTGCTCTGGAGATATAGATCTTCAGGCAAAAAGATACAAAGTAGGAAATCCCAAAACACACAAAAAATTATGTTGCTCAACTAACATTATATTTCTTGCATGATAATAATTATAAACAGATGCACCATTTGATGGCTTACAGATTTGTTTCTCTTCTTTACTTAGTTCAGCTAAAATTTGTGAAGTATTTCCCTTCATTTGTGGAATAATTGACTTGTTCTTATGACATCCCTGGGCTTATGATCCAAAGCTGAGTGTGATCTTTCAGTCGAAGCCGGATGTCTCTGTGAAACAAGCACTGTGATTTCATCGCATCTTACTGGGTTAGCTACAAAAATTACTGTTGGATGTAATCACCTGGGCTGTGCAGAAAATGATGCCAGATGAGTGGAGGGATGGCTTACACCCTTTACATGCACTTGAAACAACAAACACAGTGGCTCTTCCCTTCACACAGTGTCTGTAGGGATGCCAAAACCAGAAGTTTCAGAGATACAAACATTTCAAAGAACTCTGCATGTCAGCGAGCAGCATGAGAAAGCATTCCGTTCCCAAAGCTCTGAAGGTCAAAACCCAGAAATTTTGGAGAGACAAATGTTTTAAAGAACTGCATGTCAAGGAACAGCACGAGAAGTCTTTCCATTTCCAAAGCTCTGCAGGCTCTTTGGAGAGACTTGCTCTGCTGTGACTATTGGTCAGGGTCCCTGCACTTCCTTTCCTTCACCCGCTCCCACCACCCCCCCAATTTCTCCGCTTAAAGATAATTTGTGTTGTTGATGTGTTCTTTAGGCGAGTTTGCTGACTTGTTTTGCTAGGCTGTCTGATGCAGCGGGATGTCTTGGCACAACATCAGCTTTGCCACAGCTGGGCTTTGCCACTGGGTTCCTCCTCAAGCAAAAACCTTGTGTATTGACTGTCAGTCCCTGGCACTCGGGATGCCTTCCTCTATTTGGGGTTAGGATATGCATGTGCTCCCAAATCTCCCTCCTCTCCATCAGCCTTTCCATGTTCTCCTTGCAAAAACATGGACCTGGAGGAGGGCTCTCCTGTACCATGGAGTGAGGAACCTGTCTCACCTCTGAAGGCAGGGGTAGCTGCCACACTTTTCAGGAATTCATGTGACACAAAATACCTGTCTGTATATACAAACCGTGTCACCTTCTGCCTGCAGTTGCAGTCCTTGTCAGATGTCGTTTCAATCATTATCCTTGGCAATACTGTCTCGTTCAGCCTCAGCCTCTTCTCCCCAGTGACCATGCACTGTGGTTTCCCATCTTTATCAGAATGGGCAGCTTTGTACTTAAAACCTGCCTTAATTTTTGCTGCTTTATGTTTTGTTAGGCATTTTTTTGGTGGGGAAATTGTTTTCCTCCTGGACCACACCTCCTTCATGCTGTCAGTTTGGTCTGTGCCTCCTCACTGCCTGGTTTTCCCAAGGAGCTGTTCCCTCTTGTGTGTTCTGAAAATTTGAAAAAAATGTTCACTGGCAATGAGATACTAAGATATTAAATACAGTTAGAAGAGAAAGTCTTAGTGGCATAATCCCTTTTATTGCATTGCTTACAGATCTTAAGTATAAATATTTCTAGTGTTGTACAAATACTACCTTAAATCATTCAGTCACTCTCTATAGGATGCAGCTCACTCAACAGCAAAGCTTTGTCCCATTTCCAACCTCTCCTCAACAGGCAACACAGGATTGCTCCATCATGTTGTCTATTTTCTCTTGTGCTTCCATTTTTCATCCTTTTGGCCGGGTACTTTTTCTCCAGCAGGGCAACTGGTAAGCAACCAGTATCTCAGTGTGATTACTCGACTCAATTAATTTAGTCTTTGCCTGTAGTCAGGTGCAAATCCAACCACTTGCACAGTGTCAAGAGCTTTTTTTATATGGGTGACACACCGTGGATGATGGGGCCAGGTTCCCTTGGACATCTTGCCTGGTTCTGTCAGCAGAGTTACACCAGGGAAAGGTTTGGCACATGCCGTAAAAACTAAACCTTGACCCAGCCATGAGCAAATGAGAGCGAGGCAGCTGTTTAAAATGCCTAATGGTGAATTCAGATTAAACCATTTCAATATTGACTGAAATACTTAATTTTATCAGCATTGGCTACTACGAATGTATTTTCCTCTCAGTTACAAGCAGTGGGATTACCCAGCTCAGAGGTCACTAAGTGGACTCTTCATCCTTAGCTCCTCTCTGAGGACAGGGCTGGGAGAAAGGGTGATCCTTCGCGTGGGTCATCATCCCTGTGGCCTCGCACCTCTGCCCTTGGGCACCAGGGAAAAATGAACCAGATGCAATTGGCTGGTGATCTGGTTTTCAACCCAGTGGTTCTGGCCGGAGGATGTTGGACTGCGTGGCCAGAAGCCAATTAGCTGCCAGCAAAGTATTTTCATGATAACACATGTAACATCTTTTGGCTGACAAACTGCATTATATGTCTGTCCCTGTGCCCAGGAGAAAGCAGAGCACTGCTTCAATTTGCTATGTTTTATATATATATATATATATATATATATATATACACATATATATATATATGGAGAGAGAGAGAGAGAGAGAGCCAAAAATGTAAACTTCTTGTGCTGGTGATGTTCTCCAAGCTATTGTCCAAGACAAAGCCAATGCCCCTGGGATCTGTCTTGAGAAAGGGAAGGCACTCTCAACTACTGCTGCTTGATCAACTTGCTGACACTAGAGTCCCTAAAAAATTGGCTTAGCAGCGGGCAATATCCGAGCCAAAAACTGGCAGATCAGCAGCTGCTGGAAGCAGACACTCCTTCGCAAGTTCTGGTCCTCTCTGGTGTCACCCAAGCTGCTTTCCTGACTTTTTAGCAACGGCTTTTTGTTAATTAGGTCACGCGTGGCCCTGTATGTGAAGTGCTACACGATCCAGCAGGAACAGTGTTTTGTGCCGGTGTGTCTTTTCACTTTGTTAAGTCTCACATTTTCTTTGCTTTCCAGGTTATGCTGACACAGAAGGAGGGACTTGGAGAGGGAAGATTAACCTTTCGCTGGCCACAATTCGTTCCCTCTTATCGCGGAGGATTCGGCAACCCACCCCCCTCCCACCCAGCCTATCTGTCTGAATTGCTGAAAGCATAATGCTCCCATATGAGAGATAAGTAAGTGAGCTCTCTTTCTTTTCCGTAGGGATGAACTATAGTGTATGCAGATTATTAGGGGAAGAAAATAATATCAGAGAAAGGTGGCTTTCTTAAAAGGCATCGGTAGCATTAGTGTCATGTGTGAAGCACCCATTTGTGACAACTGTACAGACCTTTCAATGGAAAATTGTGCTGTGCTACCTTTTAAAGTATGAAATGCTAATTTTGGATTTGCAGTTTTTGAACTGGAGGGCTGCATTTTGCATGGAATTTTGTTTAATTTCCCAGTGAAAAAAGGCATTTGAAACACAACTGCCTACAGCCAACTGTCAACAAAAATCAACTGTAATAACACGCGGCCTGTCACTGATTTATGTGGTGATGTGGTAATCTTCTCAATTTAGCTGGATATTTCTTCTTCATACCAAATAGCTGAAAGTCTTGCTAGACATTTATGAATATCGGGAGGTACTATTAGGATGATAATGGGGCAAGATTAAAGAGGTGTTCACTAGTTCAAAGTGCCAGTTAAAGAGACAGGGAATTGAGAGGTGTAGATATATATGGCCCATTGGTATAAGTGAACTTTATATTTTCAGAGTTGCTTAAGATTTGGGAGACGGCATATTGAGATCCATCTGCCATGAGAGCATCTTTCTAAAGGGAGACTGGGGAAAGCAGCTCTACACATTTTTTAAAATTTTTTTTTCCCCCCTAAAAAATATGCTTTTCTTTAGCAGGGGGTGGGTTGAAAACCTTAGGTATCGAAACCGGAGCAAACAATTTATGGGTGATGCTTTGGCAAGCAGGGTGCTGGGAATTTTCCCACCTTTTCTTCAAAGATTTGAGCCTTAGACATGGTCATTTTGCAGCAGCCTGTGTCTCAGCCAGGACTGAAGAGTAAGATATCACGCTCTGCATATTACAGCTAAGAAAAGTAATTGGCCTCTCATAAAGAGCTAGAACTAATGCAGACAAAACGATACTGCAAGACTTGAGCTGCAAATAAAGAGACAAGCTTGTGTTTTACAAAAATGTATAATTTACCAGGCACTTCATTATGCTGTATAAAAAGGCAAAAATGATAATTGAAAATAAATGCGGCTGCCTAGCTACAGTATATGCTGCCAGCGTTACTGGAAATAGAAGTGCTTTCTTGCTGAAGAGAGTTAAAATTTTCATACAACTTCTGTCTGCAGACTTGTGTAATGTATCTTGTTAAATTTGTTTCAGTTTGGGTATTTGTTAGAGAGATGCAGGCAAAATGTGAGGCTCTGTCTGTGTATTTATATATCAAGGGGGTTGTACAATCCTATTAATTATTAGCAGCATCTTCTGCAGATGCACACATCTGTGAGCTCTGAGTGAGGATTCATGATGCTGAGTTTATTTCAGGGTGGGCAACGTACATCAGTTGCCTTCAAGGTTGCCAAAGATATTCCACTGCAAGCTCCTGTCTCACAGGGAATGTGTTTACAAATGTAAATATACCAAAGTAACTTTGTTGGGTTATTTTCCCCCTGAAGCAAAGGGAACCCTGAACTGCCATTTTTCTTTGGCAGCATACAAAGATGGGGCTACTTGGGGATGCTGAGAATTACTGGAGGAAGAGGACAGAGGTCTGGGAGTTGTCATTGCTTCTCTGAAAGCTTCTTTCCAGACGAAGTTGCCACAAACACGGTGTCCATCTGTGTCCTAATGCGGCAGACCTGATGCTTTGCACACCCAACATGGGCAAACCTCTCCCAAGGGAGCTTTGGGGGAAAAGCCCTCTCCTGGATTAAGATTTTTTCCTCCAAGCTCTTCAATTTCTCAGCAGAGAGAGCTGCAAATGGCTCTAGGTTCACTTCACAGTGTCTGCTCATGCCCTGCAGCAGCAAAAGACTGGGCAGGTCACTCAAATGAAACGACTGAGTTTCCATTAGCTCTGGAATTAAGCTGAAAAAGAAAAGGTAAGAGGCCTTCCCTTGACCAAAGGAGGCTTGACACCACCAAGGTGGCTTTAGAGGCCGGGTAGGTAGGGTGAGAGAAACAGCAAATGAAATGATTTGCTGGTTGGGATTCCCGTTCCCCAAATGCCCCACCAGGATGGCAACACAGTGGGCAGAGTACTGGGGAATGAACTCATCAGAAAAAGGGTTCTACTTTCACATATGTGTTTAGAGACACTGTTTAAAATTATCATTTTTCCTTCTTTCTGTCCATTTGGGCTCTTTTTTGTCTATAGGCTCATCTGGGCCGCATTGCTCAGACAGTTGTGGTTGTGTTTGGATGGGTCAGGCCCTGTGAATTCACTTGGCCTTGAAGCAAAAAACTCATCATGAATAATGAAAGAAAGGAAAATAATGCCTGAGACAGAATGACTTTAAAAATGATTAATATCTATTCTTTCCCTCATAATTCGCCTCCAGATTTTTCCCTTTTCAAAATAGCTTGCCATTAGCAGTTGAACTTTCAATAGTCAGTACTTTGATGGAACTGGTGCTCTGAAGCCAAAGGGAACATTATTATTATTATTATTATTATTATTATTATTATTATTTTATGAAATCAAGGTTCGTTTTGAAAAGTTCAAAGCCCTAGATGAATATGGAAAAGACCAAGTTCTGCCCTCCACCACATCCAGCTTGTTCAAATTGGCCACTTGAAACACAGCAATGTTTGCCAGAGAGATACTGAAATTCTTGAGACTGTAGATGTGTAAACACCAGTGTCAGTTCCCATCCAATAACTGCTGACAGAAGAGCTCGTCCTGTGCAGAGCAGCACCGAGGGGATTTGCAATTATGAAGGGATGGGATATATCAGGGATGCAACTGACTGCTACTAAGTAGCTCAGCAACTCTCTTGGGCCTCCACTCAGGCTCCCAACGCCTCGTCTCAGGCAGGAGATTTTCTTTCTTCAAAGGCTTTTATTAAAAACCAGTTCAGGTAAATGCTGACAATAAGCAAGCAAACCTGTTGAGCCCCAAGTCCACAACTTGCCAGGCAACAGGATGCTTCTCCATGACATTTAAGAGAGCTAACAGCTGAAGAAAATATTGCATGTTTTACCCTTTCTACTGAAAATAACACAAAAAAAGTGCTGCTCTTGCAATTATGTTTAGGGCCATTTTCAGCAGGCCGTCCCCCCCTCTGTCCCAGGGATCTTCCAGCTACCTTTGGTTAAGGAAACTCTTTTTCATTAGCGCCCTGGCCAGGACTTTGAAATTACCTAGAGCAGCTTTATCTACACCAGAAGCAGATCCACACCAGAATTTAGGGTTAGCTGAGTCAGGGCTCTTGGCAGGTGTGGAGCAATTACAGCCAATGAACTGAAGGGAGTTAATCAGTGTATCCCAAACACCTGTGTAGCTGTTTCCACCATAGTTTGAGCTTCAGTTTGCTCCTGGTGCAGGCAACTTTACTGTGTGCCGCTCCATGTTCCATCGGAGCAGCTTTGTCCAGCCACATGGATCTCCTCGTCTTGGGATACCCTGAACTTTATGGTAAGTCTTTCTATTATTCCTAAAGTCTTACAGTTTTGCAACGTCGCAGAGCTTCAGGGGTTTTTGAGGTCATAAGCGGAGAAAGTTCAGTGATTGTTGGATCTGAAGTTGTTCCTTTCTGTAGCAGTTGCAAGATGGAGTAGCTGCTTGATGTGAAAGATGGTGATTTTGTCTTTCTCTGCTGAGCTCCTAGTTATTTTTCTTTTATTTTTTTTAAGCCCTCCTCTCTGTATATGTACCCCATAATTCTGCTTTGTTGGACGTTTAACCTTTAGACACACCTGTATGCATGTATTGCCTCTCTTGTGAGCCTTGCCCTAGCTGATCATCTGGAGAGAGCAGCAAGATTTTATGAGAATTGGTACTTCTTAAGTCAGACTTCTTTGATTTCCTGTCAGAATAGCGGATGATGATTTTGTTTGTAATGGTCAGATGTGCCAGTTCTGTGAGCATTATGGTCTTTGCAGTACATGAAGTCAGAATTGTTACAGGCTTTAGTCAGGCAATGCTCCTGTTGAGTCTGTGGATTTTACCCCTGGTTAAAACAGGGATTGCCCCAAGCTTCCACTTCATCCTTTCTCTGGTCTCAGAGGAGGGTTGGGAGAACAAAAGGTGCATCTTTATTTTCCACTGCCAGAGTTCCAGAGAACCTCGTCAGTGTTAACAAGGCGCAGCTGGCCCTCATTTAAACCCTCAGGGGTGAAGGGTGGCAGTGAAGTCTTGAGAAGCTACCAGAACCTTCTGGGCCCTTCCAATCAGGCTCTGGATTAATTAATCATCTCTGCCTGTGCTAGAGGTGAAGAAAGCCTTTTAATGTCTGCCAGGGGATAAAGCTCCTTTTGCTGCCCACTGAAAGCATGGCAACCTCAGCTTAAATGGCTGAGCCTGTGTCAGGGGCTCCATTTTGGGGACTTTGGGGCTCAGGGGAGGAGGGCTTACATGGCAAACCCCCCTGATTTCAGGGGTGGAGCAGGCTGGGTTTTAAGACGTAAAAACACACCTGTGTATTACCTGCAGAGATAATTGAATGTATAGGCCCGTTCCCAATAGGTACACCTGTGCTGCCTCCCTGGCATGCATAAGTATTCCCTGCGTGCCTGTGTGTTCTCTGCAAGCTACACTACACATTAATAAGACAATCCATATATTGCATTAGGACATACCGTATGCAGACAATGCTCCAGGTACTGATTTTTTTTTTTTTTTTTTTTTTTTGTGTAAATCCTGAAATATGGCTGATATGGTCCACTGCAAAATGAACCTATATTGGAAATGGCAAAATTGTAATGTAAAATATACTGGGGTCAGTGGGGTGTGATGTTTTTTGCATACATTTTTTCTCCCCTGACCCATGCCATTCTCCTGCATATCGGGGGGAAAAAAGCTTCATCTCACACAGAAATGTGATGTCCTTTACTGCCAGAGGCTGTTGCTGTTTTAAATGAGGAAAAAGCACAATGCATGAAGAAGGAAAATTAAAGCATATTCATTTTGGAAATTAGATACGGTGTCAGGAGACTCTCTGGAAATAGCAGGGTTTGAATGGAGCACCAGACTACAAGACAGTTCACTGAACTTTTGACCACTATTTATACTATGGAAGCTTTTGAAATGGGAAGACAGCGAAGTATTTTATAGCTGTTTAATAGTGGATTGTGGTTTTTACTAGACATTTATCTTCCCTCTGAGTGTATATAAGATAAGTAAACATTATGTAGTGTAATTGCGTTATGTTGGAAGCGCTTTAATTTAGGGTTGGTTTATGTTCCCTGTTTGTGGTCCGTCTCATCCCCAGCAGCAGAGCTGCCTGCTGCTGGGAGGGGGTGCAGTTACCACCTGAATGCCTGACTCCATCCCAGGATCTAACATGCAACTGAGGTCGCTCCTGGGATCTAAGGGATGCTTTTGCTGTTTGTGTTGGGCAAAAATTTAAGTCTGAGGCAGCGATGGCTGTGGCTCCAGACTGTTTGGGAAGCTCAAGTAACTTCTAGCTCCAGGCCTGACTTAATTTCTCTCACATTTCTGTGTAGTGAAACTCATTTTAACCTCCTGTATGGCTTCAGTCCCTCTTTAGCATTCCAAGTACACCAAACAATATACCCTTCCAGGGTTGGCAGCGGTCTCATTACAATTGTAACCGTGCATCACTGGGCAGACATGCATGAATGGAACACTGTTTGCAAAACCAAAAATGTGTTTGGGGTATTTTTAGGTCCTATTAACTTGGCCTGTTGTTCAGGGAAATAACATGGAAAGATCAGAATTTTGGCATAATCTGAGAAAGTGTGGTCTCGGTGTAGTCGAGACTTTTTCCCTTCTCCCTTTTCTTTCCATCTACATAAATTTACCTTCAGGTGGCATGGGGAATGTTGCACCATGGCTCTGGATCTTAGAGGGACTAGTCATTAGAGAGTGAAGTACTCTGGAGAAGGAGCTGCCACCATCAAACCAGCTATCTGCTGTAGCTGAGGACTCAAATGGAGTCGTGCTGTACTCTCGTAGATGCATATGGTGCTATTTTCCTTTTTTTATTCCTCTTGGAGGCAATTATAAAATGGATCTGTTATTGCTTAATACTGAGAAGCAAGCCATAAAGCCTTTTTTCTTTTTTTAATATGATATTAGGGAAAGTCTGAGCACCCATTGTGTAGTCCCTTTGTCTTTTGTCAGTTAGCCTTTCGTATAGTTTAGCCTATGTGGGAAGGAAGAAAAAAATTTTCCTTCTGCCATGGAAGATGCTTTTCTTCCTTGGACCAGAAGCTCCTCTCCTATCACTAGCCAGTAACAACCCTTCTGTTCATCCTTATGTCAAAGCCACACTACTGAGCTAATAGAGATCGCTGACAATTAGAGATGAGCTGAAATGATTTGGCAAACTCCGGGTGCTTGTGAACCTGAGGGTGTTCTCAGATCCCTTGGAGCCTGTCGGGTGCATTGCCAGCTGCGCGCTTCCCACGTCCCCTGTCCTAATGGGGAGAGCAGTTGGGACGTGGAGTCCAACTGGGCCCGGAGGTTGGAGGAGAAGGAGAGGGGGAGTCTATCAAGATACATCTCCTCCCCGCTGAGAGAGGCATCTCTTCCCTGCTTCCCTTCTTGGCTGCTCTTTGTTGCTTCTTCTTGCCAAGATGTCCCAGGCACTGTCAGGTTTCTTCTCCCTGTGGGAGATGGATGTGACAAGATCCCAGGAGGGCATTCTGTCTTTTGCCTGTGAGTAGCTAGATGGGTCATAGCTGGAGAGACAATGTCACTGGAGCAGACAAGAGACAGTGCACAGGATAATGTTTTAAAAGGAATGTGAATTCTCTATCGTTGTACACCTCCTCAGCTGCTTAGCTTGTTGCCTCCTTTTTGTAATGGCTATTAATTTTACTTTATTTTTCTCTAGACTTATGAAGTATTTCTATCTGGTTGTTTTCCAGTCACACAAGGCAATATCAATAAATATCATGAGATATCCTATTTGAGCTAAAACTTCATAGGACAAGTGGTAATTCCAGATGTTTTTCTTACTGTTTATTCGTTGTGAGACTGCTTGAACGTAACAACTCGAAGCAATACCTCGAGTAACCACTGGTGAAAAAGCAAACCTACGTTAGCATACCCCAAAAAATGTCTCAAAATTAAGAGTGTGTCATGGGATGGTCTGTCATGGGAAAAGTGTTTGGCTGATGGCTGAGCTGTGACCAGCACTGTGGCATCAGTAGCGTGACTTCCACCTCAAAAGACCAAGTTTACCTTTTATGCTCATTCAGTCCCGAGTAGCTATTTGTGGTAGTGTGGAGAGAAGCTGCTTCCCCAGCCTCATTAGGGAGCTGTGCTGCAGGAAAATTGCTTAGGGAATTTTTGTACATCATTTGAATCCCGTGAAACTGAAATGAAGAGGTGTATTTTCATTATTTTATTTTAGTTTTTTTAAGGCTCCAGTGTCTATTTCAGCAGAGTGTGGAAATTTTTACCTCAGTGTTCCCATCTGCCAGTGTGTCTGATATTTGTGGAGGAGTTTGGGAGTGTCTTAGCCTTAAGTCCAGTAAAACTTTTAACCTGCACCACGTGCAAACTCCTGTCTATTAAACAGTAGTGGTAAAGTGCAACAGGTGGCCAAACCCTAGAAACTCGCAAATTTCAATTTGAGTTTTGGAGGCATATGAAATACATCTGTCTGGGTTCTAGAAATGCAGAGAGGGACCATGCTAACAGTTAGATCTTTATCCTCCATGACTGCACATGCTTTTCAGTAGGAAAACGTACAAAACCAGAGCAGAGCGAAGGCACAAAGGTAATGAAACAAAAAACCCAATCGACTTGGCCCCGTCGTTTGCATCGTAGACCATGTGAACACATTAGACCCAAATTCTTTGTGTGTGTGAAAAGATAACAGATCCACGTTAATTTCAGAGCTGATTGCTGTTCTTTATAAATAGAAATGTAATGTAGTGCCAATGCCAAGTCCTGCCAGCCTTTCCTTTTTTTCTTCTCTTTTAAACGTAGACATCGTCAGAGTTCTGGTCAGAGTATCCCCCATCCCTGTTTGTGTCGGAGCTGCTTGTTAAGCTGAGGGACAGTAGTGGCACCTTATCGTGGCTGAGGTGACGATGTCTTGTCAGCAAACACTGTAAATATCACTTGGAAATTTTTTTGGAGGCTGAAAATAGTTTCTGTGGAATAATGCTAATTTAATATAGTTTCATAAATTGAAAAGAATGAATGACAGTAAATCTGTGAATAATTTGCAAATTGAAGCAGTGATAAAATTTGTCAAATAACGTGTTTTCTATTAATAGTTTGCTCTACTCTGTGTAGTTGCCAAGCGGTCTTGGTTCTCCATTTTTTTTTTGAGGAAAAGCTGGATTCTTTTCATTATTTTCATTTTTTTTTTAACACTATCCTTTTTTTTTTTTCCCCCCTTATTCCAAGGGCCATTGTTTACTTTTGAAGCAGATGAAAGATGAATTCAGGTTACGTTCTGACATTACAATGAAATTGTCAATAGAAATCAATGACTTGTCGCATGATGAGTTAGGGGCTATAAGACAGCCTAACAGTGCCCCTATATCTTCAGCCTCCTTTATTGTGCTGCCCTCCTCGGGAGCCAAGCGGCTGTACTGTTACAGAAGGGTGTTGTCGTCGTTAAGGGGATAGTAATGGAGTTTAATAAACCTGGGAGCCAAGGCATGGCATCCTAATATCAGTGCCAGTGTTATAAAGTGGTGTATTGTCCGTAGGGCCTGGTATTTGTATCTGCATTTATTGACCCTGGAGAGGTAATATAAACACAAGAGACTGAGGTCAAAAAGCTCACCTTCAGCTGCTGCACATGGCCGTGGAGTTGAGCAGGTTTGCACACTCTGCCTTGAAATACCACCGTTGTCAACTCTGTCCTCCCAAAGACCTCGGCGTACTTGGACACAGTTGTTTTTTAATGTTCCATGGGAATGGTGACAGGATTACTTAGCCTTGGGGAATGTCAGCGTTGGAAACTTGAAAACGTGGTGTTACCACCCATGAGGTCAGTATCCATCCAAACTGGGTGCTCGTGGGCTGCTGAGGACTCCCAGGACATTCCTGATGAAGCTCTTACATCTTAGACCATCCTTGCTGTTTACAGTCTGTTCACTTGGGGCAGCTTGGAGCTGGTTGTCCTCTCCAGCTGGGCTATGGAGCTGGGAGGATGAGGGTGTGTCCTGGCCTGAGCAGGAGAGTGGTTTCTCCTCATCCAGAGGGATGGAACAGCCAGTTTGCTGCCAGTTTGAAGATAGCACCCTCAAATTTCAGGGTAGCACCTCTGGCCAGATTGTGAATTATATAGTTTGGCGTCAGACCCTTTCTGGGACAGAAGTGCCTTCAGCTTAAACTAGTTCAGCCCCAGAAGGAGATGGTCCTAAACAGAAATTGTTATTATTATTAAATAAAAAAACCCCAACACACCCAAAGAACATGATTCGTAACAAGATACAGGAACAATTTATTCTCTCTCCATGGATTAGAGGGGTGGTACTTGGAGCAGCTTGTTAAACAGAAGTGCTTGGCCCCTGGCCTTGCACTGCTGTTTAATGATCCACTCTTCATGTGCCACCTCTCTAATCCATGGAGAGATAGGTACAAATTGTATCTATAATGTTATATTACTTAACAGTATAATGTATTATAAATCATAGAATTGCATCCCTGCCTTGTAATTGGTGAGATGTGTTGCATGAGAAATCCCCTAATTCAATATAAAGTGGTTGCTCTTATGCATAACTACCTCTCTGGATCAAACCAATTCAGCCCAGAAGTGGTGAGGGGAAAGTTAAAGCTTTTATAATTAAAAAAAAAAAAAAAAAAAAAGGAAAAAAAGAGAGAAAAATATGAGTTTGCACGGCTCTATGGGCCCCTCATTGGCTTTATAGGCTCCTGCCCTTGAACAGCAGTTTAACAGTTCCCTGCTCTCCAGGAGCTTCTCTCTGCAGCAGGAACTGGTGTGCCGTGTGTCCTGCCTCTTCCTGGAAGATGCCTCCCTGCACACCAGTCCATTTTGCACCAGGACTTATCCTCACTCCTGGTGGTAGAAGGAAAAATGAGAGACTTCAGCAGCTACTGAAGTTCCCAGTTCCATTTGCTGTGATGTTGGAGCACTCCTGCAGGCAAGATCCAAACTAAGACCCATGTTTTATTTCCCCCGTTAAACCCAATGTCTTGTCCTTCTGTAATGACCAGGAACAACCAGAGCTGCAAGAAAGTATCAAAAATATCCTTATTATGTAACACTTTTTCAGCAGAAGAAGTATTTTTCCTGATCCTGATAGTAATCCACTAATGTCCTAAAGTAAGTTGAGTGATGGGCTGTCTGATTTATTCCATGAAGTTGCAAATACAGATGTGTCTCCCCCTTCCCCAGTAAATAACTAAGCTTTCTTTAATAAATAAACCCTGGAGCTATTCTAGAGAAACTGTGTTTAATTAAAGCCTGTGGCACTAAAACAAGTTACCTCTCTTTTCAATTAGAAAATGCATTTATGGCAGAAAAAAAGGAAAATCTGGAAGTAACAATTTGTTTAAATGTGTGACAGGAGTGGGCCTTAATGTAGGCAAAGAAAAAAACTCTTATTTTGGTTTTAACAAAACTTGGCTTTGGGATTAAGGGTTCTGGGTGCTGGGTCCCTGCACCCCAGCCACGAGTGCTATCAGGGCTGCTGGCATTGACCTCACTGGACAAGATCCTGTTGATCTCATATGGATTCCAACAGTGTTGGAGACCAGCATTCAGACAGGTATCCAATCTCTTCAAGCCTCTTAGAGGCAAGAGTCTGGAAACCTCATACAAATAGTAATTTTTATTTTTCTCTCTGCTCAGTTTGGGCTAATCCATAAATATTTAAGAAGCCTCATCACACTCTTTCTGCAGTATTTCACCCGTAAGAAAAAGTCTGTTAGGCTTAAAACAAAGAAGGAAATACACAAATACACTCTTTGGACCTTTTAATGACTGAAGCTGGTGCGAATTTGCATCGGGGCTGGGGGGTGGAATGGTTGGTCTCATTTTAGGAGGAAGTGATGTGGGTTGTGTTACTGAAGCAAGGCACCTGTTCTGCCCTGAATTACTGACTCAGAAAAGTTATTTCACGTCTTGTGCTACCTTATTTTAAATGGGAAAGCAAATATTCCCTCTGTCTGTGAAGGGAGGTGAAAGGAAAGTTGTTTCTCCCCAGTTTTACATGAAGCACACGTCAGGTCAGATCATTTCTTAGGTCTTTTGGGGATGGGAAAGAGCTGAACTGCTGGTGTTGAAACTTTGTTTTGCTTGGCAGATAGTAAGTAGGGAGAGCCCAGGAGATGATGCTTTTATTTGCAAACAAGGCAAATGTTTCCTTCTGAATCTGAAACTTGCAGAAAGGCAGGGAATGCACAAAATTGAAGCTTGTCCCTGCAAGAGGCCTAAAATCTCAATGAGCTGATTGCTTGTGCTTTTTGGCTTTTTGGTTTTGAATTTATTTCTCTGACGTGGAAAGATGCCACCAAAACCCCTAGTGAAATTTTCCAGCCTTTGTTTTACCAGGCAAAACCATCAGAATAATGGCAATACTTTTCAGAGCAATTAGACTAGACTGTTTTTCACCCAGGTTATGTTTGTTTGTGGTACCCGGGTTTCCTTCCTGCTCAAGTTGTTTTGCTTTTGCTGAGTGCATATCGTCCACAAAAGGAATGTTTTTATACATTTCCTTCTCATCTCCTCTTCTTAGTTAGTTTTACCTGCTATTACAAGTGAAAGCCTGGGGGTGGGGAAGAAGGAAAAAAAATAATTGTTATGGTTTTCTCTCTGAAAGCCCCAAACAATTGTGATAAGTCGGGCAAAGTATTTTTCTTTCTTGTGCACAGCTGCAGTCCCTCCGTGCCCTCCCAAACTCCTGTGCCTTGGGGCACTGGATTTTCCTCCCCAGGGTGGGCAGGGGCTGGGATTCCACGAGTGACCCCAAGCAGAAAGGGGCCTGCCTGGCAGAGTGGGGTCATGCCATGGGGACCAAAGGGTGGGATGAGCAGGGAAAAGAAAAGGGAGGGGGAATGCTCCTTTCTCAGTGAGCTTTAGTCAGTACTCACGTCATACATTTGTAAAAACGACTGCCTAACAGGGGAAAAAAAGATCTATTTCTCTGGCAGCACACACTTACTCTTAAATCAAACCAACACAGTAGAGCACTCATTTTTTCCTTCTGACTTTTCTATTTATTTGCTTTCTGTGACAACAAACTTACTTTTTTCCTCGACTGAATGCTCTGCCTCCCTCCTCTCCATGGGATTATTGTGAGTAGGGTGTAAACGCCGACTCATTTTGTGGAGTGTTTTTATATGTACGTCTGCATGAAAATAGGATGTAATGATTTGGGAGATTAAAGGTACGGTCAGAAACTTTTTTAATATGGTAAGAAATACTTGCACGGAGCACAGCTTTTTCTGACCCTCCAAGACCTCCATACTGAACGTACGATAGCAATAAATCCTGCAGAAGATTAAGCAATTTCCCCATAGTAATGTGTCCACTGGAGTTTCAAATAACCCAGAGGAGCTTGAAACATTTGGATATTCCAGTCTGTATCCCATCTGTATGTAGAAAGTTGATGGCAGGGCAGCATCCTGAACTTTGACTCCTTGTAAAAGTTTAAATTGCTGCCCTGCTGGGTTGAGTGAATGCTAATTACTTTGTCTCTTACAATACGTCCAGACTACTTATTTAAAAAAAAAAAAAAAAGAAAAATCCCTGAAGACACAGCTTTTGCATGCCAAATATATTGCACTCAACAAAAGACACACAAAACAGCGGGCCTGTTTGCATACAGCCCATGCCACTGCAAATTTAGGGTTTAGCAGCCTTGAAGAATAATTTCAGTTTTTCATGTGAAAACTGGTGATGAGGCCAAGCAGTGCTGGCTTGGGCATTGCCTGTAGTGGCAGCTGTGACACACAAAAGCTGTGTGGGTTTCTCCAAGGACCTCAGAGCATGTCCCCAAAACAAAGATTGTCTCAAGACTGAGTCTGTATATGTCTGAGACAAGCAGAGTTCCTTGCAAGCAATTAGGAGGCTTTTCTGGGCTCGTAGCAGGGCAGGCATTAGGCCAAGGCTGTAACCCATGGAAGTGGAGTTGGGAAGGGTGTCATTCTTCCAGGAGATGCTCAGAATCTTTGCTGCTGGACTGCCAGAGTCTAATAATTATTAACAATTCTGTAATAACAATATTAATTACCAGGGAAGCCGAAGGTCACCAATGGCTGTTTGGTTCCTTTCAGCAATCATTAAGCACAATTAGAAGATCAGAACTGATGAGCTCCTGGCAGTGATGTTCTACGTAGGGGACACTCCTTGCACCACTGCTGCAGAGCAAGGAGCTGTGGGCAATTGTGGCTGTTTATGGAGTTAAGGCTGAAAACATGGCATCAGTGTGTCCTGAAGGGAATAAAGGACAAAAAAAAAAAAAAAAAACCCAACCTGTAAAATTGGACATATCACCCTGGGAAGTGAGAGTCTAAATGTTAGCCCTGCCCCCCTGCTCTGTCCATGCCAGAGTTGTCAGTGTGCAAGCTCGCTCCAGTGCACCAAAAAGCTGCTTGTTGGCTACTTGGACTTTTGCACTGGACCAAAAACCAATACCCTGAGCTTTGGTGGAGAGCACAGGGTTTGTGGTCCCATTTATTCTCTTGTGGACCTTGAATTAACTAGAAAATGGTGTCATGTCGTGCGGTTTTTTCCTCATATGCAAAAAGGAAACTTGTTTATTTTCAGCCAGGATAAGCTTGTCCTGCAGCCGGGATTTATTTGTCACTCAAGAGTGCTGGGGACACTGAGATTTGGGGAGCAACTGTGGGTTTCAGCCCACAATAAATACTTTTAATAGAAGATGATCTCCCAGACGCTGGGCTGGGAGAGCTGCGTGGCTCAGAACTAATTTCAGATGTTGTATCTGAGTCCTACTCCCTTGCAAAGACAGCCCTGGAAATATGTGCTAACACCTACCAACTGCAGGGAGTTAAGACAAATGTAGGGAAAAAATATTGGGATGTTCCAGGTGTTTGGGTGATGCTGTGGTCCCCTCAAAGACCCTTGAAAAACCCCCTTGCCCTGGTCAGAGCAGTCAAGTCTTTGTGGTGCCCTGTGGCCCTCCTAGGATCGTATGAGGGGATGGGCGGGTGAACTGCTGGCCCTGCACGGAGGACCAAGGGAGTATTTTGGAAATAGGTTAAATGAAAGACATTCCTAACATGCTACCCACCAAATGTCTCTATGAAAAGAAATGTCTTATGGATGGAAGCAGCCTGCAAATAATTAAGGGGGGGGGGCAGAATTAAAGAATTTCATAATATTTCAGACTCAGAAAAAGTGTCACCAAATCAACAAACAGAGTATTCATTAGGAAAAATTTGCTTAATTTCAGACCAGGGATGTGGAAGTGCCCTGAGAGTTGTTCTGAGGGAATTTTTAGCCCAATCAGAAATGAGAGAGGACCACAATTATTATGGGAGTCTGTTCTTCTGAGAACGCCAACCCAGTTTTGCAGACCCAAGAGGTCTGAACAATCTCAAATCAGGTCTGGCTGTACAACTATTCCTCTTGCTGCTGTCTGTGCCGAGCGAGACGTGAGGTTTCTCGTCACTGTTTTCGAAGTCTGTGTGGTGTTTAACCTTTGAGACTCTCCTAAACAGAGAGGGGGAAAGCAGGTTTATTAGGGCTTCCTGTGTGCAGGAAAGGTGTTAAAAACTTACCTGCAAGTCAAGCTCGACTCCAGGAAGTTGACTGGGTTTGCTGAACTAGGTCTCACATGGGGACAGGGCTGTGGGATTTGGGAGGGTTGTGTACTGAGAGGACTCAGTGCTGCTCAGGCCAGGATTCAGCTGATTACAGATGTGCCAAGGGCACATCTAGGCATTACGTGAAGAGCCACAATGAAAATAATCGGACCACAGGCCTCAGCTCTTCCCTGGAGGAGCTTCTGAAAAGGTCACCCTGTAGCTTTTCCCACTGAACAGTCCCAAATACCAAGCTGGCAAACGCTTTTTTGGATGCCTCCTCCTCAACAAGCAGCAGCACAAGGATGCACAGACACTGAGCAGGTCCTGATTGCTTGTCAACCAGGGCTGATTCAGTAAGGGACCCGCAGCGCAGGCAGTGGCGTGGTGGCACTGGAATTAACAACTCGGTGTTTTAGATTACTCCCTGGATTTATTACCTTCTGGGAAAAGAAGTTATTTCTAGACCCTCTGCCAACCCTCAATTTCTAGTAAATGAGAATATACTAGTTCTGGGACTTAGGATGCTTTATGAAAGGAGGGAGGGGGGAAAGAAATGATGAAGGGAAAATGATTTTGATCTGAGACAGAAATTCAGACAAAGGATTACCTGTGTTGTTTGAACAGACAGTGCATAAACATTACCTTATTTTAGAAGGAACAGATACTTGCAACATCCAGGAAACTACTTTATTCACAAAATAAAACTAGGCCCATTTCTGCTTATTCAAATACCACCCACAACTTTCTGGGGAAAGATTGTATGCAGAGCATATTTGGAAACATTATTAGGAATGCATAAAGTACAGTATTAGTCAATTTTATATGCTCAGTTGCATGAAATCTGTGTGTTTAAAAAATATAATAATTTGCATTTCATGGCTTTTGATAACCTCAGGAGTGCACTTGAAATTCAGCACATGCCCACAGCACCTCCCAGCTCACCCCATTTTTAACTGAAGACCAATGGTTTCTATTAAGGGATCAGGCAGGGACTCTGACAAGCCAGTCAATAACTATGTGAGGTTACTTCATTAATGCTATAATGGCTGATAGAGTGAGAGGCAAAAAACAGGTTCCTGACAGCAGCAAATGAAAATGATAGAGATTCCTGAAGCAACGCGCTTTTCCTTTGTCATTGTCTTTTGCTTGGCTTATTCAAAATGTGGCATTTATGTATTCAGCCTTGATGAATGTTGCAGGCTTTAAGTACTTTTTCCATCTCTAATGCAGTGCCGATTGCACATTGTTCTTTCTTCCTCTCCCTCTCTTTTTTTTTCTTCCTCCCCCCTTTTTTTTTTTTCCCTCCTATAACCTCTGCTGTCAAGGCATTGCGGGCTGAAGGGTTGCAGGCACTGGCTAAATAGCTTTTTTGCTGTAAACGGTGAGGGTGACGGGACGATGTATCATGAGCGCCGGCGGGGTCACGCAGTGAGTGGGTGGCAGAGGCTGGAGCTGCAGCGAGGTGGTGCAGGAGGCCCAACCCTGCTGTTCCCCTCGAGGAGCAGCTCCTCAGGCACAAAAAGGCAGTGACCCGCCACCTCACATGTTACTGGGGTGGTTTAGGGGGACCCCGTCGGAGTTTGGGGAAGCTCGTTGCAAAAGGGCCCCATAATGAGTGGTGGTTCTACCACAGGGCGAGCAGGAGCTCCATCTGAGGCATCCCAAATCTGCTGGGGTGTCCCCTCTGACAGCTGTCCCAGGGTGGTCCCCAAAGAGGTGCCACGTTTCTGGTGTTCCCCCAGAGCGGAGGCATGTGGGGAATTTGAGCACCGGGATAATGGGGCTGGATAACTTGGCTTCTTTAAAGGTTTTGTAAGTATTGCATACAAATGCCCATATTGCAGTTGGAAACATGATACTTTTACAGTTTGCCTTCACTCCTATTCCCTTTCATTTAACTGTTTATGCTATTGCATGTTTTATTTCTGGTGCCGGCTCCTTTCTGGAAATTGTGTTTTTTTTAGGATAGACAGACCTGAGGGTCAAGGCAAGGCTAGCCCAAGACTCACCCCTTGCAGAACACAACACCTTCGTGTTTGTGCTGTGGAAAAAAAGTTGCTAATTTATCACTGGCCAGTCTTTTAAAAGGCAATGCTAAAGGTGAAAAACAAACTTGTCAAAGTCACTGTACGATGAATTAAAAAAATTATATTTTTTAAAACTTTTCCCTTCTTGTAATTATTCCAGATATCTCAGCCATATGTTGAGTATTTTTGTTAAAAATAATCTACTCATATAGGGTGTTTGTGACACCTGGTAAATACCTTCCCATCTCCTGATTTTCTATTCAAGGCAATTCTTTATTTGCCTAAAACCAGTTTGTTTAAAGCCAGCTTCTGAAGGTACTGAGGCTTAATTCAGTGCAGTGTTTAGGCATGTGCTTATCTTTAAATAGTCCCCCAGCAGTCACGTTGCAGAGGCAATATTAGACACATGCCTAACTCTCTGCTGACTTGAGCCTAAAAGGCCTAAATATCCAAATAATTAGATTAATTTGTGGCTTGATAGTGGAAGACTTTTGGCCTAGGAAATGAGAATGCAAAAAGTATGTAAAGCAGTTGCAGATGTGTATTTCCCAGAGAACTTGGAAGGGACCGCAAGGCAAAATGTTGATACTGGGCGTGCAAGTATGTCTGAACATTAAAGTGCTTTAAGCTTCTTTAAGAAGCAGCTTGGGTATGAACCAAAGCTCGGGTTTAAATTGTTTCCGCAGCAGAAGCAGAGAGGCTCAGAGCTTGCATTATTTATTTTTTTAAAGGCACTAGTAACTTCAGGGATTTTCCCATGTTTATGGTTTAACAAGGAGAGAGCCAAGTGTGCTGTTGTTAATGACATAAGCATTAAAAGAGAAGGATGAGGGCTCAGAAACCTCTTTTGGGGGTTTTGGGCCAGCCAAATGATCCCCTCAGCAAAGAGGGTGGCCGCTGCTTTTCTCTGTGAGTTCTCTGTCAAGGGCTGCTGGTCTCCATGGGAAGGGTCCCCAGGAGAAAGTCCTTGGGCATTGCTGCAATCCCTGAATCACCCAAATTCTGAGGATGACACAAGCTGCTCGTTTCCAGTGGCATAGGAAGACCTGGTGCATGGAGAAGGGCACTGGTGTTTGTAGTAAAGGTGGTCATGCAAAGTACATTTGTCTCTCTCTGCAGACTGGAAAGGGAAGCCTAGTTTGGATACATAACTTTTTTTCAGGTGTGTGGTTTAACAAGTCATAAACCTCCCTTGAGGTGGGAAAGCCCACGTTCATCCATATATTGCAAAATAATTTTTCTCTTAACTAGCCGTGTTCTGAGTATTTCCCACCTATTTGTTGAAACAAAGCTGTGTGGAAACCACCAGCCTCTTCCAAGAGGGAGGAAATCTCACTTAGGGCTGATAGGGTTACCTGCCAAACATTTGAAGTGGCCCAAATTTCCAGCCAAATACTCCTCTATTTGGGGACTGCTAAATGTGTGTCTGTGAAAACTGATGTCAGTCTGTGCCACTGTGGGATGTTAGAAGAATTCCCAAAGGAGTGATCTCACACAGTGCCCGTCATTTGACTCGGTCTCTGGTTGCATGTGTTGTTTCACTGTTGTATCTCTGGTCCTCATGCAACTAATTCCTCAGTCTATATTCAGCCCCAAATTATTCCAGCTTCTTCCAGGCACTCAGCACCTCTCTTTGCCAGCCTGTTTCCCAGATGGGAAAGGCTGTGATCCCTCCTGGTGCAGCCAGAACAAGCTTGGTATGTCCCCGTCACTGCAAACATGGGTTTTGTGGCAATCCCTCAGGACCTGAGTGGTCCCAATGCTTCCTGCTTTGGAGCTGGGATCCAGGACTACCCCTATATGAAAGCTGCCTTCCAGTGGAGGACTTGCTCAAAAATGGTGGTTGTGCAAGCAAATGTTGCCCTCCATTAGGATAAACCCCCCTGGAGAGGCAGCTCTGGGAGGTACAATTTGCACCTCTCTGCACAGGCAGAGGTGTGAGTTGAGTGAGGAAGCTGCCAGACTTTGGTTCCTCGCTGGGAAACCACCAGGTAACAAGGGGAAAGGGGCAGTCATTTTGCACACTCTAGCTTACCAACCTTGCCCAAGTTGCGTTTTTAGGGTCTTAACAATCTGGGAAGTGGGTTTATGGCTGATCCAGCACTTCCTGCCCTGCTCCTGTAGGGTGGGACTTTATCTCTGGGATGGACTGTGGGTGGGAGAAGTGCTGGGCCTGGGTGACAAACCTCCCTTCTCTGTGTTCAGTACACTCCTTAAAATTACTAGAAGTCCTTCCTGTTGCATTTTTAATTGATATCCGGATGTAAAATCAGGTTATTTTGAAAGGTAGCAAAGATCCATAAGTTAACAGTAATCCAGCGTGGCTTTATGTGCAGAGTTGGGTGGTGGCAGAGTCAAGTTTTCTTAACTTTTAAAAGTTGCTCAGGAGTGTCTGGAAAATGCTTTTCTCCAAATCTAACAGGAAACATTACACCTATTTTACCTGTTCACATTCACAGAATGTGCTGAGGACAAAGGAGGGCATTTAATGAACTAATGAATCCATCAATTAAAGAAAATTCATCTGCTTTCCACGATGTTCTTGTTAATTCAAGGCCAAATTCTATTCATCCCAGCCTAGCAGTCCCTATCAGATACAGCATCAAAATATAATATCAATTGTTGCACGTGGTTTATTTTTTAAAAAGAGATACCAAGTGCAAGACGTTATTGCCTGTATTACACAAAGACAGAAACGTGCTAAATGCTTTCACAGAAATATGGGCTTTTTTAAAGAATCTTCTGCCAATTTGCCTGCGTTTATCTTTTGCTCTTTTAAACAAAAGTTAGAGAAATTATTGCTAGCAAACAAAAATCTATCTTAGACAAACACAATCTGTCCTCAAAGATCCAGTTTGTCGTGCCGATAGTCTCATTGGCTGTGATTTGTGTATTAAAAAGATTTTAATTGCCCAGGTAAGTGCCTGCACCTGCTAAGACATTGAATATTAGAGCACTTTATTCTAATCTCTTATAATCTAGGGCACACTTCACCCATAAAATTATTCTCTACACAATTATAGCTCGGTTTTGCTGAGGTAGAAAGTGCAACTTAACAGTTTGCTTTTGCTCATTATTATTAAAATCATGCAAATGAGGATCATTAGGTAACAGTTGTATAGTTAACTACTCAATGGCCTGGTCACTGCTTTTCTTTTCCACTACAAACAACTGTAGGGGTGGAGATGTGGTATCTTGCAGCTCAGGCTGTGCTGGGTGGCCACTGAATTATAGGAGCTTGGAGTCCCATCCAGTTTCCCTGAGCGTTACACATCCTTACTCTCACACATCCCTCTGGAAGAACAGCACTGCATGTCCTGTCTGACTTCTGCATCTCTAGTATTGTCCTGGTTCTTCCTGTGCTGCTCAGTGCCTTGGTTTGTCTACTCAGATGTCCCTAAAGTTGCTCAAAAGGCTCTGTAAAAGGGAGTTATGTGTAACATTGCCATCCATTTTGTGTGAGCTGCTTGGTTTTCTCATACATCGTATTTTCATTTAACTGGGGGATCTGCGATTTCAAAACAGAGAGATTTGTTCTGAATTGGAACAAAAGCACAAAGTTCAAAATTGCCTGTGAAAAATACATTTCTAGGACATGCTCTTTTGAATTAGTCAAAATGTTCTAGTTCAATAAATCAAAAGGTTTCATTCCAATTTTGTACTTCTTTTATAATTAGGGATATAATGTAAAGTAACAGTTCAGAACAACTTTTTCTTTTGCAGTGAATAATTGACTCTCTCTGTTCCAATGAAATTTAATTTTAGAGTTTATTCTCACCAAAACACCATGGTTCAATTTTGTTCTACAAGAAAGTCTATCAAAACATGCTGGCTCCTGCACTAAGTTCTTATCTGACAAAATGGCATTTCCTGATGGAGAATGTTCTATCCCAGCTGCTTTGACCAGCTCTTGCCCGCCTCCCCAAATCTCTAAGTAAAACAAGGTTATTAATTACTCTCCCTATTATTCCTTGTCAATGTGAGGGGGGTCACACAGCAGCTGTAAATGTAAAGAATCTGAAAAGAGGAGTAAATATCTTCAGCCAGCTACTTGCCAAAGTGGTAAAATCCATCCACAGCAGATCTGGCTTCTTTAGCACAATAAAATTCCATATGTCTCCTCTGAGGAGACATGGATAGACAAGAAACCTTCTAGTGTATGTGTAAGAGGAATTATCTGGGATATTTTAAGTGGAAGGAGTAATGGGATAAAACTGAGCTAAGGAAAACTTAAAGCCACAGACATAAAAACACAGGCTCATGGTCTGTGGACTCGTCTCTTGAGAGGAAAGCCATGCCATGCTGGGCAGTGGAAACTGCAGTGGGAATAGACTAAAGGAAAATATTTTAGTTGTCAGCAGGATGGACAAGGTGCCCTGTGGGATTTTTAGAGTGATTCAAGGAGTATTTTTTTCCGTGTTTTGTTTTCTAATTGACCAAAACATATACAGCAGTCTCTCACAGGACTGTGCTGAGCCAAAACTCCTGCTGAAGTCAGATGAAGAACTTTTGAGCCAACTCTGCTGGAAAACTTCCATGGGTGGAACTGTAGGAGGTACAAAGCTCAAGAAAATCCCACCAAAATGCTCATTTTGCTGCACATCCTCCCTGCAGGGGACATGTGTGTAATTAGCAATTGCTTCCAGTAAATGGCTCTCTGATCATGACAAAAATCCAATTTGGAGGAAATTATTGTAAAAACACGATTTATGGCTGGGGCCTCACACTGACAAGTGCCTCGCTGGGCTTCCAGCCCAGCATTTGCCAGACATCGTATAAAGTGTTGGGGTTGTGGTTCATCTGCCACAGGACCCTGGCAGCATGGTGGGGAGGGAAGGCCCCTCTTGAAGATGGCTGACCTTCCACACCATGACATTCCATGGGTCATGGAATGACCCACGCGTGCGTGGTCTCAGTGTCTATTGGCTTTGGAGGATACAGCCCATGAAGATACCTCTTAAGAACAACTCTCATTCTGGTCTTTTGTGTTTTTTTTTTGTTTTGGTTGGTTGGTTGGTTGGTTGGTTTTTTGCTTAGAGTAATATCATCTCTTGATGTGCTGCTGATGTAAAGTCCTTATTGTTAGATGTCCCACAGAGGAAATCCCTTTTCCTTCTCACCGTCTGGAGTGTCTGGGCTTGGTATAATTGAGGATGGAAATCCTTCTCCCATTTACTCCATACTTTGTGAAACTTTACTACTTCTTCAGGCCAACATGGTCTCTCCACTCTCCCTGATCTGCAGAGGATGATCCTTGAATCCTGTGCTGATCATCAATCTCTCCTGCTTGTCTCTTGTTCCATGTGTCACCAAGGACACTTGTCCTTGTCCTGCCCTTTCCAGGCCCTTGGTGGTTGCATGCAAACACAGAAGCAGCTTAACACCTTGCAAAACTGCCAAAGCGGGGTTCTGACCACCTTGGTGTTGAATTTTAGCCCCTCAGGTCTGAAACTGCTGTGTCACCAAGTGCCCAAAGTGAGGAGAACACACTGGAACTTTATGCTATTTTATTGCCACTATTATCATTATTATTATTATTATTTTCAACAAGATCATTATCTGCAACCACATTCATACCTTGTGTATAAAATCTGCAGGCACAACAGCTCCTTGCCATACAGGCTGCTTCCCTCTTGGTTCATTTTCTAAGTCATAAATATTACAAATTGTGGAGAAATTCTATAAACAAAGAGGTTCATATCTGAACTCATCAGGACAATGCTATGTTTATACAAACTGCTACTTGTGGTGAGGGGGTATATGGCATTTTTTATTGCTGGCAGAGGACATATTATTCAAATAAATGTAGGGAAAATAAAATGAGCTCCATAAAATTGGGATGCCCCTAGCAATCAGAGTTTCACTTTAAAATAACAATAATAATTGAAGCTCCATTCTGCTCACCTGAACTGCAATCAGTGGCGCTGTATTCCTTATGCTTCCTTGGGCCTCCTCCTGCTTTGAGGTGCTTCCCAGCCCGAGCAGGAGAAGAGGAGTCTGACCCTGGCGCAGCCGCCTCTCGCTGTGGAGTCTCAGCAAGTCCTGCTTGTAAATGAGCACAGAAACTGTGATGGTTTAGTTTCCCATCTGGGACCAAGCACAGGAGAGGGGCATCGGCAAGGCCGACATGTGCCAGGGAAAGGCAGGAGCAAATTGCAAATGTCAGAAGTTTCTTATTTTGTGCAAGTCTGCAGTGGGTGAGGAGTTATCCCAGCACAAAGTGAGCATCTTGGGAGTGAGCTGTAGCATCACACCCCACTGATGGACAGGCTGCTCTGTGCCAGGATCTGGCTCCGTGGGGCTGCTGTCTCGCTGCTTTGCCTGCTGACCTCGGTGCTTTTTTCTGGAGTAACCACACGTGCATTTATCACACAACTTTATGAACAGTGAAGGTTTATTACATTGCACTTAAACCTCGTTTAACCTTTCCTCAGGAAGCAATGCTCTAAAGTGGGATTGCAGGAGTTTGCGAAATCCTGCGAGCTGCTTCCCAAGTGGAGTGTACACAAGCTCCCCCCGAGACAAAATAACAGGTGCAAACCCCCCACATCTGTTGCCTTCATGTTTCTGCTGTGAGGAAAAATACTGCAGCTTGGGAAGGATTTATCAGAAGATGTACCTTTAGATTTTTTTATTTTATTTTTTTATTTTCTAATTTAATCCCTGTCTCAAAAATACATCTCCAGTGCATCTCCCTCTTCCAGGGTGGTACACTCAATCCTGACGCCCCTCTGTGCTGGTGGCCTTGGGGTAGTCCTCAGGCCCAAAGACCTCCTGTGAGCTGTCAACACTGCTCAAAAAGCTCTTCTCCTGGAGGGAAAAGGGAGAAATAGAAAGCTAGAGCTGAGCATTACAGAGAGCTTCCTGGCAGGAGCAGTCCCCCAGGGGAGCTAATGCAAATCCAGTCACTTGGGATGGTAAAAACTTGAGTGAATGAAGTTCCAACCTAAAGATAGCAGGGAAGCATCCTTCACAGGTGAAAAGGGACTTGGGAGACTCCCAAGCTGGGTAGTCTGTTTCCAAGTATAGTTTCAAGGATTTACATTCATGTTCTGGATGGGCCCTCAGTGTGTAAGATGTTTGTGCCGCTTGGGAGTGGAAAAACATGATGAAAAAGATCTGAGATGATCAAGAGTGTATAGTGAAATTAAGAAAATCTTAATTCTGGCAGAGAAAATACCCCTCACCTTAAGTTTCTGCAGAGCCAGAAACTTAATGAAATTAGGCATATCCATGAATTCTCCCCACATCAAGAGTGGGTTGCAAAATATGAATCCCCTTGCCTATGGCCGTGTCGCTTCCTTACACTGCCCAGTTAGACAGTTGATACAGAATTGATGCTGCATAAACCAGGTGAAGAAAAGGAGCCTTTGGTTGGCTTCTGTCTTGATTTCCTTGATTTTTTTAAACTTTCTTTTTTGTAGTTATGTGTTGATTTGGTTAAAGGGTTGTGTCAGGTTTTCTGACATGATATATTAATCTGGTGTGTTCCTCTTTGTTTCAGAGCACCCCAAATGATTTGCAGTGAAGTACTGGAGGTTGCACAAATGAGAGAGAAAACACGAGCACTGTTTCTTGGCTCTTCCAGTATCCAAGCTATATCTAAGCTTTGAGCATCTCACACCCAATGTCCCCTCCACTTCCTTGAACATCTTCTTTTATGGAAGCTTTTAAAGACAAAGGTTCCTCAACACTGTCAATGAAGCCACTTCTTCTTAGAAAGTCAGAGCCCCTGCTAGAAGCAGCCGAAAATAAACACATCTTCCAAGTTGGTGGCAAGTGTTACCAGAAGTTGATATCAATGATTTTCTGTAGGTGGGAGAATGAGTGGAGGAGCTGTAGAAGTGGCTGTATTGAAGGTGACTGGGCCAGAGAGTGCTGTTTGCAAGGCAAGCTGAGGATTAAATCAATAATTTACCTAGTGGTACAACTGTGATGCATTGAGTCTTCCCAAGTCAACTTAGAGGTAAGCAAGAATGTGCCATAACAGCGTGTTTTTGAACCACAGGATAGAGGCTTAATTGATTTGCTCTTTATTCTTTTCAAAAGACAGCTGAATGTCAAAGGTCTTTCTTTTGTGAAGTACTGGAAAACCCGTTGTCAAACAACCTCTACTCATTTAATAATTTATCCCATTTTGTAAAAGAAAGGCAGCTGACATGCACTAAATCTAGTCCATGTTTAAATTACTGCATTGAACAATAATAAGAGGAATGAATAATCTAGTACATCTATTTAAAATTAAACATATATGAAACTGTTTTTCCAAATGATCACCAAGGGCTATAGTTTAAAGGCAGGACAGAAGCCACGAGCAGAATGAAAATGCCAAGCAGTAGTTTGCAAGTGGCAGCAGAATTATTTATTCTATTTTTTCTATACATAAGGAATAGAGCTAAATGAACAATGTTTAAGCATGTCAGAATTTCATCAATTTTGCATGAGCATTCACAAATATCCTGGTGGGGGTAATTGCTTGCAAATACATTTAAACTAATGATATGTTATATCCTTACTTGATATAAAACTATTAAAAGATACGTTATTGCATTTGACAATGCCATGAAGCTGGGTCAAAGCTTAATGACAGATTTCTGCATTCGTAAATTAAGATACACTCTGCTGGAAGCAAATATTTTGTAAAAATAAAAGCCATCCACTACGAAAGTTTGATCATTGATCTAAGGTTGCTCTTTGGTTTCTCCAACCACTGGGCTTGCAAAACTGAAGAAAAGGGAGATTCCATTGCAGAGGCAACTCTGGAAATCCAGTGTGGCTGTTCCCTGTGCAACAAGAGTAATAAGGATTGTCAAAAATACTGTGTGTTTTTACCAGTCTGATTGGAGATTTCAGGAGTGAAGCCTATGGATCAGCTGGTGGGAATGCTTGGGTTTCCTGAGAAGAAGGAAACCTTCCTTGGGAAGACCAAGATGGTTTATTCTATCTAGATTTTTATTGTGTCTTTTTTAGCCTGGGAAAAGAAATTCAGAAAACCAGTACTGATGGCATCAAAAGACTCTGAGAAGGCCAGTTAGTTTGAGGTTAGTGTGAGAAATTTGCTAAGGACTGGCTGTGTCTTCCATGGCTCAGATCCCTGTCGGAGGTATCCCTGGCTGGTTCACTACATCAGGAGTGTGTCATGAAGCAGCTCCATGCGCATCAGCTCTTAATTTGTTTTTTTCTTATGCAAGTGTGCAATCCATGTGGCACTGTGCTGGTGAGCCATTTCAGTTATTTACTGATATGAAATGAAATAAAATGTCCACTGGATGTACCAGGCAATGAAAAGGTCTTGGAGCCGTGCAGACATCTGGGAAGTACCCTGTTGTCCCAAAAGAAACCATAGAATGTTATAACCATAAGAAAGATACTGATAACTTTTACTAATGGTTTCTGAGTAGTAACATTGTGATGATGTACTCCATAATAGTAAAGAAAACACTTCCCTGCATCCCACAGAGATGCAGCCACACATGGCTGCTCCATGCCCAGCAGCAAGTGGAGAGGCAACAGGAGTAATGATAAACCCTCCTTTGCCCCATCTGAAAAGCTGCCCCAAACCACAGTGGTGGCAGCACAAGCAAACCCAGATGGGTCCTGGCCTGTGTTTGGGAGCTGGCTCTGATGTTGGTGTTGTGGTGGAGGTTTTAGCATCTGCTCCAGGATATTTTATGGCCCTGCTCACAGCGCCTTTGCCACAGCCCGTCCTCGCACTATGGCAATACTGAAATATCCTTTCCCGTCACCTCTCACGCTCTTTCACTCTCCGAATTGCTCTGATTCCCAACATCATTGAGGATTATTATAACCTCCCTGCGTAACGTACTATAAATTTTATTATAAAGCACAAATTCTTCGGCTCCCAAGCCCCATCTTGCAGGGAGACAGCGCACCGTAGTTCTTCCGCTCGCAGTAATGTGAGCAGAGAACTAATGAAGGTCTTTATGTAAATTTTCCAGTTATCAGGTGAAATCTTCACATCGAAATCTGTCACATGTTATAAAAATTCTTTATGTTATCAAATGCTAATGATAACTCAGAACACAGAGCCCACGGAGGAGCTTTGAAATCCTTCATAAAAACTGCATTCGGCCCCAGCAACCAGAGCCTTGGATTTCTACTCTGACTACTCCAGTTTGTAATTAGCATAGTGCAGGCTTCTCTGCCCTCTGAAACCATAATGTTAATTACAAAAATTACACTGTGTTTAAAAGTGCAATTAAGAGGCTGTGCTGCACAAAGGGAGCCGTGGAACCTCTTTGCACACTTTGAAGCCAGGTCACAATGCAGCCCATGAAAGAGAGTCCAAGGCTCACTCCCTGCTAAAGGCTTGGGAAGATCATAGGGAGAGCTCAGCTAAAATGAGCTCCGGTGGGCTCTGCTCAGCCCTTAATGAATAATACTCTTCCTTGGGAGGGAAAGTGGAAAAAGGCAGAGGGTGGGGGGAGAATATTGAACTAATTAAGGACCCGATCCTGCAGAGGTTCCTGTGTCTGCTTGGGATGACTGTTGCACTGGGGAGTAAGTGCAGGATCAGGCCTTTGGAGGTCACGGTGCAACTGCAGCTGCAAGCAGCCTATGATTGTCTCAGTATTGACACAGCACCTGAAAGCAAAATAACCTCATGTTCCTTTGTGTCTTTGCTGTATTGAGTAACTTAGAAAAAAATTTAATTCTTCTGCCCTGGCCCTTGGCTGAGAGATTGTTCTTCCTCGTGGGAGCTGGGGTGTTCCCTGTGGTTCAGGTGGTGCTGGTGCCGAGCACGGTCGTTGCCAGTCGAGAGAGCTCTTGGTCCTGCCCTTTTCAGCTCACAAAGGGGAGGAGAAAGCAGCTTTTAAGTATTTGTGGAGGGGCAGGGAAAAGGTGGAAGGCTGAATTGCACAGTGCCAAGTGTTGCATGAAAGACTTGGGAAAGCAGTCACTAAAAGAAAATAATTTCTTTTTTTTTTTTTCTTCATTAAAAATCAATAATATGAACTTTGCTAGTCCCCTCCACCAAAGGCCTTCCAAGTGCCTTGCACAAGGTGTTAATTAATTAATTAAGACCCAGAGCACCCCTCTGTGGTCAGTATCTGCACACCAGCTTCTACAGAGAGAAACCGAGGCACAACCAGTGGCAGAAGGGGGTTTGGGCAGCTGCACCCAGGGCAGGAGAGCCCGTGGGGCCCCATCTCTTCCTTCTGCACCATCAGACTGTTGTTCTTGTACACATGCCTGGCTGAAAAAAATCAGGCATCCCTATGGCATCGGCTGCTGGTGGGTGTTCTGAAGGAGAATGAGGTGGGTAGCAAACACCCAGATCCCACTGTTGCAGCTCTCTGCCCCAGTGGAATTCCAAGGCCACCCATGACTTCCACTGGCACAAACTGAGTGCTTGCAGTGCCTTGTGTGGGGCAGGATCAGGGCACGCTGGCATGTGAAGGCTGTCAGCCCGGTTCTGGTACGAACTGCGAGCCACTACCTTTATGTAGTCGCTCCTTGAATTTTCCAGTAACTTTTCCATACAGCCCCACGTAAAAAAAACTTCAATAACTGTTCAATAAATCATCAACCTGACCTTTTCCAGTAAAAACGAGCACTGCCATGGGTGACGCCGAGTATGTGTGTGTGGTGGGGGTGTGGGGGGAAGGCAAGGGGGAGCCCAGCTTTGCTGAGAAACTTCAGTGCAGCCAAGCGGCCTTGGGTTTATTTTGCTTTGGTGCTTGGGAAAAAAACAAAAAAGCCACTTTCCTTCTCTTTGCCTTCTACCTGCCCAACTGGTTATAGACCCAGACAGTTTACATATGTGATCCTTCCTATTTAGAAAATTAATGGTGTTTTCTGGCTCCAAATCACAGCTTGTGGTGCTCTGCAGGCGATGAAAAACTTGGCCAGCTTCAGCAGCAAGGCAGCCATTAGAAAATTAACCCTTGGTGGCAAAAGAGCAAAGGTACCCCAGCGAGGTCCACGAGAAGTGGCAGGCTGCAGCTTTCAGGTGTACCTACATATGTTAGCAATGTAAAACCAGCACAGGCAGTCCCCCCGGAGAGTGCCCATCAAGCGTGTTTGTAGCTGGATACTGTGGAGAGGGCATGGCCATATCACTTGGCAGCGAGAGCGACCAATATGCCACGGTTTTCATTAGAGCACAGGAGAAGTGCTGAGCAGAGATTATGAATCAGAGGCGCCTCTCTCAGCTCTACCTGGCTGCACAGCACTTGGGCGGTTGCTCTTTGGTGCTGCCCCAATTCCCCACCGGTCCAGCCTTAGCTGTTCTCTCATCTCTCTGCTGTTTGTTGTTGGCAGCAGTGCCAGGAGAGTGAGGGTAGATATTGCAGAAAGCTTGAAATAATTTTAAAACAAGGGGAGTGGGGGGAAGCTCATGCATCACTGCACACTTCTTTCTGGTTTTGAGGTGTGAACTCTTGAGTTGCCAAGGGCTGCACCCCCAAACCCCGTGGGTTATGCCAGTGCCACACATCACCCCCATCCCAGGGAGCGGTCCAGGGGTGCATGAGCTGCTTGAGGCTTTTGCAAAGATCTTGAATTTTCACACTCTGAAAGTTGTCAATTTGTGCCAGGGGGTTCAGTGGGGCTTCCCCAACTCCCCCAAAGCAGAGAAAAGTAAAATACTGTGGAGCACACAGAGGAGCAGGTCTGACTGCCTCAATCATGTGCATCTCACATGGTGCAGCTCCCAGGTGAGCAGAGCAGGGGGCAATTTGCACCCGACACCCTTCTGGGGATCCACAGGGTGCCCTGGAGCACTGCAGGGTGGCCACAGAGTGGGTTAGGGCTGTGCTGGCTCTAATTTGGAAGCAACTGAGGCAACACTGTTTGAGGTGGCCTTGGGACCGGGCAAGGGGGAAGATGCTGCAGTGACACCAGTGGCACTTTTCCTCCCGGTGAGCCGAGGAAACTCTTCAGTGGGGTCTCTACAGTGGCCATTTGGGCTGCATGGCACCATCCCCTCAGGAGAGGCTTCATGGTGCTGTTACACCATGTCAGGAGGTGCAAAGGAGAAGGGCCACTATTTGGGTTTTCCTTCTGCTTGCTGGAGGACAAAGCATCTTTATTCCCTAGCCGCTGCCCTTCCCACGTGCCTGCTTACCCCTTGTCCTACAAGAATATTTTTATCATGGCCTGTTTTTTAAATAGAAAGTCATCAGGGCAGGCTGTGGCTGTCACTGTCTACCTGCAGTAGAGAGCGAGGTACCAGGACCAGGGGTCTTGTGCTGGATGCTACAGAAATGAAGCAAGCATCGCCTCTGTTACCCTGGTCTTGTGTGCGCTCATCCTGCAGTATTAAAGCTGGGTTTATCTTTGGGCTTGTGGTACCGGAAACCATGGCTGTTACTTTCACTGCCTCTGACTTGGGGCTGTGCGGAGCTCAGTGAAATCAGTCTGTGCTCCTTCCTGCTGCCGCCTCCCTGAAACTGGGGGTGAATAACAGCAGAGCCTGAATTACTCCTCTCTAGTTTACTTTGACAAAAGCGCCCTAAACCGAAGAGTAACGTGATCATAGATGATGCATTTTCAATTAGCCTTTGTTAACGTTATTAATAAGATTAATAACGTACAGTAAAAATGTCAATAAGCTTATCTCCATAATTTTTGGATCAGCCTTTTGGCTGAGAGCGGCAAGCCCTTCCCTGCACAGCCTCGCCGGGCTTGGGAGCGAAGTTGCCGCAGTAGGGTTTGATTTCCAGAGAGCAGATAGGGCACGTTCCTGCTCTCCCTTTGGCAGCCGCTGCTGTAACGCTGCCTGTGCACCCAGGGCTTGTGCTCAAAGCGCCGGAGAGACTTGGCACAGCCAGCCCAGGACTTTGCAAAGTTGCTGCACAGCAAAATCTCCTCTAAAAAAAGCTCATTTTGTATTACCTGGGCTGGCGTCGGTGACCCCGTTATGAACTGAATGATAAATCGTGCGAGGAGCTTTGCTTTCCTTCTCTCTTTTAAAACGTGCGACACAGCAGCGACCAGTGTTAATGTATAAAATTAATTGCCCCGGTGAGACATTTCTTCCCAAAAAGTAATAATAGCCAGGATTTAGCCTCGCGAATGTGAAAACCCTCTGGTATACTAATAAAATGAAAAGGTTTCACAAAATAATATCCCAAATAATTGGGTTCCCTCTACCAAAGGACCCCATGTTGTTTCTCTTAAGCAATGCATAAAAAAAAATTGTGATTATTCCTTTGGACTTAATAAAACGTAATTGGAAAAAAAATCTTTGAAGACAGCGTAAGGTAATCGCTTTCACTTTTCCCAATCAAATTGATGTTGCTTTCACTGTTCCATCCTCCTTGTAAGGTGAAGAAGTCTTTAATTCATTTGGATCATTCAAGAGGTAAAAAAAAAAAAAAGGGGGCAGAAAAAAAGGAGCAAAGCAGCTTTTTTCTCTTTTTATTTACAAATGGACTCGCAGTGTTTGTCTGTGGTGGTAATGCACCCACTGCATCTCCCTTTGGTTTGAAGGGCTGGCTGGTTTGGTGTTGGGGATTTTTAGAAAAAAATTTTTTTGGTGTTCATGACAGTTAGAGGAGGGTTTTTCTGTCTTGATATTTTTTTTCTTTTTATTTTTTTTTTCTTTTTTTTGAGGCGCGTTTGACCGTTCAAACTTTTGAACGGCCCCGGCTTGTAAATCCAGTGCCCGTCGCCCCCTCCTCCCGCTCCCCAGAAACTGCATGCTCCTACTGTGCTGCATTCATAATCAAATTAGTGCACTGTGAATAGGTTAAAAAAACTGTTATCCAGCCGCTGCCACGAAAGATATTTTAGCCCACTCCCCACAAAGCCCTCCCTTCTCCGCTCCCCCCCTGCCTTTTTTCCTCCCTATGTGAGACATAAAGACATCCACGCGGACAGAAAGATCTTTACCTTACTTTTCCTCTGCAATCTTAGCCTCTTTATTTATTCCCCCCACCCACCCAACGTAAGAAAACAAAAGTAAATTCTCCCAGAAATGAGCTGCTGGCGAGAGAAAAAGGGGCGCTGGGGGGGTGGGAAGGCGGTGGGGCTGCTGTGCCAGAGATGCTATAGGGAGACAGCGCTGGAGATAGTTGTCCCAGCTACGAGATAAAAGCTACATTACATGAAATTAATGGAGGCTGTCTGAGACATACATGAATCACTGTTTCAACACTAAGAAACCAGCACAAAAGAATAAAGAAATCTGAGTACTAACTATATCTTCAAAGGTCTCCTATTTACCCAGCTATACCGGGTACTGACACAAGTGGGGGGAAAATATAAGAAAAAAGCACTGCTGTGATCGAATGAATGAGACCATATGAGCTATATTGGTGCCGTATGCATTCTATTTAGCTGATATCAAACACAGTTTAATGAAAGTTAAATAGTTTCTGAGGAGTGCATGAGCTGGAACAGATTAGATTCCACCGAGGGGTCTGTCAGCATATTGTTGCTCACATGTATTCCCTGCTCAGAGCTGCCACAATTCCAGCACTCCATTAGCAATACACAAAAGACTTATGCAGATAGCGGGCATAAGCACGTACCGCCATGTTGGGAAATAAAAAAAAAAAAAAAAAATAGAGGGGAGAAAAAAAAGAGAGAGGAGAGGAGAGAAGAAGAAAAAAAAAGAAGCCCCCAGATGAAGGTTTTGTTCGGCGCGTTCATCTGAAAATAGATCTCTGTAATTCGAAAGTGATAAGAATAGATGGAGAAAAGAAGAAGCAGGGGCTGTAAGAAAAATGAAATAAAATAAAAAAAAAAAAAAGGAGAAATATGTAAACTCCCTTAAAAAGAACAGATATGGCACCAAGTATATAATGAGGTTTTGATCTTTCAGGGGACAATGACGTGGGTGAATGCTGTGCCCTTTTGATCTGCAAGTTACATCTGGTCTTAAAGGCACAGTGGTTCCCGTGGCCTCTCTCCCCAGAAGTTGCAGTGGAAGAGGCTTTTTGGAGAAGGAGGGGAAATTTCTTCCTACGAAACAACGTCTTTCAGGCTTCTCTGTCTTATTTTAAGATGCAGAATTCAGCCCAGAAATACCGCCGGACAGCCTGTGTGCCTGGTACAATCGCTGTCACTGAAAGTAACATGAATTGAGATTAATTTTTATCACTTCAGAGGATTTTTATTCCTCTCCCCGGGAAAAGAAAAAAAAAAAAATCCTCCTTCTCAGAGGTGTCTGTTTTAAAATTAGTAGTAGGATAAAGCTGGTGGGGGTATTTAGATATCAGATGGCAGTTGCTCAGTGATTATTGCATTTTGATTTAATCTGACAGAACTGATCTTGCACCATGAAATTTGTATTTTCACAGGAAAATAGGAGTTGCCATACTGGAACAGACCATTTGTCCACCCAGTCCAGCGCTCTGTGCTGGCCTGGACCCATGCATGGGGATAGCGAATCGCTCCTCCTGTACTTGCACCCTCCACAATTATTTATTATTTATCATGGTGGGGGGAACAGTGTTTCTCCTTGCTCCTGACAGACAGCCCCTTTGCACCCTATCGCATCAGCATCTCTTTGCCCTGAAACTTTCTTTTTTTAACCCACCTAAGTGCAACCACAAATATTATTTCTGCAAACTCTTTTTGGAGCGTGGCAGGGACATTTCCATCTGTTCAGGTGTGGGAGGACAGGTGGTCCCCCCATCCTCAACCCTTCCCCTTCCCTCCCCATCCACCTCTCCTCTAATTTGGTCAAAGAAAAGGGGGCACCAGTGAAAACACGATGATTTGTTCAGGTTTCTTTCTCTGCATCTGGGAGCCTGCCTTATTAATATTATCTGCACTGGGAGTGTGCAGTGTTTCCTCAGGCATCTCTTCTGAGTCATTTTATCATTATTCATAGGGATAAAAATGTCCCAAACTGAGGATGCTGAGGATCCATTTAGGGTTGCCTGTCAGATCCACTAAGGTAATTGGCTCCATTTCTTCATTCCCATTCTAAATTAAAATAATTTTATTAAGTGGTACAGTAGGTGTTTCACCTGTGTCACCAGCTGCCTATTAGAGCCAGAAAGGGCTTTTCCACATTATTTCTGTCTGTTCCTATAACATTATGTCATTGTATTCTGTGGTACATCGTGTCAGAGGTTGCCCAGTCTCGTGTACTTAAGTCCAATGGTTACAAAACGTAGGTCCAAGATGCCCTTTCCAGGGTGGGGGCAAAGCCAAATACTGTTCCAGCTCTGCTCACTGTTTTACCAGATAGAATTCACACAACAGGAAAAATGACTGTATAACCAAGAGCAGGGTCCATGGTATGATTGAAAACCTACTGCGAACCAAAACGAACCAGCGGTAGAGGTGAGGTTGCCAGCAGCAATATTTGGGGGGGAAGAGCTGCTTTTAAAGCTGCACTGCCTGGGTCTGGGAGGAAAAAATGTGGATGGGTCTCTGTGGAGGGGAAAATGTGTAACACGACTGGTCCTTGCTGGTAGCAGTTACTGGCGATCTTGCTGCTGCTTCTCATGTGGTGCTAAATATTAGGAGGCTGGATAAGTGTGCTTAGGGTTATTTTTTTTCTTCAGAGCAAGGTGGTTCTTCCTGGTAGGGATCTGCCTGGGATCACCAATCGCACTTTAAAGAAGTGAGAGCTGAGACGAAGACTCGAAAGCGCCATGTTGAAGGCATTCAGTGTCAAAACAGGGAATTTGCAGCTCCCAGTTTCATGTTTGGAGCAGCCAGCCACGTCAGTCAGGATGAGTTCTGTGTATCCAACAGTGGCGTTTGCATTTAGTGTTCAAATACAGCACGAAGCATCTCCAGACGGGGTCTTGGCAGTGAGAGTGCAGGTAGATAAGTACACATTTGGGCATCCGTCTGAATTAGACATCCTGGGGATGGATCCTCAGCAACTGAGATCCCTACATCCCATCGGGGCAGGGGAACCAGGAGCAGTTACAGAAGGAACATCAGAGAAAACTGCTGGTGGATATTTTATTTTAGCCTCCCCACAAACCACCAGCTACCAGTCAGGTGGAACTTTCCACTGGCAGGTAACACAAGCCATGCAGTGAGAAAAGGTCACTTTTCCAATGGAGGAAGTCATTTCTGTCCAGAAAAAAAAGGTGCAGTTGCACAGTAACATTCCTTGTGGTTAGATAGGGAAGGAGGAGGGGAGAAAAAAAGGCATGTTTGTTCAGTTTTCAGGGATCTTGCAACTGTTTTTCTTCAACCTGCAGGTGGCATTAGCACTAAAAATGGATTTTTTCTTTCTTGAAAAGTGTTTAGCAATGAAAGGAAGAAAGCTGCGAGGGGATCTGTAGTAGGACGGCGTGCTTGGAGTTAGTCATGCTAACTGCAGATGGCATTTTTGCATGTTTTATAAGGCAGGGATATACAAATGTTTTAGCACCCTGAAATATAATATCTTCAGTTTCCGGAAGCAGGCGGGCTGGGAGGGCCACAGGAGCTGAGCTTACGCTGAATCTGTGCAACTGTGAATGAGTTGTGCCGCACTTGGAGCTGTGCTCGCTGTGGCAGTGCCGTGCTGGCACCTGTCCATCATGGTGTCACCTCTAGCCAGGCAGCACCTTGAGCTGCCATCCCATCCCCAGCCCTCAGTTTCGGGTGTCCTGCACTGCTGAGGAGCCGGTTATTGCAGGCCAAAACCGATTCCCACTAAAATCAGTAGGATAACTCACTCGGAGCTGAGTGGAGCAGGATCAAACCCTCCTGCACAGTGAGAAGTCTGGGGAAGTGCTGCAGACTTTGACAATTTGGGCAGGGGGGGCTGGAAATACTAATTAGTGCTGAAACAAGGCTTAGAATATAAAAGGTTATTTCCCACCCACTCTTTTTTTTTCTTTTTTTTCTTTTTTTTTTTTTTTTTTTTTTTGTGTGTGTATGTGAGGAATGGGATTGAGCTCCTGTTTTAAACTGTAAAATCCATCCCAAACCTTGACACTAATTCCTCCACTTTCCCAAAACACCCAAATTCCCCATGGGGCACAGTCCCGGTGCAACTCTTTCCAGTAATCCATGTTTCCCTTGGTCCCAGTGGACTGGAAATGAGCCTTTTATGGCCACAGTCATTCGGATTTGAATTCCTGTCCAGGGAAAGTTCACTCAGGATGCACATGGAGAGCAAATAAGGAAGTCTGAAGCCTTGCAGAGGTGGAGGTGGGTCAGTCTTGATCCTGTTGCCCAGCTTTTTGTGCAAGGGCATGACAACTCAGGGCAAGGCTGCCTTTGCTCACAGCTCTGTCTGTGGCAGTTCAGGTGCAATTACGTGCAATCAGCCTACATTGCAAACCTCCCCGCATTCCCCAAACTAAAAACATGGAATAAGCATCATAAGAAAATACAAGGGCTGCAAGCTCCACTGATATAAGTCCCTAGAAGAAAGCCAAGAGAGCTGCAAAGGAGAAGAGTTGCAGCAAAAGGTTGCCAGAGAAAGAAACCATCAGCTGAGGGAGAACCGAGGCCACAAAGCTCTCACCAGAGGGTGCATGGAGATACTTTTTTTTTTCCCTTTTTTTCTTTTTAGGCAAACCATTTTGTTATTGGAAAGTGCTAATTTGTGAAAGCAAAACAACTCCAGGAAAAGGGTGTGCTTTGACAAATTCCCTATATTGAGGAGGGGCGGGGAGAGGCATGAAAAAGAGGAGAAAATAAATGTAGAACGATTGCAATGTCATGGGGGGTAAGTGGTACGTTTGAGACAGGGGCTAAATCACTGTTAAATCACTGCAGGCAGAATTGATGTGAGATGGCGCACACTGAGAACTGGGCAGGGGCATAAACCTAATTGATTTGAGGCTGGAGCAGGGAGTTAATTGGGGGCCAGGGTGGAACAGTAACTAACGTAGTGCTGTGATAGCCAAAAGCATATCTCACTCTATGCCCGCCACATCCGCCGTCCTGCCCGTGCTGGGTATGAATGCTGCTGGCAGCTGGGGATCACCCCTGTAGCTTAAACCATGATCCCATCCTTTGGGTTGGAGGCTGGCCTCATGCACTGGGAGAAGAGCTTGAGCACATCTTGAGAGCTCACAGTTGCTCTCTGTTGTGATGGACCTTGGAAGAGAGACGCTGGCAGCGCTTGTCATCCCCAGCCTGGCTTTGGCTGGGAAGGGGAGGAGCAATTGGCTGCCAGAACAATTATTGCAGCGGTCATGGAAAAAACGGGCACTTCCATGGGGAACTTTGTTCCGCTCGGAGAAGCGCCGCGTGTCCCCAAGAAAACAACCTAGACCAGGTCCATGGTTGCTTCTCACAAATATTCCCCTTCTTTTTTTATTTTTTAAGACTGTTGAATTGAGTACTCAAAATTTGAAAATGCAAAGATGAAGGTTGCCTGGGCAACTGCTTTGCACTGAATGAGGAAATGATCTTGTGAAACAAACATTAAGTGATCGTGTAATTAAAGACTGAATCAAAATTCCATTGTGCCAGGAAGGGGCCTAAAATAAAGTTGACCATGCAACTTTCTGTTTGGCATTTCCTAAATTTTAAGAACTTGATTTCAATCAACTTTCTTTAATTTATGCAACCCTAGGGTATTTTTCTCCAAGGAAATTTATGGCATATTGATGTTTCATGGCCAAGCTCACCTCTAGCCACAATCCAAGTTTCAGCCCAGGAGCTGTAGAATCCCAGATTCCCAAACGCCTACCACTGGGATGGAGGGTACAGCTTTCATCTGCTGCCCTTTGGGGAGCGACAGCTTAGGGAACAACGTGACTTTTTGGTTTGTTATTATGTACAGTTTGTCATGCTGTGTCAGATGGGCACTGAATTTATTCTATATCAGATGCACCAGAGGAAGATGCAACAAATTAGTACACAGATGTAGAACAGTCTGTCCATAAGAAGACTTCACCCAAGCCACTGGTAGTGAGAGGTTGTTTTAAGCCCTCGGGAAGAATTTTTATTTCCCTTCCAAACCCAACTTTTTGTTTATTTTTGTGGCAGTGGTTTTGGTTTTGGATTTCACCCCTTCACCCTTTCCATTACCCAGTGTGTCAGAGGAATGTGGTGATTCAGTATTCCTGAGGTTTGCTTCAAGCTTTAGGGCACGAGTGTGGTCCAAAACAGTTGTTAACAGTCAGCCACCAGCAGGACAAGCAAAGGCCTCAAAACTGCGGCATTAAATGCCACTTGGTTAAGAAAAGCTTTAAAGTGATGTCCAGTTCTGTGTAATGTACAAATCTTTCTAAATAACACCTTCCATTTTGTTCCGTTTGCAAAACCACAGTGGCATCTTCCGATGCATTACAGCATCCTTGCCATTTCAAACCTGTATTTAAGACTTTGCATTAGCAAACTCCTCTCTCTAATTCATCTGGAAACACATACGCGTTTTTAGCTTGCACGTTTTTTAGCTTACTAAGTGATAGTTCTGCAGGGCTCTGCCATTCTCTTGCTATTTTCAAGGGCAAGAGATGTCCGTACACGCAGCATGTGCTGGGGCCTGGCTTTTATTATTATAATTGTTATTGTACTTAGCTATCTGTCAATGCAGAGCTTCAATTTGACACAAATTATCTCCGCAGTGGTGCGTTCCTACCGTGAGATGCTCTCACGCCTCCCAGCTCCAAACATGAAGGCAAAAGACTAGTTTTAACCTTCTCCCATCTGCACCCAGTCTATTTTTGCCTAATGATCTCACTTTTCTTTTTTTTTAATATTCTTTTTTTTTTTTTTTTTTGTAAATCCCAGGATATGCAAATAGTTCCTAGGAGTTATAACTGGAAATGCAGTGACAGGGAAGTTTTTAACTGGTATTTATAGAACTGACTATGGGTTTGGGGCACCTCAGCTCTCATCTGTCTTTCCAGGGAGATTCAAATGGAGCGCTTGGCTGGTTTCTCTCAGTAACTCTTTCCTCCCATCAGTCAGGTAATCTTTGTCAATGTAGAGTCTTGTTTCTTGTAGTGTGTGCCACCATTATCATAGAATCACATGTATGGTTTGGGTTGGAAGGGACGTTAAAGACCATCTACTTCCAACCCCCTGCCTTGAGCAGGGACACCATATGACTGTGGATAAGAGAAGTTCTCTAATGTCTAGAGATATCTGTTTTCTCAGTTTGTTTTGCATAATGGTAGCTGTATTAATTTTTTAATCTTTATGAGCACTGTATAATTTCCCCCCCCATACTCAGTGTTTGTGCTGGCAGCAATGGCAGAAGTTGATGCTGTTTTGGGATAAAGGGGCTGGAAGAGCTCTTCCACCTCTTCCCTTGTATATGCTGATGGGCACAAATAGTGCCTGTTTCTAAGCAGAGGAGACTCTGTGTCTGTTGAATTCAGCTTTGTACTGCTTTCATTTTTCCAGGATAGGTTGGGAAGTTCATTCAAAGTTCTTCCTTTACTGTGGGACATCCCTGACATTTTCCCATTGACACAGACCAACTGGTGTGATTCAGTGACCTTCTGCACCAGTACTTCAGTTGGATTCCATTCCTGCTTCCTCACCCAGCCTGCCCCACCATCATGTCCTCGTGCAGCTCCACTGTTTTGCTGCCACCAGCTGACTCCAAGTCTCCTTACTTGGCCAGGCACAGGATCTCTCTCTTTTTTTTTTTTTTTTTTTTTTTTTTTAATTATTGTTCATCCAAGTGTTTTTTTCTCATGACTTTGCCCAAACAATCTTATTCTTCCACTCATCATTTAGCATTAGCTCCTCACTGCAGAGTCTGTGTCCACCCAAACAAGACCAGCTGTAACCCATCTTTCCCATCCCATATTTCAATTTTGCTTGACCTGTTATCCCATGAATTTCTTTCCATCCTCACAGTCTTCCTTGCATGTCCTCTTCTCCCCCCATTAAATGAAGCTGTTTCTTTTTCTGTGTTGCTTAGAGCTGGAGATACCCAGGGAGAACCAATTCCTGTTGTTCTCTGTGAGGCCCCTCTTCCAGCAGCTGGAAGCTGCAGCTACAGAAAAAGTCTGGTTTGAGTTTGGCAAAGTTATAAGCAAACGAAACAGTCTCTTATAATGGGAAGTGTCATACAACCTTAGTAATAGACAATGCCATCAGCCCCACCTATAATATGTATGTAAGTGTGTGTAAAAATGAAACCTGAAAACTGAATGAACATGAAAAGGCCTCGACCTACTTTCAAACTGATAGGAATGCTCCCCATCCCTAATGGAACCAGACAGGACAGGTCTTGTACATCTCTGGCTTCATTCTGCAGGAGTGTGTTACAAGTAGAGAATTAGTGTGGAAAGGAGTCTTGCAGACAATAAAACCAGGGATGGCTTTTTTTGCAGGACTCATTTGCACACGGGTAAAACGCACGGGCTCTTTTGAATCCCATCCACGGCGAGTCAGACAGATGCTGAAACATGCGGTAACCAAAAGGAGGTCTAAGCCTGGGCCCTCGGGTAGACAGATCTCTCTCCTGACAGTCTCAGGGTCTGCTCTCCAGCTGCAACCCAGAGGAAATTTGGAGGGAGAGAGAGAGGGATTCAGAGCGTCCTCTTTAAGCCCACCATTAGCTTATTAGGAAACCGAGAGCTCTTATTCCTGGAAGCAACGTTTTGTGAACTGTCATACTCATTTCCTTCACACGCTGGCACAGATTGCCTGCTTGACCCGAGGGCTGAAGCCATTTACATTTTTGATCTGCTCATCTCTCAGAAACCTCCACAAATTAGAAATACCACAAACCATGTTTGTTGTCGCGAGGGCAGAGAAGTCTGAAGTGGGGTCTGGGTGTCGTGTTTGACCTTGGCTGAAATACTGGTTCAAAATAGACATTCTTTGAAGAATCTCAGAGTCTCTAAACTTCAAAGCACTGGCTAATGTCTAATTGACTGTAGGTGGTATTTCTTTACAGGAGAGTTCTTCTGCACCAGAACTCTCAGACTAAGCTTCTCCAGTGCCTTATAGGTGAATGAGAGAATTCAAAAGCTACTACGATCTACAAAAAGATTTTGAGCTGAAGCTGCATAATTGCAGGATTTTTTCCTTCTGTGTTAAAGATTTCTACTGAGCTTTTTTACGGGAGACTCTCAGTCTCTCAGCTGAGAAATTATGTAAGACAGAAACATCGGAGACTTTATTTCCTTAATCTTTATTCTTCCTCATAGTGTCTGTAGTGTTTGCCATGGGTGTGCTCTGGGCTGTGCTTTTGTAATGAGGACATGTCTGTCCTTTCTGCTTTCTTGTGGTCCCAGCCCCCTCTGAGTGGGACACTTGGAGCTGGCCCACGTGTCCTGGCCTCAAAGGGAGCAGAGCTGAGAATGAAACCCTAGAAGCAAGCTGGTAATGCTGCAAGATTGAGTGTTCAAAACCTCAGTATTATTCTGTGATGAGGCCGTTTATAATTTACCACCATTCCCTCCTGCTGAAAAATTCCTCTAATTTTTCCCATGTGAATGGAGACCATGAAAGGAGCACCGAAAGTTTCCTCTCTTGTTTTCCCATTCATTTTCCTACGCTAAAACCCTGTGGATGAAACCCATTCCAGGTGCCAGGGAGCTTTTCCTGTAATTTACCCATGGCATTCTTATCAAAAGTGTTACCTCCAAAACTATTTCCTTTTAACATTAATTATCCTTTGAGCCAGCTCACTCACAGCACACAAAAGTGTACGGAGGCTTGGCAGGATTTTTTTTCCTCCTTTTTTTTTTTCTTTTTCCTTTTTCCATAAGTACCACATGTGCCTCTCTTTGCATATATAGAGGGACTTCCCAGCACCTTGAAGACATCACAGCATGTACTGTAGGAACCCAAGCTAACAGGTATTAAATGGGTGGTTATTGTTCAGTTATGTGCTGTAATACTTCCCATATGATCTAGTGGTTATGCTTGTGCTGCTGGAAGTATAAGAATTAAATCAAAAGTTTAAAGAAATAATAATAATTGGGGGGGGGGGGGGGGAAGGACAAAAA
>JAWWES010000115.1:2845773-2863891 GCA_035583135.1 Lophotriccus pileatus
CCCCCCCCCCAAGGACATAAACTGCTTCTGGGATAACATCTTTGGAGGTTGAATCTTCCCTGCAAGGTTTGGTGCACCCGCATGGTCTCCCCCTGGAAAGGGAGATGAGGATCTGATCAGTTCCATGGACATGGAGGTGGCTACCTGAAGGCAGTTGGACAGGAGTTGGGAGGAGGGAGAGGAGTTAATCTCTTGTTCTCTGTGCCCAGGGGAATGTTTATCACCTAGCAGGGAAGGTCTCCTTTCCTTAGGTGAGTTAACTCAGCCTCTGCTTTGTTTGATGCTGCCCATTTGAGGAAAGCTTCTCCCTGACCTTCTGCCAGCAAGACTGATGACAAGGACAGTTTGAACTAACCTTGACATTCACCAGGGTAAATGGCTTTTTCCACAAGTAGTCAGCAAGCCAGGAGAGCCAGTCAAGAGCTAATGAATCTGTACCTGTGGGAAACCAAACAACAGTTGTACTTTTAAAGAAAGAAAGTCTTCCTTGGCTCCATATGTGCTTAAATGCTGGAGGATTAACTCTTCCAGCTCAGGCCTGGGTCTTGCTGTGCTGCTTTTTGGCTGGTGGCAGGGAAGCCACCAGTGGAGACGAGAGTAGGGAAGGCCTTAGTGGGAAAGAACAGGTGCTCAGCTCTCTGACTGCTGTGATTCTGGATGAAAATTGTCCCTCCTCTGCCCAGGGCAGGTGATAACCCTCTCACAGCCCCACAGGGTGTCAGCCTAAGGGATGCAAGCAAGCACTGATGGAGGGTAAGGTTACTGCTGCCTGTAGGTGCTGCAGCCCCAAAAACACCTTTAAAGGGAGTTTTAAGTTTGAGTTTCCATCCTGGGCTTTAGTGCTGGGGAGTGGAGTGATCACTGTGGCCGTCAGCAGAGCTGGCTCAGGTCTTGGTGGATGGGGATGTTGCACATGGGCTGGTTTGTAACACAGGGCAGGACCTGGCTACTGCACCTCAGCCCAGGGTTTTCACCGGAGTGTTCCCACATTTTAAAAGCACAGGCACCGAGAGCCTGCTGTACCCTCTTCCTGCTGGAGGAAAAAGGTTTCCTTGACTCCTCAGCTGATATCTGGAAACAATAGAAAGAGCATTGGCAATTGTAGCACACTTCACTTTTCTCAGTACTGTCCAGATGATGTATTCTTAATCCTAATTAGGTTGTTCAAAGCCTAGTTTTTGTGAATAAGCTATCATTGTGAGAAGATTGGCCTGAAAGTCCTCTGGCCTGTTCATTCACAAATCTTGCCTGTTGCTTCCTTTAGTGTTAACTCATTAGGGGGATTCTTCCTGTGGCTGGAGGGAAAGGCCAGAGGTGTTGCACTGGAAGGAGTTTCCTGGAGGGGTGGATGGAAATCAGGCTGTGGCTGATTTCAGCCCACTTTGGTGAACCTCACTCTATTTCTTGAGAACTCACATACTTGCAAGAAGTTTGCAAAGGGACTGGCTGGTGGAACGAGAGCCTATTTTCTGGGATGCTTGGGAAGTGATTGCAGCCAGCTTTTGTCTGGCAGCACTTAAGACTCAAGGCACAGGGAACTGCTTTTCTGAGTCTGCTACTAATTCGTGTGTGCATAACTCCTACTGGCTGGACTAAATCAGCCTCTGTAAAATGTATTTATTAATACTTACTTCCTAGGGCTGTTTATTTAAATGTTTGCAAAAGGCTTTGGAAGGCTAAGCAAGGGGAAGGCACGAGCTCCAGCGCTGAATCTTAAGCACTGGCAGTGGAGATGGTTGGCAAAAACACAGCAATACATTTTCCTCGGGATAACAAAAGTAGCGCCGATGCCATCTTTGTCTCATGATCATCTTCCAAGGGATGATTAAAAAAAAAATCCTCCAGTGTTTTAAGGAGGGAATGGAACAACATTGGGAAAACGAAATGCAGCTGGGATGTGAGCTGCATGTGTTGGCTTCTGAGATGTCCCCAGTGAGGCTTTGCCCAGGTTTTGTCACTGTGTGCCTTTGGCAGGGGCAGAAACAGGCGGTGTCAGGGATGAACTGGGACTGGAATTAGAATGGAGTGAGGATCTGCCAGGCTTTGTGTCTGCTCATCAAACAGATGAGAGTGAAACAGCCCAAGCACAAACCAAACCACGGTCCTGTCACAGAGGGAAGGACCAAATCTGCCAGGCCAGGCCAGCGAGCAGCCTCTGGGTGTGTAACCCTGCAAGAGGCTGGAGATAAACCCGTGGCGCTGGTGAGGCTCCTGGGGAAGAAGTTGTATACACTGGAGGAGATAATATTTCATCTCCCCACAGGTCAGTTGGTTCTCGGCAGCGTTCTCTGTTTGAGATTTGAGGATTTGCAGACAGACAAACTCCACAACCCAGCAAAGGTCAGTCTAAATATCAGACAGATAAACAGCACCTTTGCTGTAAGCACAACTCCGATTTATGGTGCTCAATTTTCTCTTTCCTTTACATGATAAAGTGAAATGTGTGCTTCTTCAGAGGGCAGCAGCTGAAGAATTTAAAGTAACATAACTTCCTGAGATGTTTTTGAAGAAATATGCTTTCCTGTAGCAACAGCCTGCTTCCTCTTTAAGGTGTTTTTTTTTGTTTGTTTGTTTGTGGTGGTTTGTTGTTGTTGTTGTTGTTGTTGTTTTGTGTTGTTTGTTTTTTTTTTCTCTCAGTTACTTTGCTTTGGAGAATTTCTCCTTCCTGCCCCCCTCAGTCCCACAGAAAAATGCAACACCTGCCTTGTAATCACTTTTCTAAAGGAAGACCTGAGTGACAGTGTGTCTGTAGGAGCACTGCATTGGCCAGGAGTTGTTGGACCCTCTCCCTTGGCATCCTTCAACCTGCCCTTCAACCAGCCAACAAGGTGCAGGGCAGCATTCTGGATCTGATTGCAGTTAATAACACAACTCCATTATCCCAGGTTAAATCCTTGTAGCTGGAATTTGCTCTTGCCATCCTCAACAGATCCCACATTTCCCTGTGCCCCACAATGCATCTTCAAAGTGAATATAAATCATGTTACAATGGAAAACCGCCTTCAACAGTACTGGAGTGGGGAAAGGGAGTCACAGTAAATCAGGTTCAGACTCCCCGTAGTTTTCTTCTTACTGACCTTGCGGACAAGACCTGTGTAATTAAACCCTCTCTGCATGTAGTAAAAGTGCTGAATGCAGAGGCTTTTTAAAATCAAATACTTTTTTAAAGCGGAACTATTTTTCATTAGTCAAATAATTGAGGAAATATCACACTGCATCACAAAAACACTAAAAACCCCCCAGTATTTTCAATCTTTAAAAATATTAATATTGGGGTTTAGTGTTATTTTTCGGGGAGGGTGGGTGGTTTGAGGGCATATAATTTCTGTTTGCAGAAATCCTATGTGTGCTCTCATCAGGACTGAAGTCTCTAACCATTTCTAGGAATCTTATGTGTCTAAATCTTGGATTCTGAGACTAACTTTCTTCTAAGATGACTTTTAGAGCAGTTACATAGTCAATCAGCAGAAGGTGATTTTTCAGTATCACTGTAAACACGATGTAGTTTAATATTTAAAAAAAAAATCATCTTCTGAATGCCCTCAAGGTAATATTTGTCAGGAGTGTGCATGGTTGTGGGCTGCTTGTCACAGCAAAGATCCCAGCATAGATGCCAGTGGAGCATCCTTGTTCAGCCAGTCATTTAATTTGTAGCTGTAGCCTTGAGATCATGCAAATTATCTGCCTAGTCTGTAATAGTAATACAAAAAAACCCACCCTTTTAAATAATTTGTAAGTTTTTATAGCACAATGCAATCGCTGTAACATTATGAAAAATGCTAATATTGGCTTTAAATGCTTTGAAGTTTGTTCCGGGAATTTGGATTTCACAAGGATGTCCCTACAGGTTTTACAGTCAGTAGAAGACAACTGGGTGCAGAGAGGAAGAAAACTGAACTTGCTTCTCTCTTCCAAGTTTTTGAACCTTTGGAGGTCTCCAGGCAGGGGGTGTGAGATTTTATTTTTTAAGCAAAAGCAACCTTTTTACCATTAAAAGAGAAAACAAAGTTTTAATGGCTTAACTTCAAGTTTGACATTTTATATTCTGTTTTGTTTTCCTGTTTGGGCACCAAAAGATGGGTATATAGTCCTGATAATTAAATCCCTCACAAGGCAGGTAACCCCCTGGGTCCTGGTCCCTCCACTGCATCTCTTACAGCCTGTTCGCTCCTACTTTATGGAACAGAGCAGTGACATGCTATTAAAATTGGTTATTCTAGATATTTCACCTCAAAACGCACTGGGGATTTGATATAATTACTGGAATATTCCCCCGCTCCCCGTGGTCAGGGCAGTGGAGATGCAATGCCACATTGTGCTGCTGACAGCGCCCGGCGTACAGGCGACTTCTGGAGGTTGTAATAGAAATATCATCCAGAAATTATTTTCTTTCTAGTAATTTTTGACTCGCTCTTCCGTGACTCAAGTGGACACAGCCTGAGGTGCACATCCAGTAAAGTAGTAAATAAATCCATCAGTCTGTAGGCGTGTTAAGTATCCTAACGTGAATTCGGGGTCACTCTGTCGTGGTAGAAACAAGGTCTTTTCTCGTGCAAAACATCATGGGTGAGAGCAGCAGTGATGACAATTACCACTTCACATCCTTTGGAGAAAGTTGGGTTTTAAGCTTTCTAGGTACTGGCTCAGACCCAAGGGCTGTGTTTGTCTCCCAGGGGAGCAGCAGCTCTGGGCCCGTGCTGGTTGTGAGCTGGAGCCAGCCAGTGCAGCTGGGACAAAGTTTCATGGCACCACTCTGTGTATCATGAAAAGCCACATTATTTTCTTTTCTCTTCTTGGGATTCCTTCAGGAAATGTTACCGGTCTTGTTGGAAGACCTTGTCGCACAGGAGGAGGGATGAAGAGGTGTGCGAGGCTTCTGCATCTCTCCTGTGATGCTTTTCTGGGTTTTGTTGGTTTTTCCAGGGTCGGGATCATGATCTCACCTCTGTGGAGTCAGCAGGGGACAAACCCCTTGCTACTCCCTCAGTGCCTGAGCATCACCAACCTGAGCACTGCTGGGCGTTTCCATGGTGACCATAGCGGGGCCAGTCTCCATGGATACAGCGGTACCCTGGCTGTGGGATGGGGAGCTGCTGCTGCTGCCTGGGATACCCCGCTATCCCAGGACAAGTGGCCTGGGGGGCCGTGGGGCTGACAGGTTGGGGACAGCACCAGGTGGAGAACATCAGGTCATGGGCAGCAGCTGGAGGACTGTTTGTCACTGCTGCCAGCCTCAGGGCACAGAGCATCTCCTCTCTGAGGCCTGCAGTTTCCCTGTGGGAACAGGGCCTAAAACCCAGCCCCATTAATCACCTGGCTCCAAATACGTCCCTTTGTGTTGCCATGTGCCGGGCACTGGGGGCATCAGTGTCCCACCACCATGCAGGAGGGCAGGGGAGCTCAGGAGCAAGACCCCCCATAAGCATCGCAGACAGGGACTTTATATTTGGCTCATATGATGTGACCATGCACCTGCTCAACCTGATCTTCACCAGACCATGAGCCCTCTTGCCCCCTACCTGTGAGAAGAGAGGCTGCTCATTGCCACCCACGCACAGATGCTCAAACATTGAGCAGAATGTGCTTAAGTGAGCAAGTCCTGGTGGTCAGGGATGGATTTCTGTGTCAAGGAAGGCTCAAGTGGATAAGGGATAAGGTCAGACATGAAAATAATCTATGCACCTGCTAAAGTGTTTGGTTGTTTTTTTATTTTTTTTTTTTTAAATTTGTACACGAGACATTAAGGGTGAACTTTGTATTTCTTGATCACTGGACAGTGAAAGGAGCTGTGTTGGCTGCTTTTATCCCTGCATTAGTTTGGTTGAGCGCCGCTGCATCCCCATTTCATGTTGTGTGGACACTCCCTGCTATACTGACCTAGCCATGGAATAATCTGCCAGTTCTCAGATAAACTGTGGGCTGTGAGACTCAGGATTGAAGACACAGACTGGTGCTGTTCCCAAAGTATTGGTGAAGGAGTGGCAATTCATTATTTCAGATGATCTAATCCTGGTAAAGACAGAGAGTGACACAAGGGCAACAGAAGTGCAATAGTAAACAGTGTTAGTGTCACTGAGGGTTCTGGGAAGTGTTGGATCATCCTCGTATGACTTGACTGGAGGTTTCTTTTTTTTTTCCTTTGCTCAAAATCTATAGATGATCCAGTTCTAATCCCTATATCCCTATCTATTTATCTTGGTGTCTCTTGGGGTGCAGGCAGGTAGTGCCTGCTCTGCCATGGAATGGGGGGAAGGCAAAGGAGAGAAAGATTAACCTGGGAGTGATGAATTTGTGCTAAAATTGATCATGCCAAGTCAAAGGCAAAGAAGATGAGGAAGGTGGGCTGGAGAGGCTGAGTTCAGCCCAAACATGTGCCCATTGAGAAGAAAATCTGTCCACTTTGAAGCGCTTCTTATTAAACTCACGCAAAAATTTGAGGCACCTTCTTTTCTGCCCAAACTAGCCAAGTCACTGTTGAAAACAACCTCCATCGTAGTCCCACCCATGTCAAGGTAAAGATTTGTGCTGGCTGGAGCACAGCAGGAATAAGACCCTGGCACAGCCCCGCAGCACAAGCGCTTCCCCTGAGTCTCCACGTACCTGCCGCAGGTGGCACCAGGCATCACTGACCCTGAAGAAGGGCAGAGGAAAGAAAAATATTTCTCCTGGTTTGCCCTGCTCCCTTGCTCTGGGCAGTTTTCACTTGATGGTTTCTGCAGCCTTTTCCCACAGCAAGAGGGAGAGAATCACACAGAATAAAAAAAACAACCTGCAAATTTGCTGAAATGGGCAGTGAAATTGATGACCAAAGAAACTCCACTGTAGACCTTCACCGAAGTTCCTTTTCTCTTTTATTGTTGCAGTTCGGATGAACCCTTGGGTTGGTCCTACAGGTGCTGTGTGTCCCACTGGGCTGCACAGGGGGCAGGAGTTTGCCCTGGAGCTGCTGCCCCTCAGGGGCACCGTGGCCAGACAGGGCCTGGAGCTGAACACATGGAAAAATTGTGCAAGTGCCTACCGTGCCTCGAGTTGCAGCCTCCCAGATTTCAGCACTTGCTGAAGTTTATCTGCAATTTAAAGTGTATAAAAGAGTTTGCCCAGTGTTTGAGGATTAGAGGGGTCTATAGTACTTAGCAACTTTCTGGATCAGTCCTTATGGGTGGAGTTAAAAATAAAAACCAGAGGTGATCCCCAGGGATCCCCTTAACGACTCCAGAGAGAGTGAGGTGGCAGGAGCAGCCTCACCATGCAGCTGCACCCCTTCCCCTCTCTCAAACCTGCTTGTAGAGGAAAATAATTCAGAAAACACTGCCCTTATCTCCCGTCATTCCTGCGGAGCAGCAGCTCCGGCTGTGCCGGGGTCTTATCGGAGGCCCGGGTGCCCCATGGCACCTGGCTGTGGGAATGTCAGCGCCGGGACAGGCTGTGCTTTGTCTTTGTTTTCCCTCCTCCAAGGGGTCAGGCTGCAGGAGCGCCGAAAGCCCTGGAGAGTGTTAAGCACCGAATTTTGTTTACTCCCTCTTTTATACGAGCATATTTCACCGGAGAAGCAGAGGGAGGGCTCTGTGGCTTGCAAGATGAGCATCCTCTCTGCATCCATTTTAGGATTGTGCCTCTTAGGAGGAGTTATGTTAGGGAGAGGAGCCGCGGTCTGCAGGATCGAGCTGTGGTGAGCAGGGCTCTCGAGTGTGGGGCCACAGGAGCGGGTCAAATATTGCCTCGCCTTCAGCAGGGATTTTTCTTTCTCTCATGAAAACAGAGTGGCCTCTGAATGTCAGCCCAGCCTGCCTGTCAGTTCTCAGCTGCACCATGGGATAAAGCTGCTGATCCCTTTTATCCCCTTCTGGGAGTAGTATTAATAGTATATTCATTTTTGTTCCATTTATAATTCATTACTGCCCAGTTATTTGGATTTACTTGTGTTAAAAGGCATAACGAGACAAAAACTTAGCTGGTTATGAGCCGAGGGAGGAGGGGAAGGCTCTTCCCCTCCCTCAGTCCCTGTCTTGCCTCCAGGGCTGGTGGGAGGGAGCAGCCAGCCAAGGCTGAGTTTGCAGGGTGAGCAGTGGAGAAGGGAGGTCACTTTGTCCCTGGTCTGTTAAGCTTTGGAGGTCACCATTGCTTTTGTGGCTGTTGCCTCCAAAACCATAGGAAGAGCTGTGCCTAGTTCTGTCCAGACTGGCATATCCTTGGACTGGTGCACCTAAACCTCTCTGAATTTAACTGCAAATCAAGCTCCCGTAGGTGTTTAAAATCCCTTCGTATAACTAAAATATTTATACTGAACAGAAAGGAGTGTGCATTCTAAATAAAAAATTTCTCCTTATTTTTTTAACCTCCCACTTCCTCCCGCCCCCCCTTCCCGCTCTGTTGGTTTTGTCTGCTCATAGTCACGTAAGTCCTGGATCTCCTCTGGGCATTGCAGGTTCAGGGCCAGAAGGTCTGCTCTGCCCACAGCACACACTACAGGAGAGGCCCAGATGTTCAGAGGGGAGGGGGAAAAAAAAAACCAAACCAACAAAAAAACTGTGGTTTTTAAACCACCTTTACGCTTTCCTGCTCCTGGGGCCAGCCCCCTGCATAAGATAAAACAGCCTGGAGTCTGCTTTATCTCACCCCCAGCTGCCCACCATCCCGGGGGACGCTCCAGCAGAAGGGCTCAGCCGGACATGGCAGCTCCATGTGCCTCGTCCTCAGCACCTGGGGACAGTGCCCAGGGAGGGGACTGTCATGGAACCAGTCCCACTGGGACCCCTGTGGCCAGAACTCACCCCCATGGCCAGTTGGGTTGGGTTTTCCTGTCTGGTTGCTTTGCATGGAGCAGCTGAGGCCGGTGCTGGGCTGTGCAGTCCAAGGTGCTCTGCTGTTTTATTTATTTTATGTTTCATTTTTTTTCCTCTAAACTGTCAGGCTGCTGCCTCAGTAAACTGCGGCTTTGTGTTCACCCCAGGGACCCTGTTTACACCAGGACAGGATCTAGTAGATTCCTTCTGTGGCTTGGCCCAAATAGGAACAAACTCTCTCTTGCAGATTGTGCTGGTGCCCCCCCACCTCGCTGTTACAGTTTTTTTAGCTGGCTTAAATTAGCTGCTGATAGAGGTCTGGACAGGTCAGTCTGGACACTCACATCCCAAATATTCTTTTGGGGAATGATCTAAAATATGGGCAGGAAGTTTTATTTTGCAGCTAGACCCATGCAGAGTTCTGCAGATGGAGACGCACAGATGGACGCATCAGTCAGACTTTGATCCTGAGAGCTCCCAGTCTTTGAAGGACTTTTTCTGTGAGATTCCTAGTCTCAACCATCCCTCTCACCCTGCTTTGACCCAATCACTCCCTTCCCAAAGGGCATTTGCAGATGTAGAGCCAGAGTTTTAGATGTAGATTTATAGATACAGAGCTAGTGGGCTCCCAGGAGGAGAAATCCCGAATTACTAAGGGATGCACTGTGGGTTACTCCACTGTAGCTCCTCTGCTTTTCATTTAACACCCAGAATGGCCTTTCTGAAGCTCATGGAGCCTCTTGGGAAGAGGTTTTCATATGGCACTTGCTGTGTGGCTCCATGATTTTGTTTGGTTTCATTTTTGCATCATAGTGGACTAGAGGGTAATGCAGTACCAAAAGGCTCATTTTCTGGACATAATGGTTACTCAAGATCAGTACTGGTAATAAGTATTAGAAATAGATTTTCTGTAGAATTTTATATTTAGTATTTCCTATGAAACTTTATTTGTTCTCCAGTAGGACCAAAATGATAGTATTTAGGCCCAAATACTTCCCAAACATCTTTAGCACTCTGGGCTGGACACTGATCTTTACTGGTAATATTTAGACTCTCTCTCCTGTTTTTGGAAGAGTTACCCAAGATTTGGTTGAGCATAAATGAGATGAGAGCTTAGCTGTATCCTGTAAAATGTCTTAACATGTCCTGTTTTTTTTGTCTTCTCTTCTCTGTTAAGTAAGTCATTGCCTTTACTATGAAGTAGATGGGAGAAGCACATCACAGTGTAGATACATGATTTTTTTTCTCTTCTTTGTTTACCTCCAAAACTCACAACTTAAACTAAAGAGAAGCAAAGCCAGCTCTGAGCCCCACACCTCATTAGTGGTGCACTTGTCTGACTCTGAGAAAAAGGGCAAAAATGGAGGCCAGCAGCCCATCCCAAGGTGTGATGCTGGTGCTTTTGCACTCACCCAGATGTGGGAGCAGCGCTTGCACTCAAATTTCTGGTTTGCTTTTGTCCTTGCCACCACTTTTAACGGCACGGGGAGCAGGTGGTGCACAGACAAATTATACAGTCATCGGCACTGCTAGCAAGTGCCCTCCCCATCTGAAACACAGCACCTCTTGACTTTGTCCACCTCTTTGGTATGTCTTTGGGGTCTAATATATTTCTGAAAGGGGAGCAGAGACCCTTAGAGGGAAGGGGGAGAGGGGGCAGGGAAGCTGCTGGCAGCCCCTCTAACAGGAGCACGGTTTGCAACCCCATTCACAGACATTGTTTGGCATTGTTGTACCAGACACGCTCCATTCATGGCCCCTCTCTTATCCCTTTTCAGCAAGTGCCCACTGGTCCTGCTCTGTTTGTCGGCAAGAATGAGCTGCCGGGAGGAGGAATGTTTCCCAGACGGGGGGTGAGAAGGTCAGTCTGGACCTCTGGACATTTGCGGCGCGGGCTCGAAGCCGTGGCATGTGAAAGCAGGGAGATCCTTTGAGGGCCTGACGGCCGTTTGTTTGGATATGTGCAATTCAGATCCTGAGATTAGCTGTCAGGTCATCTGCTGTGAAATCCATTATGAAAAACACCCGGAAACCGATGCTTGACTTGAAATCCTTAGTTTGCTAAATTGCAGAAATTATCTTCCGAAGCTTCTGTCAGCTCCGTACGTAGGTATTATATATTTATACGCACACATGTATAAAATAATGTTTGCAGTAATGCCTCATGCAAAATGCTAGTTGAGTAAATCTGTCACTGAAACTTCAATTCCAGATTACTACACTCCAAGATCTGCTATTATCGATGAAAACACATCTTTAGAAAGTTCACAACAGTCTGAAGTAGATGAGCTATTGAAATGCAATAGAAAAATCTACCCCTTACAGATTAGTCAAACAATGAATGTAGTCCTGCACGTAAACGTTGTCTAACTGTATTGGCAGGGTAAATTATTCTTGATTTACTGCTGCAGGAATAGGTGGCATTTCCTCAGACTGTGAATACAAATATCAATTATCTTGAGGAAAAATACATTTCTACTCCGTGAAGGTGGTCAAGCGATTCAAATGCTGGTAACAAATCAGTCAATTCTCAAATTATTAAGCATTTCCAATATTATTATTAATCTCTGGTTGCAACAGAGTACAATTTGCCAGAAAATACATCCTTGGCGGATCTCAGAGCACTTGAAAAAGTATTTTTAATCTGTGGACATCCTGGAAAGGCACAACTGAACCAGGGAGATCAAAGAGGAATGAAGAGTCTGTTTTTTTGGATTTCAGAGATATCCTTCTGTGGCGGTGGTTGTTGTTCCCTCCCTCTGTGTTCTCATCCTGCACATTGCCTTGTGTGCATTATGGATTTGTGCATTAATAACCATATTTACCTTTGCAGCCATTTGAATGGAGCAGCAAAGCATGAACTCCTGAAGGAGAAAAGATAAAAGAGGGAAGCAGAGGGATGCAGGTCTGCAAAGTATTTCCATGTCTTCTGCATGATCTTCTCAAAAGATGATCTCAGTCCAATGTGTTTTGGTGGAAATATCTGAGGTATGAACACGTGGAGAAAGGAAGAATTTAGATCTGTGGCAGGTGGAAAGTTTAGATATTTTAGTTGAACCCACTGGAGTCTTTACTAAGTTGGTTTTAAATTTTAATACCTTACCAAAACACCCTTGGTACCAACTCAACATACTTATTATGTGCTCATGCCACGATGCTGGCTGCAAAGGGAGTTTCCATTTACCCTTCCAAAAATGAGTAGCTTGGATGAGGGGATTGGATTTGGCACGTTTTCTTCAGTTCTCTAAAACTGCACACACACGCACAGAGCAGATTTCTCCATTCATCTCAAACCAGCTTCAGGCCCAAGCAAAAGAAACTGGTATCGCAAAAGACCATCGAACCAGTGACGCTGTGACTGGAGGATGCAGAAAATGCTCTTGGTGGGAATGTAATCATGGATTTGGTCCAGCCTCAGCACAGGCAGATTGCTCAAGTCATGGATGAGCATGTCACCATTGTACTTTTTTATTTGCATAAAACAATTATCCCATGGACAGGAGCTTCGGAGTTGTCTAGACAACATGCTTTCGATGGTATCACTGACCTCAGACACACTGGGCTGGCTTTAAATTAGCAATGAGCAGGGCTGGAGGGATGTATTATGGTAGTTATAAACCATAAGAAGGTATTTAAATAGATAGATAAGACACATGCAAATCTTTTCATTGCCATGACAACCATCTTGATATAGGTTTTCCATACGTAGCAAGAACAGCAGAGCAAAAGGCACTGGAAAAATAGCAAGAACCTGTAATGATAATGAACCCTGACAGTGTATTAGTCTAGATTTTGGTCACTTATTAACTCTTAATGGAATACAAACTTCTATAGTAATACAGTGTTCAGTGGGTCAGGGAGCAATTACTTCTAAACCTTTGCTATAAGGATCTCTGCTATATGGCTATACCTAATGTACCAATTCTTCACAAATTGATCCGACTGATTAAAAAACACTTTGCTATTAGATGTAAATTGCTTAGCTGCTCAAAAGCGCTTTGCGGGGACGGGTTGCACAAAGCATGAAAATATGTCATTTATGGACATCTCTATATTTCCCTCCTGGTTTTATTGGCCGGGCGAGGAATCTCGTAAATCTGAATTCCCAGATAATTGTCATGTAATAGCTGGGCCCACCAGTTTCCAAAGGGAAATGCAGGGCAGCCCCAAACACATGTGTGACCTCTCCATACCCTACCTGTCTGAGCAGACCAGAGCTGGGTGTTTATTCCTTTTTCCGTTCTGCCTTCACTTCTTCCAAGTGCAAAACCACTTCTAAGTGGTTTGAAGGCCAGCTCACAGCTCTAATGATGCCTCCTGTGGCCAGCCAGGGTCCCCTCCAGCAGTGTCTTTCTCAGATAGATGCATGGGATGAAAGCAGCTGCCAGAGCTCAGACCTGGAGGAGCCTTGTCCAACCTGTCTAAGTGCTCTGTGCTTATTCTCACTTAGCCCAGGGATACTGGGGCACGGGTGGCCAGGTGGGGAGGACACAGACATGCTACCCTGTTTCAAACAGTTTTCTCCACAGATCAGATACATCAGTAGTGACTGGGATCTGGGGAAATGAATTAGGGTTAACCTTGCAGGGCTTTGTTGTTTTTGTTGTTTTTTTTCCTCCATGATAGTGAAGAAGCTTAATCTGAGGGGTGACCCGATTGTGGCTTTCCAGTACCTGACAGGAGCCTAGAAGAAAGAGGGAGAGGGAATTTTTACAAGAGCGTATAGTGACAGGACAAGGGGGAATGGCTTCAAACTGAAAGAGAGTAGGTTTAAATTAGATATTAGGAAGAAATTCTTAAATATGAGGGTGGTGAGGCCCTGGTACAGGTTGCCCTGAGAAGCTGTAAATGCGTCATCCTTGGCATTGTTCAAGGCCCATGCTGGATGGAACCTGGTCTAGGGAAAGAAGTCCCTGCTCATGGCAGGGGCTTGGAGTGAGATGAGCTTTAAGGTCCCTTCCAACCCAAACTATTCTATGATTCTGTGCAGTTGTAGGGACAACCCTATTGCAAACTAATTCCTTGTTTCCTCTGCTTGCCCTCCCTACCTGTAATGGATGGTTTTGTTGTGTCAGAGTGTTTGGAGGTGGATGGCCCACACCATGCTTTCACATTGCTCTGTTTCTGCTGCCCCCAGCAGTAGTGGGATACTCCCCTTTCCCACCCTGGCTCTGGGTTCAGGGGGACTGAATCTGTCACAGCCTCTGTGCCATCTCCTGTCACCTCTGTCCGCTGCCTCCTTGCTCTCATACCCCACATAAAGGCCTCGTTGTCTTTGTCAGAGCCCTTTCTAAAATGCTTTCCTTTGGTTTATGCTTTCAGGTCATAATTTTGGCCAGTACCCTGATGCTTTGATCGTGCAGCTCCCTACGACACTTATACCAAGCTTCCTCCTTCAAATTCCTTTTGGGCAGTGACTCCTCCAAGCCCTTGAAGATGACAGGGCAGGTAGGGTGCAGTGACAACTGCTCATAATTTGAGCTGCAGCCATCTCACCATAGCCTTGTGTTACCTCTCTGCCCAACTTGTAAGGCAGGCAGGAAGCAATTTGGGTGGGCCCCATCCTGTCCTCCTGCGATGTGCAGCACAAGCACAGCAGCTCCAACCAAAACCCTGCGGGTGATACTGTGGTGCAGAGAATAATTAAAAAGCTGCACTCGTTTCCCAGATGAGATACACTCCTGTAGTGTGTAAATCAGTCACAGTCCTGGAGGAATAATCCAGGCGGGATAATTGTGTAGGGGAAAGGCCCCAGACGTGATAGGGGTTTGCATTAGCAATGCCTTTTCATCCATCTGTCTTTTGACCAGAGCTAGAGAGGGCCAGAATTTGACTTATAAGGATGTTTTGATCAACTGATTATTTCAGTGACAGAGCTCCTGAAGTACAAGCTCCTGAAAATACCTTATTTGTGTACAGGAGCAGCTAGGAGCCAGGGACTGAAAGGTTTCCTTCTTCACAGATTAATCTGTTTAGGATCTACCAGTTACCTTATAATCCTGGAGAATTCAACCATAGCTTGGCTGGGGGAAATATTTCACCTTGACTGTTTATCCACTGAGTACAGTGGAAGCAGAAACAGGACAAAGAAGAATCTGGCTCAGAGCAAACATTAAATTACACAGTTTATTGGAATGCTGCTGTTATTGATTAATTAGGCTGAAGAGGAGCTGGAGAGCCCTGATCATGGACTGAGCTTGATTGTGCTGTTGAGGTGTGTCAGGAGGTGTGTCAGGAGCCCTGTCGGACACCTGCAACACATATCCCACTTCTTGGTGTCATTTGGGAGGGTTAAAGGTGCTGATGCAAGGGCAAATGTGTTTGTCCTGTAGTCCAATGCTTTTTACAAGTCCTGTGTAACACACGTGACCACGCTGCCAAAAGGTGTATTCCCCATTTTAGAAAAGGCACTTTGGTGCTGTGGAGGAGAAAACATCCATGACAGACTCCACCTATGTATTTTCTTTTTAAGATCATCTAAACTTTATTGAAGACGAAGCACAGAACTGAAAATTGTTGGTATTAACACTCTAGGGCATCCTGTGTACTGAAGACTCAATTTCTTATCCTGAATACGTGTTCTGGCTGACAAATTTTGGGCTGTTTTTTTGATTTTTAGATACTCAGATGTTCATTGGATATCTGGGAATTTAATTATCAGCTTTTGCATGTATTTAAAGCAAAGTAAACTTTCCTGAAGCCTCCTGTTGGTGAGGAGAAATCTTATTTATGAACACTGGCACCTGTCATGTTAATTTGTACAAAGTTTTTGATTTATCCTAAAAGAACACATTACACAGTGGATTTGGAGGAGTTAAAGGGAACCTGCAGGGTGACTTTAATCTTTATGTCTTTATATACTTGAGGGCATTTTACTGCACCTCAGCACTGCTTTCACTACACAATCATTTTCTGCTTTAGAAATGTAGCCATTTGGATCAATAGTTGCAGTACAATATATGGTACCTCTGATGGGAGCCTCACAGGACACCTAAGAAGCACCGTGGTAATTTCACAAAATGCTTGGCTACACTCTGAAATATATTTTAAAAGCAGAAGTTGGCAAAACATACGCTGTGCAAAACTACAGGAGCCCTAATGAAACTGTGCTTACTCACTTTTATTAGAACTGAATTAGGAAAAAATAGGATGTAAAGGGATGTTCCTTGCTTGAAATGTGAGCATTTCAATAGGAAGCTCTAAATATTAAGGACTGGGCTCTCTGCATTTATTGTAGCAGCAGTTTGAAACTCCTGTGGAAAGTGTTGGCTTGTTTGGAGGGATTTTTGAAGGGGAAGATTTCTAGCTGATGTGATAAGCACGTGTTTCCTGGGCTTGATTTACAATAAAGCAGAAATAAAAAAGGGTGCTTGGAGGCATTTACTCACAGAACAAAAAAAAACCAAAAAGAGGATCTAAAACTACACGTCCCTTAAAGTGTTAACAAACGTATCCTGCACATTGCAGATTTTACAGTAAATTCTTTATCTATAAACAAACCGGGTTATCACAGCTGTTTATTGTACTGCTAGCCCTGATCCTAACCTTTATGTCTTTATTGCTTACATACCATTCCGTTGTTTATATGTCTGTACCAGCCTGTGCCCTTGAACTTGGCCCCAGCAAGCCCTGACCCGGCGCGCTCGCTCACTCACGCGGGTCACGTCGGCGAGCACTAAATGGGAGACGGGGCTGGCGGGCAGCCCACGGGCAATTAACACACCGCCAGAGCCCTGCCAGCGCGGCTTGGGGGACAGACCACCAGCCATAGGCAATGGGTTACAGCAGGGACAGGAAGAAACGGCAAGGAAAAGGATGAGAGGGCAAACAACATCCCCCCTGGAAGATGTTTTTGCCGCGGTGTGCGATGCCAGCTGTGTGACGCTCACCGGCGCCCGGCAAACCCACCTGGAAAGCAGCCCTGCGGGATACACTAGGAGGGGGTGATGCCTCACCACTGCAAAACCATCAAGCTCCCCTCCCCTTCCAGCTGGGGCCTTGGCAGTGCATCAGAAATGAGAGGGGAGCCGTGTGCTCTTTCGCTGTTCTCCCCCCCCCGCCCTCTGGTTGAGAAGCTGACAGCCAAGCTAACAGCCTTGTTCTGATAACTCAGCAAAGTTTGGGGTTTGTGTGGACAAACAGCCCGTGCTCTCCAGCATCTCCACTAGCAGGGCTTGAAGGGCAGGATGGAGCGGGCAGTGCAGGAAAAAGCAGGGAGAGGGACGTGCTTGGGAAGATCTGCCTTCAGATCACTGATAAACTTCAACCGTGAGCCAAAAAGTACTTTAAACACCCTCCCTCCACCCCTACCCTCCCAGTGTCCTACATGCTGGATTTCAGGGCATAAAGGTTCTGGCTCAGCTCAGTGGGCTGTGTCACAGTGTTCTCCATCAGAACTACAGCTGGGGCACGCTGTGGGATAAGCCCAGGAGATGAACTCTCTGAAATGTGAACAGAACCGAACAGCAGTATCAGTATGTCAGAGAGTCTTCCTCAGCACCCCTCAGAGCCATCGGGCTGGGTTTGGTTTCAGCTAGTCTGAAATCCTGGCTCTTCACTAAGAACAAACCTCCTGGTGCAAACATCTCCGGGTCTGAATCAAATCCTTCATTTGCTACTAAAAATAATGGCAATGAATGGAAGAATTCACAAATTCTCCCAGGGAAAGGAAATTATGATCCCATTAACCTACATTACAGCCATCACCATTAAGAGATACCATTAACCTGCAGTTCCCACACTGGCTTGTCGGAGATACTACAGTCATCCCTGTAATTCTGGAGATGCTACAGCCGTCCCTGTAATTGTGTGGTAACTCTTGGCAAACGCTGACTTTTTAATAGGCAGTGTTGCAGCCAAGTACTTGGTCGGATTATAAGCCCCAATCGACGTAGCCTTTCATGAGTGTTTTGGCTGCTCAGGCAAAAGCCTGTCTCAAACCACGCTTGGGATGAGAGCTCCAGAACAGGATCAGGCCCCCTGCCATCTGAAATGATAGGATTTTTACTGCCTCACAAGGTCATGAGCAGTCATAATCGATCAATACAGAGGATGATGGGAGTATCAGGAGTTTTAATGACATAACAGCGTGTTTTAGGAGTTGTTGTTTCACTATACAAAGTAACATGTAGGTTTTCAGTGGCTTTTTTCACACATTTACTGATATTCAGCCACCAAAGTGCTCATTGTTATAGATTATTTGAGATACTCAACATAATCAAATATAATAAAGAAATATTTATTAGTATATAATAAAAATTATAAAAAATATAATTAATAATACATAATAGAAAATGACCCAGTATACATTTTAGACGCTCGTCAGGGACCTAAAA
>JAWWES010000115.1:2863991-2920532 GCA_035583135.1 Lophotriccus pileatus
TTAGCATGTCAAAAGAGTGTCTTCAGGCTGTGGGTAGAGCTGTCTCTTGCAGGATTAAATTTGTTATAGTGTTGTTTTCTTTTAAAGAAATGTTTTTTATGTAATTATAACCAGTTACTTATATTTTTATGAACGAAGTTTTAATTCAATCTATTACACTCATGAGTACCCATATTTGGTGAATGAGTTTAACTGAGTCCTACTAGTTGGAGAATTGGAGTGTTATAGTTTTATATATCTATATGTATTTACAAACACATGGTCAATATCCTATTTCCGAATCTGTTCTACTTACTTTACATATTTAGGCTGTGATTGCAAACATTGATTCTGTTAAGTTTAGTAATCAAATTTTCATGTATTCAGAAGCTTGAACTTTCCTCAGCTTTTTACTTTGCTTTGTTCTATCTAACAGCCAAAAATTTTGTTTTGTTTTATTCCTGTGGGGGAATTTTTGGGCTTGGTTCTTCCCATGGAGGAAAGAACTGCAGGGAAGTCAGTGTAGTTTTGCAGTAAAGGAGCTGGAGAGGTCCTCAGACTCATAACATAGACTTACTTCAGGTTCTTTGTTTGGCCATAAACTACATTCAATTTTTATGCCTCAGTTTCCCACCTGCAAGATAGTGGTAATGCATTACACTCATGAGCAACATTAAGATATATTCAGTATTTACCTGCTGTTCTCAGGTTGAAAAAGGATAGTTTCAAAGAAAGCTGATGTTGGAAATAGGCTGTTGGGAATCCACAAATCTCTCATGGTTTTAATTGTGGTGCCCAGGGGAAGAAACTCTCCCTTTCCTTCCACAGCAGGTCAAAAAGCAGTTGAAAAGCTCTTGGTAACATCACCAAAGCAAAAGGTCTTAGGGAGCTTCAGGTCTGAAAATCAACCAGACAACATGAGGACACAATCCTACAACCTTGACCTCTGTTGCCACACTTGAAAAGAGGCAATAAATACTGTTTCTGACTAAGTGTGCTCCCTGCAGAGCTGCTAACTATCCTTCCCAGTTGCCTAAGGGTTAACTGAGCCCCAAGAATGTGGTTGATATATTATCATAGCCCTGATTAAGTAATCAAAGAGTTCTTAAAAATGTGCCTCTCACAGTCTTCTATGAGAGATTTTAGGGGTTTTTTCCCCTACCCTTGCAGGTTGTCTCTTTAGAAAAGTAATTTCTCAAAAACATTCTCAAACCTAAAAATAAGCAAATCCGTATGTTAAAGGCTACAGTAAATAGAACCTTTGTTTTAACCTATGAAAAAAACCAACCAAACAAACCCAAGTAATAAGATGTGTATTTATGTAACGAGAAGTCAGATTTATGAAAAATGCTGTTGTGGCTTTTAATTCCACGTGAAATGGTCCAGTCTCGGAATAAAAACCCTTGGATGCTGACATGTAGTGATGCCTGAGCTGAGTATATTTCTAACTTTGCTCTAATTATCAATCACTTGATTCATGTCAGACCACTCACATTTAAATCAAGTTTTTGTGCTATTTAGACAGGTACTCTGTAAACACAGGGAGAAGAGATGGTTTCTGGAATGACTGGGAATGGCTGCTTGAGTGGCTGTCGGGAGTCCATGTTCTGTATGAACAAATTAAAAGCAGGAGTCTTTCATGCTAAATTTGTATGGCCCTCTGCACAAATTGCCCAATTTATTTAAATATTTTCTGCTGACGAGATGTTTTGGGTCACGAGGGTTGATAAGAAGCATTAAATAAAACACTGCAAGTCAAATTTAAGGATAAAATGAAATTCTTTCTGTGTTGGGTTTGATGTTCTTAATTTAATCCCTGGTGGACAGTAGTCTGCATTACAAAACCTTCACACATAATTTGGCACAGTTTGGATGATTTGCAATCTCTCCTTCGTTCTCTCTGCAGAGGATGCCCTGAGCAGATCCTGCGTGGAGGCTGGGTGACCTCTCCTCTCTCAGGAGGGTGGTCTCCTCAGGTCACTGTTCAGGTCATTTCTGCAGCAGAGTAAGGAAGCTTTGACTGTTCCTTCACTTGTGTGGGTAAACAGAGGGCTTCAATTTCCAGCACTACCGGTCCCTAACCTTCAGAAGCTCAGCAGTCACCGAGGGGGATGGGGAAGAGATGCCAAAAGAAAGTGCAGAGCAAAGAATGTAAAGAATTTTGCTTATCTGTGACAAGTTTCTAAGCGTGTTTGATTATGGTAATAAGGATACCTCATTAACAAAGGATTTTAAAGGCATGTACAACATTGATAATCAGCCCTGGCCAAAGTACATCGTACATTTTTTAACTTTTTTTTTTAATTATTATTTTTCCCCAATGGGATAGGTTTGAAATACAGCAGCACCTTAGTTAAAATGTGGAATTTCACTCGGTGCAGGAGGGTGGGGCTGTGGCAGGCAAGGAAGGAGCTCTATCTACGTAAGATAAAGTCCCCATCACCAAGAGATGACTGTAAAACATGCACAATTCCCAATCCTTAAAACTCTCCCTAATTGCAAATCTCCTTATTGTTTCGACTTATCTCTGCCAGTGCTGTGCTGAATTAGTCCTTTGGAGTCCCTGAATGGCATCAGGGGAAGAGAAAAGGAGAGGAAGGGTGGGAATGAGAGCCAATGAGAAACAGAAGAAAGCTAGATAGCCAGAGAAAAGGAAAGGGGATGGGTGTTAAGTGTAATTGCCCTTTGCCTTCCTGTGAAATTGTAAAAGCTTTTTTGAATACCCTTGCTGAACCAGCCACACTGAGGTTTTCTGCACCCCTGCTGCATGGGAAGGATCTGGTGCTGGTGGGGAGGCAAAGGAAAGAAATGGTTCAGCAAGAACTTTCCTCCTCTCTTCAGGCGATTTCTGGTGTGTGTCTTGCTGCAAACTGGCCCAGTGAATGTCCCCCACCACCAGCCTCAGCGCTGATCTTTCTGTTAGATCCCTTGGCCATCTCCCCCCCAGACCCACTTGTGGGTGGGAGATCCACCACCTCTGTGGCCTCCCCCTTTTTAAGCCAGTCAGGCACTGTAGCAGGCAGTGTTTTCACCAACAAGCAGTCTGTGGGAATTTACTCCAGCTCCACCTGATACCTGGAGTATTCCTATTTTGGCATCCTTATCTCCTAATGAGTTTATAATCTAGAACAGAACAGTACCTTTGCTGTCCTCCAGCCTTCTTATCAAATGAGTTCACTATCAGACACATTCAGAGCTGTTTCTGGCCCTGTGTGGATTCCTCTGTGGACACTTTTTTCAGCAGGGATGGACCTGAGCAGAAATTTTGTGTTGTGTCAAACAGGACAAAAATGAAACCCACCTATGCATTGGGCTCTTGCAGCTTGTTCCGGGTCTGATATTGGAGTGCTGGCTGCCCAGCCCTAAATGTGGATATAACTTAGTGTTTGTTCTTTTAGTGCCTTTGGGTTGAAGAAAGCATTTTGATATCCACACACCTCTAATAAACTAAAGCTGTAACGAGGCTTTTTCTATTTGTATTGCTCTTTTGTTGTCTCCTATGCGCATTTACCATTGATTTTTGCCAAACTCCCCTATACTGTAGCTGTGCAGTTATAAACTGGTGTTATTGAGGGGAACTGAGGAGGGAGAAGATTGCCATAAAATTACTGGCTGCAAACAAACACTGCAGCTCTATTTGGGTGTTTCTCAAAAACACCTGGAGATTATTGCATACAACCTTCCTAATCAGTAAATCAGCCAGGCACCGATTGTTTCCTTAGCCACACCAGGCACAAATGGAACAGCTGTTTAATTTACTTTTTTTTTTTTAATGGTAGAAAATTCATATCCTGAATCATCAATATCTTTATTTTGCAACATGCTGACATTATTTTTTTCCTTTTCTCTCAGTGTTGCTGTAAAAGACAGGAGGATCTGCCTGTGTGTTCGAGGTACGGCCTGATGTCATACTTCAGGATGGTGCCCGCATGGAAACCAAGCAAAACTCTCCGGAGCTTTCTTAAGTAAGTCGGGACATCCTTTCAAATCCAAGGGTTGGGTGAGGGGGGACACTTGCTAACGTGAGCAGGAACTGAAGGAGCCAAAGCTTTGCAAGCTCAAGAAACCCTGAAGTAAATGGCTTTGGTTGGCTTGAGACTGTGCAACAGCCAGCTACAACTGAATGCTTTATTGCCGTCTGGAAGTGTTTATTTTCTGAACATAAATTCAAGGGACAGATTCAAGGCATGTCTAGAAATAAAGCATATCATCATGTGAGCTAAGCTGACAAGGACAATTTACTGTACCCTGCATTCGTTCTGGGCCAATCGGAAGAGAAGAGGCTATTAACATCCTGAAATTCCCGCTGTTCGGCTCTCCCTGTCCCTTCACTGAACTCAGGAATGGCATGTATTAACCCCTTGAGGGCCTCCCGTGCACATCCAAAGAAGGGACACTTGTTTAGGTCCAGTAGACATGTGCAGTATGTCCAGCTCTTATTGACAGCAGCAGCAAAGTGCTCTAAGAGCCGTGACACGGGCTGCGCTGTCTGGAGGCCCAGCACAGGGTTAACGTCTTTCCTAGAGGCAGTTTCGGTGCTGTGGATGAGCACTGACTTACTCTGTTTAAATATGAGAGTTCACTGGTCAGCTTGACCTTGAATTCTCTTGCAAAGACAGGAACTAGTTGACATACTGTTCGTCTTTCCAGTGGCTGCGAAGTTCAGGGAATACAAAGCAACTGCAGCTCACATGCCGTGAGCATCACTTAGAGAAGAGAAGGGAAAGTTCATTTCCTACTTTTTAAATCCTGCCAGCAAGAAAAGTAGCAAAACCAGAACAGAGTCAGAAGGTAAAACACAAAGGGCACAGCGGCAGATAATGCAGAGGAAAGGTGCCATTCATAGTCAGGAATGTGTTATAATAAAATCCACAAGCAAAAGTCCACAGAGGACTGTTTGCATAGCAGCATTACAATATCTACATGTGTAAATAGAGGGAACAGCCTTTAAATCTACATTACACTAGCAACTGTTGCGTCTTTTGCCTGCAGACGCGCTGCTTGAAGTGTTCCTCCTGACTTGGTGGATGTCCTTGTATAGGACAGCACAATCAGCCCCATTGGAACACTGCAGCTGGGGGAAACATGTTACTCTGGCTCTGCACAGGAATATTCTGTGTACAGCACTGCAGAAGGGCAGTGCAGTTAACTGGTCTGCAGCTCCTTCTTTTTGTCCTGTCCCCTCTCTGCATGGTAGAGGGTACAGATTCAGGACAGCAGCTCATTCTTGTCCCTTGTTCCCAGTGAAAAGCGCATCCCTGCACCTCCCTCTGTGACGAAAATATAAGCGGGATCCTAATGGAGTGCATGGGGAACGGGAAGCCCAAAGAGAAAACTCCTAAGTTTTCTTTTAAATGAAGGGAAGCCTGGTAAGGTTGAAGGCACAGCACACCCAGGCACTCCTGCAGCTGCAGACCTGAAGAGGCAGGAGCAGGAGTAGCCGCTGAATCCTGGGTCATGGTCAGTCCCTCAGATAGCTTCTCTGTTTGTTTATCACTGTGCCTGAGAACACACGGAGTAAATCCACACATATTAAAAACACACACACTCCCCCTGCAGTTTGGTCCCATTTTTCATTTGGGCCTTAGTCATTCCTCTGCATTTTGGCACAGAGTTGTGCAGCAGACTCTCTCTACTATATTGGCACAATGTTCACAGCTGGAGTAAAATTATTTGTTCTTCTGCCTTCTCCCAAGTCACTTGGGCTCTCTTCTCCCACTGAGGAGCCTGTGTCATTCTTTCCCTGGCAGTACACAGGGCTTAAGTATTGCAACCTTCAGTACTAGACCAGAATAATATAAGAACCACAAAGAATCATTTATCTGGCATGACATATTTTATGCTCTTGTGTAAGTTTTCCTAAGGGAATTCTGAATGTCCTACTGGGTGACCATAAAGACACCAAGGACTCAAAGTCATGGGCATCATCTTTATTACCAGCCCTAAAACACTCAGCACAAAGACAAAGCTGAGTGATTTTAACTTTTCTGAAATTAAGAGACTATATTGTGTCACCAAAGTCCTTCCACAGATCCCTTTAAGAGCACAGTGGTTTGGGGCTCAAAGAATCCTCGTACTGAAATTGATCTTAATCTTCTATTACTACAGAAATGTTTCTGTGCTTTAAAAATACACTCCCTATTTTTTACTTTCAGACTACCCTAATCTCAAATTAGCCCTCTGAGCAAAGGTCAGGAGTGCAAGAGTGCAGGTCTTACTGGTTCAATTAAAGGAAATAACACAAAATCAGACAGGCTATTGCAGAAGTCTTTGTCAACAACTTCCTGAATGCTGAGAGGCTGTTGAGGCATAAGCTGTCTATACTGCCAGATAATGCTGTTATTAGAAACACATTAGTGTAAGAAATTAAAAAAAAAATAGATATACATGGCTAATAGATACATTCATCTCGTGGCTTTCACAGTAAAAGTCTCAGACTAGTGCTTCTGATTAATTATTAATGTTTGTCATCTTGTTCCTTTTTTTGGTGTGTTTACAACTTAGCCTTGCCTCACTATTTTTTTTCCAAGCCACTTGCACATAACAAAGCCCAGATAACTACACTGGTAGCTGTCGTGCTATTACTCGCTTTAATAATGTCCTTAATAATGATGAAATGTTAAGTATAATGTACCAATAAATATTTTGGAGTCAGGGAACTGGCAGGTACGTGGGGAAGGCACTTTGTGTTAACAGTTGATATACTGTTGTTGCACTTACGAAAACTGAGTTTAATGCATTTGCGTAAAGATCCTCTTTTAAAAATTATTTTCCTTTCTTCCTTTCTTTTTTTTTTCAGTTGTGTCCTTGTGCCTGAATATTTGACCCTGGGGGAGTAGGATGGAAAGATTGTTTAAACAGCAGAGAATTGTTTATTTCAATTTTCTCCCTCTTTTTTTCCCCCTTTTCAGTTCTCTTTACAGGTAAATCACTTGTGATATGGGAGAATCTCAGAAAGTTCAGAGGTTTTGGGGCAGGAAACGCCTCCCCTCCCCCTGAAGTTTGAATTCAGAGCTAAATTTATCTGAGTGCTGTCATTTCCCTGCTTTTCCTTCTCTACCTCCTTCACTACATTCCTCTTCCTCCCTCCCCATTCCCAACCACCCAGATCTTATCCTTTCCTTGACCTGCAGCTCCCCCTCCCTTGCCTTCCACGGCTCTAAAATGTCCGGAGGCCTCGGCTGAAGGTGGTAATTTCTCCTGGTGTTTTTTTTTCTTTCATTCCTGAGCTGTACTATAGCAAGAAATGCTCTGTAATCCCCTGCCCTCAGAGGTTGCCCCCATCAACAGACGCTAAAGAAGAGTTTGGTGGCCCCTTAAGAGGAGAAGGCAGCAGTGCCCAGCAGAGAAGTCCAGGCTTGCTCATGCCTTGCTGGGTGCAAGTGTCTGCTGGTGGTACAGCAAAGGGCTCATGTGGGTACAAGCAATTCGCTTTAGGTAAAAGGATTCAGAAATAAGTGTGGAAGTTCATCCAAATTTTCATCCTACTCCAGCTCTCTATGACACGTTCCGCACATTTGCATCACTTATCACTGTCTGGAGCTGGTCTGTCCTGGTAGGGACTACACAGAGTTCAACAAGATCCCTTACTTTTTGTTTTCCCTTTTTTTTTGTTTTTAAATATTATAGTCTTGCACTGTGGCTATTCTAGTTTTTCACAGAAGTGGCAGGCAGCCAAAGACTGGAGTCATTATTTGCAAACTCTAAAAATAGAGTCAAGATTTATAGGAAGAAAACAGATATGTCTTGTTATAAAACCATGAATAAGGATTGGCACGAACATAACGGTTTATTCTTTTTTGATATTGCTTATTGTAAATTGCACTCTATCTTTCTGGGAGATACACTAGATAGTTACAGTACAGAAACGTTTCCTTTACTTGAAAGTGCTGGAGGACTGCAGTTTATTTGTTGTAAAGACTTGATTATTCAAAGGAAGAGATAAGAGATGAGGTAGCCCCTGGGAATCTTGTGCATTGTTGGGGTGGACAGTTTGTTTTTTAAAAAAAAGTATTAGTGATCTTCTTCTGCAGGTCACTGCTGATAAAAATTACATTCAGCGTGTCTCTTTGCCCAGTGTAAAGGCGCCTCATGAGTTGCACTTCTGGTTAATACTGCTTGTTATTGTAAACCATGAACATCACATCCCTGATCTAACTGTTGTTAATAACACTCCCTGCATTATCTCCTTCCTTGTAGGCTCTGGCAGGGCAGCAACAAAGGAAAAAAAAAATGGGTAAAAAGAAAAAAGGAAGGAAAAAAAAAAAGGAAGAGGGAAGCAGAGGGAAAGAGAGGGAGAGACTTTCACAAAGAGTTAAAAAGGCCTGATGAAATCCTTACAATGTACACCATATGGCTTGACATTTACCAGATTAGTTAAACATTTCTACTGGGGATAAATATTCCTGCACATCGATGTAAAGAAATTGCATGAGACAAGGGCACATACAGCATATTTATGCCATGGAGTAATCTCTTTTTTTCTTTCCCCCCCCCCCCCCCTCCTCCCTTCTCCTTGGCTAACAGAATTCAGGTTACTGAATATGTAAGGGACAAGTGTACTAAACTCAAACAAACCCCACTCCTGTGCACTCCTGAGCTGCTGTCGGTGCGGCTTCCAGCATCGCCCCAAACGCACTCAAAACCTGCAACCCCCAAAAAATTTTGCATGAACAATCTTGCTGTAAAGAAATACTAAACCCCAACTCTGTGGAGAGGCTGAAACATTAAAGTTTGTCAAAATCTATTTGAGCACTTGGGTTGCCTGTGGAGTGATGACTGTGATGGCTGCCAAGCTGATTTGAGCGGGTTGATGCAGAGGAGGTGACTGCTGGTGCCCGTGTCTGGTGTAGCCTACTCTGCTCCTTGGTGAGCAGCCCTAAAGCCATAGATTTCATCTGATCTTTGCAAAGGCTAACATTTGTCTGCTGTCATTTTAGTGAGATTGATGACAGGCTGGGATAGGGGAGGAGGAGGGGGAGTGCAGTGGGATGAAGGCTGATCCCCACAGCCCTGATGGCTGGGGTCAAGTCTGCCCAGAGTTGCTGGCCCAGATGCTCTGGTCAGATGTGGCAGTGGCAGGGAGTTGCTCCTGCACCTCTCCAGCAGGAATTGCATGTGGTTGTTACAGGAATTCGGAGACAGAAAGGCAGCACTTCGCACCTTATGTATCTTAATAGATTATTCGCGTCACAAGCAACACAGAGAGAAATGTTATGACAACCATAAGAATGTAGTTTACTGTCGCTTAATGTGGCTGGGCAGTGCAGGGTAAAGCCATCAATTTTTTTTTTTTAAAGTTTCCAAGAGAAACTAACCGATGTGGACATGCAGCTATTTTTACACAAAAACCTGACTTTTGGCAAACTCCAGGCTACAGCAGAAAATGCTTACTCTTTATTATTAGTAGTATTAGCTCAATGCCAAACTAAAAACCATACAGTTTCCCACTTGGAAGCTTTCTTGTAAGCTGATGTAATAGGGGAATCTTCTACAAAGGACACATGTCCCAAGTTGCTGGCTGCAGCATGCAATATGCCTCTGAAAAAAAATATCTTTCATACTTCGGCAGGATGAAGTCTGTGTATCTTTTTCCATGAATGAAAGAGTGAATGAGTGACTATCAATGCTGAAATTTGATCTTACCTCAAAATCCTAGAGATTCGTGTTTTACCAGGCACACATATCCTATACAAGAGGGATCTCAGCACTTCTGGGAAAGAAATGCATAGTGAGAGTGTTACTGCCTTTGTGGATTGGGAGTGAGAAACGTACCTGCAAATCTTAATCCCAATATTAGATTGGAAACCACTGAGGCAAGGGCTGGAAGCAGCCCTAGATCCTCTCTGGGAGCTGGAGGGGAGACGGGTGCATGAGCCAGTAACTCTAACAAGCTGGAATTCAAAATATGCCCGACCTAAAACCCCAGGCTGGGACATGTACAGGCTTGGGGGAATGCTTAGCTCCAGCCCCTCCTGTTGAGATTTACAGTGCCGAGACTGATACCATGCAGATTTTACCCACCCAGTGTCCCATCATGACAAAGCAACATTATGTGAGGATGGGATTTCGGCTGCGGACAGGGACAAACGTAGAGTATGAAAACAATCTGTACACTTCTTATTCTTGCTGGTTAGAGAAGAGCAGAGACTCCCACCCGAGTGGGAGGACTGGCTTGGGCCCCACATGAACCTTGCGCTTGGGTGATCACGAGTGGCTGGGTTGATAAAGAGTGAGCCAGAGAGATAAATACCCATACAGAGGAAAATAAGAACAGATAATGGATTGGCGCAAGTCGCAGTATATTTCCTCCTGGTGATGAAAGGCTAAGAGTGAGTTATAGATCTTTCCTCATGATAAGAACAGATATTTCTTTCCAAATCATTTATCTATAAGATACTGAGATATTATTTAGGTCTGCATTGGTATTAATCTGTCTCTTTGCATTCCAGTCCCGGTCCTTAGCAAGTGACAACAAGCTGGAAGGGACCCCAAAGGTTCTGTCTGTGGCTCCTAGGGGTGAGGTGTTGATTTTCATCATTGGGAGCTGGGAAGAAAGAGGCAGTGTTTATCCAGGTGTCTCAGATGAAGGTAATATGGCTATTCATGCATTACCAGCATTCAAGTGTTGGTTTGTTCAGGTCCTTAGTGTAACTGAAAGTGTTATAAGATCTGTTACTGCTTTGGGATAGAATTAACTTAAAAAAACCCCAAGCATTTACATGTCTGGGAGATATGACACGTGTGCAGCACGTGTGTGTGTGTGTGAGGGCAGGGGCCTCAGTCTGGAGAGCATGTGGGGAAAAAAATGCAGCGTGGTTTTGTCAGCCAGGAAATACCGGAGCACCAAGTTTGATAGTGAGGGAAATGGCTTTTAAATGTTTTTATTATTATTATTGTTAATATTGTTACTTAGTTAATGTGTTATTTTAGTAAATGCCCGTTCCTCAGCCGCCCTCCCCTGAGGTGCTGCTGGTGAGGTGAGGGCAGGGTGGTGGGAAATGCCGGGGGCGGCTCCCACCTCCCCTCACAGCCTCCCTGAGGGGGTGTATCTCCAGTGTGAGGGGATGGTGGAAACACCTGGAACAGGTGAAAACACCTGACCTAAGAGGAAAGCACAAGTGAGCTGGGGCCAGCTGTAGGTGCCAGCCAGGGCTTGGGGCTGTGGGGTTCAGGGGTGGGTGTGTGCCATGTGAGGGAGGGTGCCATGTTCCCTGTGTGATGGTAGATGCCATGTTCCCTCTGTGAGGGCGGGTTCCATGTCCCTGAGTAAAGGAGGGTGCCATGTCCCTCCAAGTGAGGGTGAGTGCCATGTTCCCTTCATGAGGGCAGGTGCCATGCCTCTACGTGAGGGCAGGTGCCATGTTCCGTCCATCTGTGAGGGCGGGTGCCACGTCTGCATAAGGGTGGGTGCCATGTTCCCTCCGTGAGGTCAGGTGACATGTTCGGTCCATGAGGGCGGATGCTATGTTCCCTCCATGACAGCAGGTGCCATGTTCCATCCCTGAGGGTGGGTACCATGTCCCTCCGTGAGGGAGGATGACATGTTCCGTCTATGAGGGCAAGGTGCCATGTTTCATCCCTGAGGGCTGTTTTCCCATAAAGCTGGTGGCGGGTCAAGGGGACTCAATGGTCTGGTATATTTTCACCTGCTGTAATCTCAGCAGGAGCCTTTGCTGTCCTGCTTAAACCTCTGTTTTTGGATCTTAAGAGAAACCTTTGCAGTGGTCAGTAAATCCTAATGTTGCACTTGCTCTGGTTTATGAGATTTCCAGTAGTGCACGGCTTTGGAGATTTGTCACTTGGCGGATCAAACAGCTCTCAGGGCACAGCAGATTTGGGATGAGGGGGGAGAACTCAACTGTCTCCATCTTGTTTAAATGAGCTTCAGGTTCAGTACATTAACGTGCTAATAAGGGAGCCTTGTGTTCCCACACTACTCTTACAGACGTTCTCACACTGCTGACCTGACCTCCTTAATCCTGGCTTTCCTGAAGGAAAAGCTGATCCATCAGGCCTCTTGTACCTAAAATGGGATAAAAAGAAGCAGTGGACCTATTTCAATGCCGGTGTTTCTCAGTTACCTCAAACAGCCTTGTTCTTTTTGTATTCATCCCTTATTTCCCTGGGAAGTGAAAAAAAACCAGGAAAAAACCTCTAGATGTGAGGGCTCAAATCACTGAAGATGAGAAGCAGCAAAAGGAAATAAAGAGGTCAAACACCTAAGTTAGGTTATGATTAAAAAGAAATTAGTGGGGCTATTTTTAATTTGTTTAAATATATTACTTTCTATTAAAAAGGTCTTTATATTTCACTAAGTATGAGATGAAGTGTGTCACCAGAGGAAGATTTTTCAGTTCTAGTATCTTTTCTCTTAAAAAATTAGAAGTCCAACGCCACTGAAGTCACAAATGTGAAACCACTAGGAATGGCAGCAGTGTGGGACTTTTCCTGTACAATACACCATGGTTGCCTTCCTGTCAGGCCAATTTGCAAGAATTCATGGGAGAAAGATACAAGCTGTGCATAACAGGTACGCTATGAGTAGGTCTGTGGTACCACATAGCCCCCCAAATACTCAACCTCAGAATGTTGTGCAGCCTTCAGAACCAAAACCCTGCGTCTCTGCACTCAGACCCATCCCAAGGTGTTGGGTCCCAGACTAAGGAGCTGCTGGGAGCCCTCTTGGGAGGCTGAAGTGCATCTCATATCTGAGTTTAGCTGCCAGAGCTTACGTCTTTTTTTGTTAAATCTGCTAGACTATGGATATTTTCAGGCTGCAGCTGACAGAAATTAGAAAGGATAGTTGTAAACAAAGTTTTGTAATGCCAGAAGTCTATGACGAAGCTTTTTTATTTAGTGCACAAGCTGAACAGTGATCTGACTGTTCTAAGGCTTTCCATGAGATTGCTTGGTTTTCCATTTTTCTTTTCTTTCTTCTGTTAAATGAAGTTCCTTAAGAGTCAATATAGCGATTGGGTGAGTCTCTGCAAACTCACTCATGGGGGAAATCCACTATAATTTTTTAAAAAAAAGGTAACAAAACATCTGCTTAGGAATTTGTCACAAAACTCTAAAACAATGCAGACACCCTTAAGTTTCATGTTTTGTTCCCAGCTGGAAAGCCAGGCCAGAGTCACTGAACATCTCACCAAGTCTTGCTAACCTTCTGAGCTGAGTTGTGAGAAATTGTTCTTGACATCACATGAGCTGGGCCACAAGGCAGGACTAATGTGATATTTGCTGTCGAAGGTTTCCTAGGAAACATGCTACTTAGAGCACTCAGCCCTCCCTGCCACCCTTCCCGCATCATCTGGCTTCACCCATTCCCACAGGTTTTGCAGAGGGCAGCGATGTCCCCTCTGACCTCTGGGCACCCTTGGCACAGCCCTTCCCAGCTGAGCAGAGAGGGGCTGTGGAGATTTTTGAAGCTCACCCTCCTAATTGCCCTTTTTTCTCTGATTTATCCATTTCCCTCTTCTTTCCCCCCCCACCCCCCAGCAGTCTGCAATGGAAGAAGTGAGAGAAACTAAGCTACATCCTGCAAGACTGGAGGAAGTTTTAGCCTTCCCAGCAATCTTAAACTTTCCTACCAAAGGGGAACTGGTGGAAAAAGGTTAGGAAAATCAGTAGATAACTTACAACTTAACTTGCCACGGGGCTCCTCATGTTTTGCCTGCAGTTTGCAATGCAGTAGCTGTTATGGTACATAACCTGTAGGGATTTTTCAGTGCTATGGAGTTCCCCAATTCATTCCCATAATTTTACCTGGTTGCTGTAGGTGCTGTCCTTGACATCAGACCCACGTAAATGATTCCTGTCATTCAGGCCAAACTTTTCAGCTTGGCCATTTGGAGCAGCAGGATGGTTCCCATTGAGGATGAGATGAATGGAGTTGGTTCACACATGTTAACCAAATGCAAATCCTTAGATGGAAACTCATGGTCAGCTTTTTCCAATGCTATTTTCAGAACTTCCACAAAAGACCATGCCGTGATTATATGTATTCATGATATGTATATCATGTATTCAGCTCAAACAATATTTGAATGATGCATTTAGAATTCTTCCTAAAAAAGGACCATGCTTCTGTAAACTGCACCGTATTTGTAAAAGAGGGGAAAAAAAAAATCTAGCTTGCTTTTCCTTTCTTCCTCTCTTTCTTTTTAATCTATCATTTCATAAGGCTGTTAGAATTGGTGTTAATGCTACATTACACACAGACACACTTCTACATAATCATATGCATTTGCCTGTATTCCATACATAAACAACCCTATGGAATCCCGACTCTTCATTGTTAAGTTTGTCTCCATATTTTTCAAAGCAAAGAAGCTCTGGGTGTCAAATAGTTCCTTTTTTCACTCTCTTCCACTGGGCTTTACAGCAAATACAGCCAAAAAAATAATGCCTTGAGAGTTTTGTGGGCTGGGTGTTTTTTTTTGTTTGGTTTGGAGTTTTTGGTTTGTTTTGTTGTTACTGGTTTTCTTTGGGGTTTTTTGTCTTTATTTTTGATTTGTGGTGGTTGGTTGGAGTTTTTTGTATATCTTATTTATTATTGTAAATAAATAAATTATTGTGTATTTACGTTTATTTTATTTGTATATTTTGGTTTGGGTTGGTTTTCCTACCTGGCCATTTATAACTACCTGTTTTCCCTCATGTGTCTTCCACTGATGAAAAAAAAGCAAACATGTTTTTGACTGTCATTAAGTGTCCTTCCCATTGCCAGTATTGATTTCCCCAGCCCCTTGAAGGCCAAGAGTGTCACCTCCATGATGCTCCCTGAAGCCACTGACTTGGAAAACAGGAGTGCTAAGGTTGCTGTTGCCAGACATTGGTTTCCCACATGGTAGGCAAGAAGACAAGTAGCCTTAAGTCACTGGACTGATTAATTTCTCTCTGTGATGCCATTCACTTCACCTTACCATGTTTGTGTAGTGAAGCTGTTTGGCCAACATGCCCTATGGGCCTTGTCTTAATAAAGAAAGTGCTGAGGGTAGAAAAGAAATTCCATTCTGGATTGTTTAGCTCTATCTTCAGTTTCTGATGGCATCCAAAAGATTGGACTGGCTTCTGGGCTGGCTTTTCAGTGTGCTTTTAGGTTCAGAAGAGCAGCATCTACTAGGACCTGCAAAGCCAGTGGGGCTTCACCTGTATAAATCTGGGCAGAACTGGGGTCTTTGGGGCCAGAGGAAGAACACCAGTAATACTCTTCTCTTTCTGTTCCAATCCAGAAACGTTTCTTCCAAGAATTAAGACTGTGATGTCAGTCAGCTTCAGAGAAACAGCATCACATCACCTGATAACCAGCATGCAAGCCTCAGGTCTGTATCAGTCTCTTATATCAGCATTTTCGATTGCAGAGTCAGGATTTCCTTGCATGAAATCCTGATGGTGGATTTACAAATCACCTCTACCTATGAGATACCATCGTGAAACCACATTGCTCATAGAAGGCAGAACTTTTCTGAATTGTCACAGAATACCCCACACATGAGATTCTGGTGGGCCACCCAGACAATTTGTTGGTTTTGAAACACTTTCGTAATGTCAGTCCTTGTGGCACCACATAAAATATGTGTCAGGGGCTATTGTTAAACCCCACTGCCAGTTGAGGAAAAGAGGAAAGGAGATTACAAAACCACAACTTGAGTTATTGTTGGAGGCAGGACTGGAACTCGGGATTTCCTGGGCAGATTACCACCCTTCACTTCTCCCTCAGTTGGTATAATTAGCAGTGTCCTGCATCTCTCTTATTCCCATGCAAGAACACATCTGAATATGTTTTTCTTTGAAATTGTCCATCTTGGGGTCATTTCTGTTGTGGAGTTCTGTCTGTTAATGATCTTTTTGCTGCAGTGAAATGCTCACTAGTACACTGTAAGTCATGAAGACATGTAAAGGCATCCATTTGTGACTACTGATTTAATCTCTCTGGATTTCTGGAATTGGCTACCTGTAAAACTTTGGGAGCCAGGTCTTGAAAAAAACGGTCCTTTGTGTCTCTTTAATTTTTTTGTTCTTGGCTGGTAGCCATTCAGACGGATGTCTTACATCCTTGAGATGAACTTAGTGCAGTCCTCATTGACCTAGCAAGCCATTTTTTCCCTGATGACAAGCTGGGATCACATTTTGTAATGACTGCTGCAAGATTGTCTTGTTAGGGAAAGGGCTAAGGTGGGATCGTCTTTAATGACAGTGAAAGCACCTCATAAAACCTGATTCCTTGGTTTTACAGGCATGGCTCTAGAATTTTAGCCGATGCAGACTTAGTAAATCAGTCAGTCAAAAATTATATCAGTTGAAGTATAATGTTCATGGCAGTCCAAAAACCTGAACATGTAGGTGATTTGGAGGGCATTTTGTTAACTCTTTAATTGGTCGTTTGAGTGCTGGAGGCAGTAGCTAATTGCCTGTAGGTCAGAGTAGTCCTAGAGCTTAGGTAAATGTATATTGTCATATGTCACATTTTCATATGGCTCCTTTGCACAGGTTGGTAAAAATGATTGCTGCATAATTAAAATTAAGACAAGGTGGGAAAAGTGATTCAATTAAACCCCTGAAGCCATTGCACAAATTATCTGAAGTACCAAAAACTAATGAATAGTTAAAACTAGTTTTATCTTTTTACTCTTCATTCTTGAATCCTGAGGGTATCAAAATGGCTATTGAGTCTCTTTCAAAGTTCTCAGAGGTGAGTTTTTGGGTGGGCAGTGCAAGTATGAGTCAGCTCAGAGGAATCCAGGCCTTTTAAAATACCAGCACACAGAAACTTTGTTACCTAGTTGTTTTGAATTGAAAATAACCAGACCTTAAGCACAAGAGACCTTTTGGTTTCTCCGCCAGCCCAGAGTTATTTGGAAAACATCTGCAATATTTCACTCTGCATGCAGCAGGTATTATATACCAGGGAGGGTGATGACAGTAAAAATAAATGAGATATGTTGTAACCAAAACATCCCAAGTTTTACATCATACATTTCACAACCTTAGCAAGCATCCTGTGCTTTGACTTGAAGGCTGAAGGCATGTGGTAGTTTTACAAATGTCTATTAGTATTAACAAATATGTTCCATTATTAGACAGTGTGCCACTGCCCCAACCTCCCGGTGCAAGAGGTGAGTTAATATGACTTATAAAATACAGGAGTGCTGCAGGCACAGGCTATGGAAATCAGAGCCCTGGCTGAGCAGGAGGTCTCATTACATTTCATGGGACAACTTACTAGAGGCCTGAACATGGGCATAAAAGCTGCCTCCTAGCTCAGGCTTTTTATGGTTCCTGTCCTTTCCCAGAGCAATACAACTTTAGAAGGTTTAGAGCAAAAAGGTCTGCACCTTTGGATACTGGCAGTGTGCTAATTCTGGCTGGGTTTAAAATGAGAAAATTAAGATATGGATGTTTGCACTGTCTCTGCACTTTTTAGCAGAATGTTTTAGTGGCTGAAAGTAGCAGGACGCTGAGAGTTGTGCTCTTCCAGAGTTGTTTTTTGGTGGGTTTTTTGTTTGTTGTTGGTTTTTTGTTTGTTTGTTTGTTTGTGGCTTTTTTTTTGCGTGGTTCTTTGCTGTAAACCTCCATTTCTGGGACAGAGTGTTTCTTGGTCAGGTCTGCCAGGATTGTGAGTGTCTGCACAGAGAGGACCCAATACATGGAAACTGGATAAAACAGCGCACTGCATTAGGAAATAAAAGAGTCTTGTTGCTCTTCATTAGAACAGATACTGCCCTGGAAGATGTTTAAAATACGCCCTTGTAGAGACTGTCTCCAGCCATTCAAGTAGAGCTGTCTGTAGACATTTCCCCTTGGAAGGGTGGTGTAAATTTATAGTATAAATGAGGGACACCTTTTATGCTTCCACCTCTTCAGAAGTTATTCTCGCACTGCATTTGAAAGTAACAGTTAAAAAAATGTTCTGATGCTTATCCAAACTTAATCAGAAACTTTAAATAGAACTAATTTATTATCACAGGTAGCATGGCTTTATCATGCCAAAAAAAAAAAAAAATCCCTGCTGAAGACCAGGGCGATTCAGGGAATAGTAGGTTATGGAAACATGATGATGTCAACTCACTAGATGAGCCCTTCATTAATGGGTAAAGCTTCTGTAGGTAGAAAAAATAAACCTTCTAAAGATTTCTGTGGATCAAAACCCCCAAGAGATGAGAGCAGAGTAGAGAAGAAGGAGAAAACTGAAACACAGGAGATGTTCAAATCATGTGAGCGCTCTGCTTTCCCATGCTTCCTGGTGGAAAAGCAAACAGCCAGACATAGTCAGGAGTGTCCTAAAAAGTCAAAATTGTGAGGGGACGTATTACAGTCTCCCCCAAAAATATTTTCCTCAGTCTTTTTTGGTGTGTGTTCAGCCTAGACTGATGGTAATCAGAGAAGAAATTTCCAGTGTTTGTGATTCAAGAAAAACACTGCTTATGTGATCAAATGGGGTTCTTTCTGTAAACCTTTTCTGTACAGTCTTGGCCTGAGACCACCCAAATGCCAGGTAAAGTACTGCGTAGGGCAAGCCAAAATTTTCCTTGCATTCCAAAGGCATAAGCAACACGTTACAATTGCTCTTATAAATGCAGATTGGGATTTTTAGGAGGCTACCAACAAAAAACAGGTTATGGTATGAGCTGTTGTGGATTGCACCAAGAGAGCGCTGAAATTTCTGCTCTATGTATAGGAATGTGGACCCAGGCGTGTTTGGGATGCCTTTGTGGATTTCATGTATATGTATGGTATTGTATTACATTTATAGAGATGTATATGGCAATACCATACAGGACTAACATGAGACATAAAAGTTGTTATGTGACAGATTCACAATTTTTCCTCTGTGTATAGAGAGGTCATGGCACCAAATTCATCTTTCAAAAGGGCCTTATTTCACTGACTATGGAAGACTTGGACCAGTGTCCTGTATTTACTATAAAAATACATATTTAAAGATTTAAAAAAAACCCAACAGTATTTTGATTTGTTAATATGGACCTCTTCAAAGAAAAATGCAGGCTAGTGCCACCAGCCAGGTCCATTCCCAGACCCTGCAAATAGCAAGTGTATGCAAAGAGTTTAAAACTGGATTGAGGATGCAGCCAGGGTTGCTGGTGGAGGACCGAGGAGCACAACCCCTGCCTGCTGGGCTTTGTGGAGAAGACCTACACAATCCAAGCTGTGGAAGGTAAAGGAATGCATTAGGGCTTTGGAGAAATTCTTTTAAAAGCCTCTGGAATTATGAAAACAGTGAGAAAAGCTTTCCATAGACTTTCTGGAAAGTGAGTCACTCGTGGGTTCCCCTGAGAACTGAAGGAGGCAGCAGGAAGATGATAACGGCCCATTAAACTTGATAGGACATGCTTTGGTGGTGGGTGGTGGGACCACAGCGTTTCCAAGAGTTTTCACTAGCAGGCAGCAGAAGGATGTGCACATTGTACTTCCTTTGGGGTACATTTTCCATGCAGCGAGGTAGGGATGAGAAGGCAGCTGCCTTCTCCCAGAGAGCCAGGAAGCACTGAATTTCCCTCTGGAGTTGCACTCCTCTTGGTATGCATCAGTAGTTTAATGGTATTGTCTTGTAAAAATGAGGTTTTAAAAGATGTTTTTAATACAGGAGACAAACTTAAACCTTATTACTGGTGAGTCTGGGGACTCCCCTGTCCTTGTGTTATCTCAGGGAGGCACAGCCCGTGCTCATAATACCTCGTGTGCAAGGACCAAAAGCATAGACTGTTTGAAGCAACAGTTCTTGTCTCAGCCCCAAAAAAGGCAGAGATATGAGATATTTCTCTGGCAGTGTGGTTGCCTGGGGAGGCATCTGGAATGGAAGGTCTGCTTTGCCATGAGCAGAGCTATTACAGTGCTGTTATAGCCTTTCCAAGAGGATAATTTTCTTTGGGTGTTCCCACCTTCTCCTGGCTTACACATAAGATGACAACACAGCTGAAAAGACCCTGCTGGATGCCCAGAAAGGGACAAAGTTAGTAATGATCAGCATGCAAAGAAAGATTAGACATGAATAGAATTGGATTGATTGCTTTGGACAACCTTACCACCTTTGTTTTATTTCCTAAAATTTTTTGTGGTTCCTTTTTAGCAAAATAAATCACAGCACCATGCAAACCCCCTGCAATGTCACTATATTTTTGGTGGCTCACAATTATCTTTGATAACCCAAAGGATGGAGGCTAGCATATGTCATGGGTGGAGTCAGGAATAATGTGCATCTTTGTGTCTTTTGACGTATGACAGATCTCTTCAGTCAGATGCAGGCCTGGCTGAATTCAGCCACCTTGGCCTGGGTATTATCCATGTGGCTAAAATTGCCAGTCCATTTACCCTGGAAATTATTACAGTGGTGCACTGCCAAATGCACAGTTGCATTGTTCCTATGCTTCGTGCTGTTGGGTGTTAAATGTACCTCTGAGCCTTAAGCAAGTCTAGATTGAGTGTTTTTTGTTTACAAGAAATTATTGGGGGGAGTAGAATCTTTCAGTGTTCTTTCAAAATCTACCAAAACCTTTGTCATTTACTTCTAGCTTAGGTAGTTATGACTTAAAGGATAAGAAGGAAGTAAAAAGGCTTATGTAAGAGTTCAGATGATGGATCACTTGAATTTATAGTGGGAAATCTGCTTCAGTGAAGGCTAGAGTAGGAGCTAGAGTGGGAGCCAGAAAATTCTAGGATTTTCTCCACACAGCCAGAGATCAGTGACTAACCCAAGTCTGTGAGCCATAAAATGAGCAGAATGTTGAGATCTCAGATAGGTGCTGATGATAAGTCTGATGATGATGTGGAGATGGGGGTTCTTCTATCCTCGTCTGCAACAACTGTTTGCATGGAAATACGTAGAGAGAGACTTTGCTATGCTAAAAAAATACTGAATGCTGGGACTGTCCTGGCTGGGAATTGTGTGAGTCCCACTTTAAAGGATGAAGATGCTCAGGTATCCCTAAAAAGCAGCCATTTGGGACATCTTATCTTCTGGAAAGCTGTCAGGATCTGCATGCTTAAGAGGCATCCTAAGCTGGGGAGGAGGTGTTTGTTTTCCAATTAGCTCTCATCTAAGGAATAGACCTAAAAGAATCAACCCTCCTTTAGGAAAATTAACTGCAAATGACAAATTCTTCACTGTGGTTCCCAAGGCAGAAAGATTCTTTCTGTTTGGGTCACCCATTGTGCAATAAATGTTCTCTTACAATTCCATGAGGAGATAGTCTTATATCTCCATGGGGAAAGGTTCATCTCTCTATGCAATTCTTCTTTTGGGTAGGATAAGGAAAGCAATTGCAAGGATTAAAGAGTCCCAGCTCTCCTGAAGGAAGCAGGATAGCAGCCCTCTCTGGGAACCAGCACTGCCCATCAGGGAGAAACTCTGTTCTTGTCATAATTTCACTGTGCAAAGGTTGAGCATAACATAAACCTACATCTTAGTCAATAAAGCCTGCACACAGAGAAGAAATATTATGTCCTTTCTTGTTTGTTTTGCAGAAGAGAACAGAGGCTTGCTGGCACTAAGAGAAACCTATTTTTTCTTTCTTTATTTTTCTTTTCTTTCTTTTTTTTTTTTTTTCTGGCTTTCACTGCCATTTTTCCTCTGTGGAAAGAGGGAGACATTCTGGCTGTAGTTGCATCTGTTTTCACTATTACCAAGAACAAAACTCCCATTTTCCAACTGAACTTAAGGTCCAGTTTCCTTCAATAATTCCTGAATCTTTCTCACATGATCAGCTCCTGTCATGATGAGCATGAGAAGGAAACCAGGAAGGGCAGTGCAGCTTTCCAAAGCAAGATCTTTAAGGCTCTTTCCTGGAAGTCTCACAACTCTGGGGCAAGGTTTATTACAAGGTTGAATTACAAAATTACATGGCTCCAGATGACTGGTCTGTTCCGTGCTGCCAGCTCTTGAAGCCTGAAAGGCTCTCTGTTAGGGCTCCCACTAAGCCTGGTGGTGGCTTGCAAACCAAAATAATCCCACTGCTCTCTTGCATGGATTCACCCTTGGCTCATGGCAGTTGACAGTCAGGATGCAAGTGTATTTGAAACAGGGCAAATGGTACATGAAATATAATGTGCCTTTTCACCCCATTTTCTTCCTACCTGTTTTCTTCCATTTCCCAGCACAACAGCATTTTTTTAGCCTCCTTTTCCTCTCCATCTGGCATTTGCCTCCTTCCTCTTTCCTTGCAACCCACAAATGTTTGCTACTGTCTTGGTGTTTGATAAATGGGCTAATCTTGAGGGAGCACATCCGCTCTGCTGGCCATGCAGGAGGAAGTAGTGGTTTTCCTCGGAGCACCGTGGCAAAATCCCCTCTGGCAGCAAGACCCTACTCCCCACCTTCACCTTCCACCCCTTTTCCTACATCCCTGTACCCAGAGTGAGTCTTGGGCATGGCAGCCAGAGAGGTCCCTGCTGAGCAAAAATGCTTACATTCAGTTAAAAATGAAAAATGTGATAGATCAGATGGATTAGACAGAAGATAGACTTCTTGTTCATATTTTTTTACTGGAGTAGTTTGAAATGTTAAATAGTAAATTGAATTTTTAATAACTGTAATACTTTTTAATTTGTTGGTTTTAGGCTGGTCGAAGGTAAATATCTACAATTTGAGCAACACTGCTTTGTTCTAACTGGACACTTGGTATTGTTTATTTTTAGGATGACAACACTGTACACGCTCTTCCAGCCCAAATGTGAGCATCCTTTCTAAAATTTTCTTTCTAGGAGTGAACACCCCCACAATAGTCATTGCTGAACTGTTTGCAGTAGACAAACACGAAAGGACTGCAAATGCAGCCAGAGAGAAAAATCAAAAAAAAGATTCTCAAAAATGTTTGGCACTGTTTGCTCACCTTTGCGATATACATCCTGCCCCTCTTCTTAAAATACTTTATTTTTTTAGTGTAGCTGGGTGAGCTGGTATTTCTTCTGCTCAACCTGTCTCTAAACTTATATTTCCAACAGTGGCAGCAGATTATGAGACGATACTTATAGAAATGACATTATATCATTCTTTAAAATACCCATCCTGAAAGGCAAAATCTGCAGAAATTATGGGACTAAGAGGCCTCCTTAGAGAGGCAGAAACTATTTTAACTCGTTATTTTTAGAGCTCTGCAAATCACATATTTTTCTCTTCACTGGCAATTCAAAAAAAAAAAATTGGAAATTGTAATAAGTTTAAAAAAAAAGAATCCTTCACAACTTTTTTTTTTCCTATAAAATGGAAAGTTGAAATATGTCATTTGTGGGCAAATGAGATGCTTCATTTTAATTTCACTACATTTTTTAGTTCTTTTCCTTAGGGAAAAAACCCAATTAATTACAGAATGGTCTATTGTGGGCTGGCTGCTCATGTGGATGGGATGAGGGTTCTTGGCCAGGACACCTGTCCCAGAGCACCAACGGTGACATGGACACACAGACAACTAAAGGTGTCCTTAGTTGGCTGATCCATGTGCCTGTGTGTCTATGGACCTTGCTCCCACCTCCTCCACATGCCACAAATTGTGCAAGATTAAACAAAGAGATTTGACCTGGAATATTTCAGAGGAATAATGCTGATATCTCCCTGATTGCCGGCATTATCCTCAGTTTCTTGAATTAGCCTATTAAGTCAATTGCCAGGGTGGGAATTGCTGTGTTGAACTGTGTGGGGAGTCCCTGAGCGCCTTGGGGAGGGGTGGATCACCCACCAATGGAGCACCCGAGGGATGCTGCCCTCCCATCCTTCCTGGTGCTCTGCCCACCAGTGCCTGGGTGAGTCACAGGAACAGCTGTTTCCAGTGAAGAGATGGTGCTGTAAATGGAGCAAACAGCTCTGAAACTTTCTGGTATCGAGGAAGGTTGAGTGGTGATTTTATTTTTATGGGAAGGATTTTGAGGACTGTCCTGATTGGTAATAATCACCCACTAAAAACTGATGGACAAAAAAAAAGGGAAGTGGTGGGTGAAAAAAAAAAAAAGAGTAATAGTGGTGCAGTAATTCCCCATGAATTCAGGAGAAACTGCCCTTCAGTGTAGCACAAAATTTGTCAGGATTTGCTTTGGCTAAGCAGGATTTATAAAGAAGAATGCTGCTCACTAGAGACAGGTCTTGCAAAAATAAAAGGTTTGGGTCAATGAATGAAGATGTTTACACTGTAAAGCAGAGGGACAGAAGATCTGAGGAGGGTTAGATGATCAGTAGGGATTGATATGATATTCTGGGAGAAGAATTATGTGTTCTGGGTGTCTTATGGGCAGCCAGTTCACTGGGCTCCCACACCACTCTGCTCACAGGCAGATGTCCCAGAAGATAGAGTCCTGAGTTTTCTCCAGCTCAGGCAAGGGCTGTTTCAATATTTGTTGTCAGTAAAGAACACTAATGCTTCTGTTTCCTTTTTCCTTTCTTCTTTTTTAACAAGAAAAGATCTCAGTCAGAGAAACATGTTTTTCAGACATCTCACTTCCGAAACTTTTTCCTCAGACTGATTCAGACTGCAATTTAAGAGTTTTTGTTTAATTACATTTTTAAACTTCCCGCCCTTAATTACTCTTAATTTTTTTTTTTATTAACACATAAATATGCTACTATTTGGGGCACAAACAGACAGAGATTACAATTAACAGAATAATTACACTCTTTTTGTCAGTGTAACCTCATGGTACAGAAAGTATTACAAATCCATTTTAAAACATATTAAATGTTCATATTAATGAGGATAATAGAGAACAAGTACCAGCAAACTAAATATTGTTAATGATTTTGAGCTATTAAATTCATTACCATTTCCTTTCATAATAAAGTGGTTACTTGCTAATTAGACCTTTTTTAACTCAACATTATTGAATTCATTACATTGTGTGCAGTTAACCCTTAAAGATCTGCCTGGGTGTACAGATGCAATTAAAAAATAATTTCACCGGCATCTGAAGCCGACATGCTGTTCACAATCCCGCTTGTATTTTTGACAGTAGCTCCATGTACTTTTCTCCTGGTACATTTTCTTGACACATCATGCCCAGCAGCTTCTTAGCTGTCACAGCAGCTCCAGCAACACGCACGATGGAAACATGCTGTATTCATTTCATTTAATAGTGTTTAATGTTAAAACTAAAGTAGAACCCACTTGCTTGGCCAGGGAAAAAATTATCCATCAGCACACTAAATGGTTGACGTCAGTGAGCTGCTCTTCTCTGAGTTAAATCTGCTGAGAGTTGGGATGATTTACCTTTTCCTCCTACGGAGAAGGATACACTTGTGCCTATCTGGGTATCTGGTCTTTCTCTACAGCCCTAGATGGAAATCGCATCCCTGCTAGAGTTCATGTCAGAATTTCTCTTGATTTCGAGGTTACCCCTGAACTCATCTTTCAGCAGCTCTGAGGGTTTGCTCCCCACTTGGGAATGGGGTACATGTTCACCATGCCTATATCTTATCCTGCATATCAGATTGTCGGAGAGGGCACTCCTGGGGACTAATCAGAGGGCTGCTTTGCTTCTCCTTCTTCCTCCAGTTCTCACTTATTCAAAGGAGGGAGAGAACAGAGCCGTCATCTCGTAACTTCTTTCTTTTTTCACCATGAAGCTTTTTGTTCTTCTCAAAACCCCCAAAAACACAAACAACACCCCCGCCCACCAACCACTTTGAAGTTATAGGTACTTATATAACACAAAGATACTTATTCTGCAAATCTCTGGGATTGATGGATAGCACTCCATGCCTTGCCTGGCTGTGGCACAGCAACGTGAAAGGAAAGGGGTAATAATTTCTGAGTGGAGAACACCATTTTTGGAGCAACTGTGCCATGGCAGCAGCGGCTGCCGCAGCACCAGCCATACTGGCAGCCAGGCGTGTGCCGCTTGGGTTGTGTGCCGTAAGCAGCCCTACCAATTTTACTTGGGTAGGAAAGGCTTCCTGACACTTACTGCTGCTATACCTGATGGCTGGAAGCTGGGCTAATGGATACCCTGAAGATCCAGTAGATAACAGATTAGATATGCAGGTCCTGTTCGGCTCTGGAGGAACACTGTGCCATTCCTCACCTCTGGCTGTCCTCCTCCTGCCAACCCAGAGCCGTGTCTTGCTGTGGGTGAGATATGGGGGTGCAGCTCTGGACCCACCAGTGGGGCCCCTGCTCCTTCTCCTGGCTCAGGCACCGCAGCTGCACTGCAGTATATAACAACAATAACACCACATATTTGTAACCTCTGTTTTATTTAAAACCAGGTCCTGTTCACCTGTAAAGAGCGAGAGTATAAATGTGCCTCACCGATCACATTGGACTATTGTATTATACAGACTATTGAGTGTTTTTGGCAGGCACGAGCCCCTATGCTACTGTGTCCTTATTTTATTATTGTTTTGAGGGTAGAGCTGTGTGATTATCCATTCTTGCTTCAGGCATAGCAAGCCATCTGGAATGCTTATTAAACCCACAGGCAGATCAGAAGGATATAACTCTGATGATGTACATGTACATGGGCTGTACTACATCATCAGAGCATTGCTCCTCTGATGATGTAGTACACATTAGTGGGCCTAGATAATGGATTAGAACTAGCAGAGTGAAAGTTAGACTTTTTGAAGGATGGATATGGTGAGGTTTTTTTCTCCCTCTGGGTAACTGCTGGCATAAGATGTGGAAAGGAAAATTTAAAAGTGAGCCAAGGAGGCTTCAAAACTTGTAAGTGCTTAGCTTGTCAATGGGGAGGGACAAGTGGTGATCAAGAGGCTTAAGGAGACAGCTTTGAAACCCTGAATCATTGCAAAGAGGTCATATGTACTTGTCTGCTCCAGTGAAAAGGGACATGGAATGTGTCCAGAAATAATGCTGCTTCTCCAATCCTCCTTTGGCTGGTCATCAGGGAGTGGGTTTTTGGTAGGACTTTGGCTTTTCATCATACTTCAGTCCCACATCAAAAACCCAACACCCTGTGTTATGACACATAGAACTAGTTTTTCAGCAGTTTCCAAATTTATGCTCATCACATATTTGCAAGTACTATTTAGAAATAAGCTTTTCAAATGAACGAGGGATCTGATCAGCTTTCAAACTAGCCATGTGTCTTCTTTTCTAAGTATGAAAAGAAAATCAACATCAGTAAAAAAGAAAAACAATCTGGGCGCTACGTATGGGCTGTAGGTGAAGGAAGGAATAACTATTTGCATCTCTGTGGAGTTCTAAATATAATTTCTATTTCTCTTTGTTCATAACCCTTTTTGCAATGCTTTTCCGAGGTAGCTGATATTTGTCTAATCATGGAAAGGTGTTTCGTGTCTAAACAAAACCTTTTCCTGTGAAAGCTGGAAAGGTTCATAAAAGTTAGGTCATTCAGTCGGGAAACTGAATGTGTGCTATGCAATTTAGATAACAAATTGCACACTTTAAATATCAAACTGTAAATATCAAGTACTCAAAAGAATATTGACATTTTTGAGCAATTCCAAGGAGTAACAGAACTTTCAAAGAGGAGCCGTACATAGTCAGCATATGCTCTAAAAATCATAGCTGCAAAGTAAGGCAAATGCCTGTTTTAACAATGGCAAATAGCAAGTAGGGAAAGGTATGGGTCACATTTTATTAATGCTTAGTGTGTCTCAGGTTTGTCAACACCCTCGCTGTGGGCTGTATACACCTGTGTGGCTGAGGGGAAGGTGCAGCCTGAGCAGGGAAATGCACGTTTGTTAAAGCAGCAGGTAATTATTTTGGGTGCAGAACAGCAGCGCTGCAGCAGCACTTGAGTAACTGCTTTGCCAGAATCTTTGTTTTAGGGGAACTGTGCGTCTGTCCAGTTTGATGGTGACCAGGTTATCCTGGAAGTGTAAAGGAGAGTTAATAAAAATTCCCAGTTAGAAGACTGGTGTTTGTAATTTACATGACCGTAAACTGATAGCTTCCCTTTTGACAGATTGTGAGTTTTTTCTTGGTGAAACACCATAGTGAGCCACAGATGTGACCATTATGTGCTTCTCTTTACCTGGGCTTGACAGCCTGTAAGAGTGTTTGCTGTCTCTCATTCTTAGCAAGTATCTGGAGAAGTTTCTGTTTCGTTCCTCTGCAGAATAGAAAGAAACTTGGAAAACTCTTCCCTCGCACTGCAAATCAGATGGCTGCTTTTTGGATAGTCCACGCTAGCACAGCTCCTAGGTATGAATTTTGGCAGGAGGGGGTTGTGTGGGTGTCTGTGTGCATGCTGATTTCCAGATTTGCACCCCTCTTAGTGAAGCATCCAGCTTTTGCCCTTTTTCAAGCCTTCCTTCTGTTCTTTCCCTGGGTGCTTTACTGTGTTTGCACTCACAGGAACAGCTTCCTTCTCTCCCACATGATTTTCCCTCCATCCTCTGGAGTCTGCTCCCTTGCAGCCCCACTGCTGGGATGTTGCCTTCCCCCAGCAAAGCTGCCCATGTCCCCCACTCACCTTCCTGTGCCAGTTTGCTGCTTTCCCTGCTGCCACTTTGTCCCCAGCTCCCGTTCGCTGGGGAAGGAAATGACAAACTGTCACTTTCTCAAACACCCTCCACCGACTACTCTTAAAGAGGCAGTGGGATAAATGAAATGCAGCATTCGAAAGGCTCAACTCCTCCAGAAAATATTCCACCCACAAGTGGGGAGCTTCAGAATCCATTCCTAGCAGTTAATGCTCCATCCTAAATGACATAGCTTTTCAGTAGTGACATGTGCATTGATCTGCATTACAAAAATAAGAGAAATAGCACTTCTTTTCAGCAGCAGATAATTACCAGCATACATCAGGTTCCCTCCTGCTGATACCCACAGGGTGGAGGGGATGGGAGTGGGCATTAGGTGGAGGGGACGTGGCCAGCTTGCACGTTCAGCCAGATAAATAATATTGATTGGGACTTGTGTGGAGCCTCAGCAACACCCCCCTTTGCTGGTTTGATTAGCCACAGGGGTACATTCGCTCCACTTAGAGGTTTTCACCCCAATCATGTCTGCCATGCAAAGGTGCTAGTTAGGCTACATGCAGAAGCAAGCTGAGAGCTGAGGGGTTCTTCAGCCCTAAGCAGAAAAGACCAGAGACAGGTGACTGTGGCCCTGGTGGAAGAGCTGGATGAGCTATGGGACAGAAACATGTGAGAAACCCTCTCACCCTCCATCACTGGGGTACAGGCACCCTGGCATAAGTGCAGAATTCCCCTCTGTCCCTTCCCTGCCACCTCTTAGGAGGCTTAAGAGGTGAGGGAAGATACTCCCAATGGCCAGCTGCTGATTTTTGTAGTCTGTGTGATGAAATGACGTGCAGCACTGGGGCAAGAGTCTGCCTGATGCATTTGAAAGGTCTCCCTCCCTGGGGTTTGTCTCTGTGTCCCCGATAAGCAGCCACCACACCCTGTGCAGGTGAATTCAGCTTTGCAGGAACTTCTGAGCTTCTCTGCAGTAAGCCCCCTCAGGCAAGAGACACTTCAAATACTTGTGAGGCAAGGGGTGCCACTCACCAGCCACCAAACACCCACACTGCCCTCCAGCAGGACAAGGGCCTTTGCTGGGCTCACCTCTCTTTGGGGCAGATGTCTGAAAAATCACTGCTGTCATTTTTCTGGCTGAACCATCAGTACACAAAACCACCTTCATTTTCACAGAAGTGCTGGAAAAGCTGCAGCTCTCAGGGAAAGGGGCTGCTGCTGCCTAAGTGGGACTTTCCCATTTCTCACTTCATAGTCTGTTGTTCTTTAGAGGCAAATAAAGCCCACTGGCAAGGGGACTGAAAGTGCTCTGCGGGTCTAAGCATGCTCCAGTGTGTTAGCTCGGCTGAATTTCTTCTCATCAGTGAATGCAATCTGCCATGAGAAAGTTTTACTGTCTCCGAGTCCTTATGAAAACATTCTTAGATAATTGAGACATTCCCAAACAATTAAGATAACCAGATGTGTCTGTTATTTGTAATTACCTGAACATGAATTCTTTCTTCAAGAACAGTTCAATTTTTTTGTGCTTTTTGAATTACTCTAGATAATGGATAGGAATATTAACTCCTCTGAAAAGTAATCTGTGGTTTGTACCTAGTATGTCTCATTCTGATGCAAAATCACCTCCTCCCAGAATTAAGTACTGGGGCTGAAACAATATGTGAAATGAACTTTCAGTTCTGCTGTACTCGTGATCCACAGTCCGCAGTGCCCTTTCAGGTGACACCATGGGGTGAACCCAGAGGCTTAAAGTCTATGAACAACCCATGAAGAAGATGCTAAAATGATTTCTTCAAGCAGGGAAAATTGCTGAAGGCTCGAAAATGGTTTCAGAAACCACTTCGTTAAGTAGCACAGTTTGAATAAAAAGGCTTTTGCACATGCTGCATTTGCACCTAGAGCTTCTGCAATGTTATCATTTTACAAAGTGCCCGGCTTTCGCTGCATTGCAGCACATGAGCAGGAGGAGGTCGAGGCACCCTGACAAATTCACAGGGTAGAAAAGACACCTCTGCGTTTGGCCACTCCTTCACCTAGTGCCTCAGTATCAAGTGTGACTTAGCCCATGCCTCAAAATTGTTATTTTCAGGGCAGTAGTCATGACTTCCTGTTGCAAAATGTGTCTTTGAGGTGTTTCCACTTCCCCACTTCATCAAACAGGGCTCAAATCAGAACAGGCCATTCACACGCAGCTCTGCAGTGTGCATTTGACCATCCCTTTTCTCAGGAGCCTTCCTCCCAGTGGCTCGGGCTGTTCTGCAGACAGGTCTTTCATCTGGACACTGGCTCCACTCCCACGCATTACCGGCTTTTTGTGGGCAGCTCCCTAAATTCAGCTCCTTCAAGGACTGTGTGTCAGGGGTCCTTTCTGCACTGAGGGCTGTAGCTCGCTGTCCTGTGCCGATTATTCCTGATTAGGGACCCCTCTCAGTCCTCCACTGAGGTTTGCACTGCTGACTCCCTCCAAATCCCTGCTTCTGGTCCTTGTCCTGGCATTGTCTCTGGGGAGAGACAGGCAAAGGAGGACACTGCTGCAGCTCGGGGCAGTTAGGCTGCTTAATCACAGCTATTATCCTCATCTTTGGTACATATTTTACTGGTCATACCATACCTGGGCACTGAAAATAGGAAGATGGAGAGTGTTCAAATCCCATAGTCCTTGTCTACTTTTCCTCTTCTGTTTACTCCACTTTTACTCTGTGAGTCAACAGCCTCATCTTTGTCTTCTCCCCTGACAACTTTCTCCTATTCCGTATGTTTATCTGAGCTTATTATTAATAATGGCAAGTCCAGTGGTGATGGTGTCACCTCCAGCTATTGCAAGAAAAGTTTATTTTTCAGAAAAAAAGAAGAAGAAAAGTAATTCTTGCATGAGTACTTCGTGACTAGTGAGTTCAGAATAGAGTTTTTTTCTTGAAGCTCATTCAAACCTTCCCTCTTTCTCCTGACAGTTTTGCCCTCGGCATTGTTATCTTCGTTGTCCCAAAGGAATATCCTTGAGTGTGTTAGTCATGTACATATCAACTGAGACTTCTGTCACCACTTTCCAGTCTGCTGAGGACCTAAAGATCACAATATTATCTGGGTGCTGAAAATAAATGGGACTTAGAGATGGTTTGGAAGACTAGTGAGAAATGGTTGTTTTCAGCCTTGCTGACTAGTTTGGTCTACTCAGTATGAGGTGAGTTCTATTCTTTCTGCTGCCCACTCTGAGATATGGCATCTTTGGCCAGGTATGAGGAGGACATGCTAGAATAAATACCTGGTTGTTAAATTACCACCTCCCTCTCCTTCAAAAGTGGAAGGCATGATTTAGTCAGTACTTGGAAATCCATGATGTTTTCAGGAAGGTCTGAGCATTCTTCATCCCTGGTAAAGCAGGATTTCTGGTGCACAAAGGCAGCTTATCACTGATTTCTTCACCAGGTTCCTTTAGGACTGATTCTCCTCAATCAGACCACTCCTTTTTATTATTTTATATTTCATACGGTAGATGTTTTTGTGCTGCAAGAAAGGAACATGCACCTTTCTTTTGTGTGGTCATTTCGTGTTAGTCTGTAGCTCTACCTGGCAATCCTGTGGCAAATCCTGTGGCAAACTGGTGGGAAAAAGGTGACTTATGTGAAGCAAACCACGTGCTGAAGTTTGCCTTCAGGTGAACTAAGGTTTTAGACTGGCTTGGGATTTCAGGAATGGCTTGAAGACCTATAATGAAGTAGAGAGTTACACAAAAGGATTTAATTTTAATAGCATTGTGTGAGAGAGTGAGAAGGTTGGAGTCCAGTCACACAGAACTGAATACAAGGAAAGGGAAGCAGAGGGAGAAGAGAACTGAGCTAAGTCAAAAAGATTGCAAGGAATTATAATAAAAAAGACAAGACCAAAGCATGAGGCATGAAGCAGGCTAGGAGGAAAGTGTTTGTTCAGTTTGAATGTATTTGTTACTGGGATGAGGTCAGAAGGGGAGGGAAAGGAAATAGAGCCTAAAACTATTTCTCTAACTACTGAAGAGTGGCTTTTCATCCCTTTTCTCGAAGGTTTCATTAAAATGTGTGAATGCCCTTTTTTTCCAAAGAGTTTCTAAGTGTCTTTTTGTATTAACAGTACAGCAGACATCATGGTCCTATGGTGAGCAACATAGAAGGTGTGGCTGCAGGTGCCTATGAAAACAAATGCATGGAATATGTCTCTTTATCAACATTTAAATCTTTTGTCAGGTGCAAGTTGGTCTGCTCTAGAGAAGCACTTGGGAAATCTGGCAAGGCCACAAAGGCTTGGAACTTCCCATTGCCACGTCTCTGTTCCTCCAGACTGTTCCTCCTCAGCTCCTCCTCTGTCTCTGCCCAACAGTCCCCACAGATATAAAAGGGCAGTTTACATCCCCTGCCTCATAAATGCGCTGTGCAATTCATTGGCTGTTATTTTCCAACATGTGGAGGGACAAGGAGGAGAACCAAGAAAAGGCTAAGCCAAGGATGGCCAAGGACAGCACTGGCCTTGGGGGGTACCACTGAGACCCCCGTGCACCAGCAGCATTCAGGCCTGTTTACCCAGCCTGCCCTCATCACAAATCTTGTATTTCCAAATGAATATTTTAACGGAAGGGAATTGTGTAGATTGTTAGTGTAGCTTATTAGGTTTTAAAAATTCATGTTTCTAAATTCCCAGTATTATTTTCCCCTTGCTTTAAAGAAAAAAAAAAAAAAAAGAAAAAAAAAAAAAAGAAAAAAAAAAAAGAAAAAAGGAAAAGCGGGGAGGGAGGAATCTCTTTACAATAAGAGTTTAATTGTCTGTTTCATCTGGAAAGCCCTCTGAATTGAAACTCCCTTCTCCACAGTGCTACCTGAGCACTTCACAATTTTATTCTCTTGAAGTGTCTATTTTACCATTTGTCTCACTTTCAAGCTTTTAGCTAGAACTGGACATTTGTGGCCAGACAAAGGAATTTAAACTAAGTAGCGTGTTATGGATGACTTCAGGTGACTCTGCTTGGATTATATCACTCTGACACTACAGCAGCTAAAGCAAAGGGCATTAACACGAGTCTATTGAATGCAGACCTGCAACTGAGATGAGAGAATTTCACTGCTTTTCCCATTGCGTCTTTTTAATGACCTTACCCCTGTGTTTGGGAGATGCCTGAACTAAGAGAACTATTTTATCTTTTTTTTTCTTTCTTTGGTTTTAAGTTCCTAGAGAAAGATGTTTATGTGTCGGGAAACAATACGTTTAATCTGGAGTGTCTCAGGATATGGGAATTTGGTCTTCTGTCTCATTTCATTACCAGCTTGGAGCTTAAGTTTGAAAATGGAGTAGACTTGGTGATATTTCTGATGTGGCAGATGGGGCTGCCTTGTAATATGTGGTGAGGACAGACACCTGAATCCAGCAGGTTTTGCAAAAAGGGACAATAATGAATATGAGTGATAAATCAGTTAAATGATAGCTAATTCCTCACCAAAAAAACTCAGCTGGACTGGAGGTGCTGTAGGACTGTGAAGCAGTAGCTGCCCCGGAAGCACCTTATTGTGCTGGCAGACAGGAATATCAGCACTAGGAGGGAATTTGGGACATAAAACCCCTCTGTTGTTACTGTCAGTACTCAGGTACATTGCTGGAATGCCCCTTCCAGTGCTGCTTAGAACCAGTCCAGAAGGCATAAAATATGCTAAGCAGCTGTTAAAGGGGAAAAAATAACATGCGGTAGAGAAAAGATGAAGGATATGCATAAAAATATGTGGAAGACACTTCTGATGGGAATGTGAAATGTACCATTTTTCTGTTTGCGGTGCTGCCGAGCGCTGTAGCTGTGCTGGTGGCAAGGCTGCAGCAGGGCTGTTTTTCTATTAAGGGCAAACCAAATGAGGGTAAAATTTTAAGTTGAGGAATTTTCTGCTGCTGGAAGGCAAATTACTACACACACTACAACAAAAGAGCAGGGGTAAACAATACAATATGCTGGGAATTGCAGATGCGTGTGCAGGAACGCCGTGAATACATTAACTGCCCGTGTTGTCGAGGCAAGTGACAGCGGCTGACTGAAATCCAGAAAGGGGCTCCTGTCAGTGCAGCCCTCGCCCAGGCAAAGCCACATCGCCACTAATAACAAAGTCTATTCCGTTTACATCTGACACGGGGAGCCAGAGCCTCTTGTTTGGGGAGTTTTATTTATTTTGACCAGGGAAGTCCGCTGAGCTGCTCCGTCAGGCTCCAGCCCCCTGCCACAGTGGTGAGACAAACTCATCCGCGCCGCTTCATCAGGAGGACGGAATTTTCTGCAGCCCTCTTTCCTTTCGGTACATTTTTTCCCCTCCTGCTGGACTTTACTGTAGGAAGGACAAAAAGAAAAGCACAGGAGTAAATAAAGAAAGCACTTCTTGGATGCTCCAACCATTCGTGAAGTTATTCCGTGAGGGGCAGCGAACCATGGAAGTCTGTAGTGTTTTTTTGCCTACAATCTGCACCAATCTGTGCAGAAAAGGGACGGCACAGCCCCAAGTTTCTCTTTCCTTCTGCTTTCCTTCTTTCCTTCTCTTTTCCTTTTCCCAGGAAAACCCTTCAAAGGCCAAATCAGTAGATTTAGTCCATGTCCCAGTTTGATTAAGGTAGGTCTGTATGTGACTTACCCTGGGCTGAGCATATCCAAGGCAGGAAGGTAAACATCCCATTGTGCTGGATTTGATGAAAGAAAATCCTGGAAAACGTTGTGCTTTTCTAAGAAAACTGCCAGAGGCAGATTATTAGGTCTGAATTAAAATGCAGACGAGATTCATTAAATTGTTGACCCTGCCCCCTCCAAAAAAAAAGTCAGGTTGCCATCTTAAATTGACAGCATTAGAGACAAATTATGTGCACTGATTAATAAGTGCGGGCTAAATTACGGCTCGGAGAGCGGGCGGAGCGCTATGGGAGCAGGGGCGAGGGAAGGAGCAGAGGAAGCGAGCGCCATCCTGCCTGTGGGCACAGAGCAGTGCCAAGAGCTGGGGGGCCCTGTGGCACCAGCGGTGCAGAGGGGGGCAAAGGAGCAGGAGGGAGATGAGCCTCCTCCAAGGAACCTGTTCCCACTGTGATGGTGACTTGGCACCCTGCTGCCAGTGTGGTCCCCTGGGACATCAGCGCTGGGGATGTGTACTGAGCTCAGGGACTGTGTCGCCCCTTTTCTTTGGGGTAGAGGGAACTTTTCATTAAAAAAAAGGGGAAAAAAACCCCACCCAAACCTTGGAAGAGTTGGATTTAAGAAGTTAAATAAGAAAGGTAGAGTAAATTAGAGCCTTGAGAACCTAATTTCCATCCCATTGGTGGAAAAAATACTGACCATTTTACGATCTCAGAAAAGAAAAAAGGGGGAAAAAGCAGGCATAATAATATGTATATTACTCACAAGACATAATTCTCTGAGAATACTATGACCGGTATATAAACAGCAGAATGAATGTTATTAACATGTTAATTTTACTAACCCTTTAACCTATTGATTAGCCAAACAGAAGGAAACAGCATCTTTTCATGCTTCGCCCCCCCCCCCCCGCCCTTGCCTTTCATGTAATTGGATTCAAATTCACATCTGTAGCTACTAAACCCATGTTTTCAACCTTTCTTCTACACCTCCCCACCCCCAACTGTTTAACCTCCCTTCCCCAGCGCTGGCATAAATGTAAGCCTTTATTTGTGAATATTCCGATAAGCACTTTGCCTCCAACTATATTGTTCAAGTACCAGCATCATTGTTACAGCTGTAATTGTTACTATCAAGACACAGTTCTTTGTAATTAGAAAGTCAAGATGGTATTCAGCAGTATGGCAGCACAGATTCTCATTTGTTAGGCTATTAGAAAAAAAATGTTTACAGAGAAAACAGTGTCATTGTTTAGTGCTCTTAATTGACCATCTGCCTGGTAAAGAAATGTCCAAAGAAGGATAAATAAGACTATAGTGCACTTATTTATTTATTTTCTTTGTGCAATGAGTAAATTAGGAAAAGCAACAGCAGATCCAAACTAGACAAGACATTGCTAAATCAGGCTGCAAGTGAAATCATGTCATGAATACATTAACTTTTATTTCTCTCAGTGTCAAGACTCATGTCTGCATCTTCCTCAAAGTTTGTTGGGAAGAAAAAGGAGGCCAGATCTTGGTGGGCACTGTGGAGTTGACAGCATTCATCTTTTAACAAAGTCAAGCATATGCTGCTTTGAGTGCAGCATCTTTGCATGCTCAATGACGTGTTTAATGTCACCTTTCCCACTGTAAATCATCCCTGAGTAAATCCACAAGGGAGAGTGGTACTAGGAATTAAGCAGGAGAGAAATAAAATTCATGACCATGTGGTTCTATCTCAGGGAATTTGGTACGTATTGACAAGAGAGATTCACACCTGACGGGGCCGAGAGCTAATTTGTAGTAGGGCTGTTTATCTTCTGCCTGAAAGGAATACTTTTTCATATTTAATGTGCATTTTCCTCATCTCCATGTGTGTATGTGTTTGTGATTTAATGTGGCTAAGGGTGCATCTGGTTTTGCTGCTTGGCAAAATTGTAGTTTCAAATTTCGGGCTAATTCAAAATTCTGCGTTTTCCATACAAAAAAGTAAAGGAGGGGTAGTTTGGTCTTCAAAAACCAGGTTTGTTGTTTTCATTGCACAAGGCACTGTCTTAGGTAGGGAGTATTTGATCTGTTCTAGCAGCATTTGTTTACAGTTTTGAAATGAGAAATGAAAAAAAAACCCAGGAGTATTACCATGCTAAACCAATATGGTAAATGACCAAACTGATCTTTTGTACTATTTGTCTTCCAACATTCCAGGTGGAAATAATCCAGTACATTTATATGTTGATTTATTACAGTGTGGAGGAAAAAAAAAAAAAACTAAAAATAAGCCATAGAGAGAAACAATAGGAAAAAAAAAGCAGGGAAAAGAGAAATTAACTAAGAAAGTAAGGATTACATTTAAAAATAATTTCTCAAAATATTACCTTCCAAGTTTGAAAGGCACCAGGACACCTGCAAGAGGAGCCCCAGTTCTGCCTCCTCCATGATGAGGTTCATACAGAGGTGTCACCTCAGGGGGACAGCAACCAGTGCCCTCACAGCACTGTCAATGTGTGTGAGAATGGCCATGAAGCAGGTAGGTAAAATTTTCCAATACTTAAAAAGCTGACAGTGTTTTAGCCATCAGTTCTTCAATGTGAATTCTCTTTCCATGAAACCTCTCCTTTGATGTCTTCACCTGATGCCTCAGTGCATCATCCCTTGTCCATCTGTTCCCTACTGAAACCTTTTTTTCATTTCCCCTGATTGCTGTGCTAAATACTGACCCTTGTCAGTTTTTTTTTCTTTTTTTCTTGTCAATTTTTATTTCTTTTTCTTCCCTGATATGTCCTCTTTGGCACTTTTTTTTTTTTTTAGTTCCGAGGGAGTATCTCAAACTCTTGTTTTCCTGCCTGATGGCTTTTGAGAAGGGGTGGTAGCTAAAGGAACCTAAATCATCTAAAAAAAAAACCAACAAACCCACAATAGGTTTGCCTCTAAATTTAGAATTTTCTTCTTCTCCCATTTCTGGAGATCTTTCATTAGTGCCAACTGCATTTTTTTCAGAAAGCAACAACCCACCTTTTTTACTATTTTTTTTTTTGTTGTTTTTTGCCTTCCACTAGGGAATATGCTGAATATAATAACTTCCACCAACAGGTGCAGGAAGGCGAGAAGTGTTCACATGGCTTCCAGGGTACTGCACCTTTTCCCTGTCCTAGAGACAAACAAATTTGTGAGGTCCAAGGCCTTTCTTTGATATCTTCTGAACTGGAACCTACAGAAGTAGACATCTCGCCTTACCAAGATGGAAAAGCCTGCTCAGATATCCTCCTGCTCGAGCATAGTGGTGTCCCCATCCACACTGCCCATTTCCCCAGTGCTGTATTGGTTTGATAAATGTTTAATAATGACTTCTTGCAGGTGCCTTTACAAACTGCACCTGTACCTGTTTCCCCAGCACTAGGGGTGGGTGCTGGCACCTCACCTGTGCATAGAGCCAGTGCCTGCACTTCACCTGCATGTGCTTCCGAGCACTGAGCAGAAGCAGCGGCTCAGAAGGATGTGATTGACACCAGGAGTAGTAAGCTCATGCATGTCTAGCTACTTGTTCAATTTGTTTAGTCCAGTGGTCTCCTTTATTAGGAGCCTTAGGGTTTTTCTTTTGATTTGGCAGGGTGATTATAATGAGAGCTCCTTAGTGCTACTCCACCAGGGTATCTGCCCACTTGCTCTCAGCCTCTGCTGTGTAGCTTGTGATTAATGTAAAACAGTCAGATGCCCTTCAGATCAGTTGAATTTGGGGATTCTATTACAAACATGAAAAGCGTGCTGACCGCACAAAGCCCTTGGTGGTACCAATTAAAGACAGCGTCATTCACTTGGCACTTCTCATGCCGCTGCTTTTTTTGCTGTTTTTTTCCCTTTTCCCAGCAAACCTTCCATGGCAGCGGTGGCCCCTCTGCCACCACGCGCCTGTGCCACGCTCCAGCCCCAAGGCACGGCTTCCTTGGCTAGTGGGGAAACACCTTGCTTTCCCCTCCTGCTGCCCAATTTCTGTGCCACTCAGCCAGTCCTCCATCTGGCCAGACGTGAGCAATGGGATTTGAGTACAATATTTCCTCCTGTCATCATGCAGGGATGGGAAGTGCTGCCTGGACTGCCCCCAGCAGAAAGCCCCGTGGTGTCCCTTCCCCACTGGTGCAGAGGCTCTGGGCTGCCACTGTAGATCATCTGACAAATTTCACGGTAAGACTCCAGCTTATCATCATTGTCTTTTTATTCCAGTCAGTATTCCAAGTATTCCTTGAATGTCACAATTGAAGAGCTGGATTATACACAAAGTGTCCAGTGTTAAATCCTATTTACATGCAAAAGTTGTGCCAGCTTACCCTGAGGTTAAATCAGTGCAAACCCCTTCTGTGAGGACTCTTCTCAACTAATGAGAATGACCTCCTATAATTTCTTTAATTAAAGAACAACAACCACCTAAATCAAGATAAAACATGCTTCATATTAAATAAGGTTGGCCAAGCAAATGGGTTTGCCTTGCTTGAAGTGCTGACTCCACTTTTTGCACAGACTGAATTATCTGAGTGATTCGGACAGAGCAAATCTCAGCTCTGGTTTCTGGCTTTCTGCAGCAGGGAGGGAGGGGGTGTCACACCTGTCCCTACCAAAGGCAACAGAGGATTTGCCTCAACCTGTGAGGTGGCCAAGGTCCCTGTCCAACACGCACATTTTGTGTTACATCCCATGCACCACATCTGATATTCCACAAATCCTTCCCAAGTGTCTGGATCAAAGTGTTATTTTTCATGAAAGTTACTCCCCCAGCCAGCGCTCTGTGTTTGACAGAAAGGAATAAAACTGCAACATATAAAAGCAGAGAGAAAAATCCTTTATTTCTGAAATTTTATCTTTCAGAATCAGGTTTGTTTGTTTGTTTGTTTGTTTTGCATAAGGCTCTTCATAAATCTAAGATCTTGTAACTTTGATCTATTCACCCTCTGCCTACAACATAGACTCCAGTTGCACCTCTTACTTAATGGATTATTAGGAATTGAGGAACCCTCAGGTAAAAAAACCCCAAACAATAACAGTTTCTTCTTTCTCTGATCATTTCTTATAATAAAAAAAAAAAAAAAGACTTTTAAAAGCTGCTAAGATGACACTTCCAGTTGTGAAGGCATTTTGCTATTTTCACTATTTCACTGCTGGTTCAGGGAACTGTTGAGCACAGAAGTGGTGTTGTTTCCATTCCAACAGCAACAATCTCATCTCAAATCTTGTGATCGTTGTTTATCTCAAGGTGTCCCTTCTAATCCAGCTGTTTTCTAACTCTGTCCTGAGAGCTGATTATTCAATGACTTTTCACAAACCTAAACCCTTCACTTGCTTAAATCACCTACTCATGTAGGGATTGTGCCACTCTTCCCATGAGTGCTCAGACCCTCCTGGAAGGGGCAAAGCCAAACAGAAAAGTTGCCCTGTGAGGCTTTGGGACATCAGTGGTGTTCACTGTGTCCATATCTTGCTGCAACCAGAACCTTACGAACAAAAATCACCACAATTAATTCCAGCAGAAAATGTGCTGGAATCACTGGAATGTGATTTCTTCTCAATCAACACTTTGGAGCTCTCACCGATCTTTTAATAATGTTTTATTGATGGATGAAAAGATACATTCTATCCATTCATGTCTAGACCTGTAAATGAGCCCCAAAATAACGGTAATATTTGGTTGCCTGCTACATGTATACACTCCACTTACCTGTATATAAATAAAACTCCACTTAATCCTGTTAAGCATTAAAACATAAGCAAACAAATTGACTAACAAAAATACAGTGGGGTGGCAGGAAAAGAAAATAAGCTCAGAAAATAATTGGTTCTGAGGAAGTTAATGAAAGTTTGTAGCATGCTTTTTATATGAATAGAGTTCAGAAGAGATTATTTTTTGAAGTGTTACTCACAAATCTCCCGTATCCACAATAGATCTTTTGTTAACTGTACCTGCACATTTATTGTGTATGACAGTCTAATAAAATGAAGTCATTTTAATAAACATTGTATCAGAATATCCTATCTGCTGTGTGGCACTGCGAATTTCCACTACTGAAGGAAACATTTAACATTCTCACCATTTTAATACTTTTAATAAATATTTGCAATTCCTCTGATAATGCATAATGGCAGAAAAATGCATTGCCTCCAAAATTTATGTGGCTGCTGGCAGGTGGCCATTTTCCAATTTTCTGTCTCACTAATATACATTTATTATGTATTTCTAAGGGCTTTTTTTCCAGCTTTTGGCTTGCCATAAAATTATTATTTCTTTTACAAGAGGAAGTGCTTGTGACAAAGAAATTTCTATCCAACCTAAACCTGACAAATGGACATCTGCTGGCCAAACTGGAGAGGAAAAACATTTGCCCATCGTAGCTCTCAGTTTGATCCCTTCCCATCAGCTGAAGCCACAATATGTTTGGATCAGAGACTCATATTCTGAACGGATAACCAGAATCACTTCTCGCTTAGTAATATTTTCTGAAGTGTGACATTGCATTGCATCATGTTATGCATGACATGACATGAAATAACAGAACATTACATGATGGGTTATGACATAGGGGGAAGTAAGATGCAAGTTAATATTATGCATTACATTTTATTTTTTTTTGTAAATTGTTGGATCAGAGTGCATGATGAGCTGTGAGTGGTCTCTTCTACGCTGGCTTTATACAGCAGCCATCGACAGAGTACCTAAGCACCACCAGCAGATAATTAAGCCTCTATTGATAGCTGAAATCCTTGAATCTCTCAATGAGCACATATCGTTCTCTGTATTTAAGTAGCAGCATTCATTTGAAGAGCAAGGGAGCAGTGACTAAGTATGAAGCCTAAACAGGCAGTAAGAAGTGGTAACACTACAAAGATGATACATTCTTAGCCTCGAAATGGAAGGAAGCTGATTTTGTGAAACTCTTTATGGTATTCAAAACAAAGCAGGGGATATCCTGTGTCACAGAGCATGTGCTTCTTGAAGATCCTTTCTGGTAGCAAATGGTGCTCAGAGAGTGTGATTTGTTATCAGGGAGCTATTTATGATGGCCAAGATAGAAGGGCACTGAATAAATATCTATAGCTCTCAGAAACTGAGACATGATGGTGCAATAGATGGAAAGAAATATCTCAAACAAGCAGAGGAACAGAACCTCCCTACCAAAGGTGACTGCAAATACAATAGCTTTTTCTCTTTTATTTTTTCAAAGCCGTGAAGCAACAGGATAATCCAAATTAATAATATACTGTCTGTTTTACAATAATATACTTTGATTAAACTAATGCCTGGAATGATAAATGCAAAGGAGAGTGCTCACAACAACAGGAGAGGTAGATTTGCCTCATCAGATATTGTTAACTATGCTCAAAAGAATTCTTGGCCATAAAAAAGGAAGTAGCAAAAATATGGTTCACTTTGACACCTTCCACACACTTCCTAAAATCAGGGATCATGGAGGATCAATGCACTGTCAGCACCTCAAAGAAGGCACTGATGAGAGGGTCTTTCTCTGACCTAAAAGGGGACAAAACCTGAGTTAACTGAGCAACAGGCCTGGCTGATATGCAAGAGGTTTGATCTCTAATTTGCTGGGGAATTATGGGCAAGTTGCTTCATTCTTTGCATTTTCAGTTTTCCCTTTACTTGACCTATATTGGCCCCAGCTCAGGAAAGAATCACTATTTGGAAAAGTGCTTACTGGACCTATTGGGAATGTTTCAGTTTTCCTGAACCAGTCCTGGAGATCCTGCAGAACTGGATATGGAGAAGGCAAAGGCACATTTTTCACTTATGACCATGCCAGGGATAAAATTGTAGTTTGGAAGTGATCAGGTAAAAATTTTCTATTGAAAATTAATGTGTCTAATTTTTTTTCAAGAAAAGCAGCACTTTATCTATTTTGAAACTAATTCAACTGAATTGGGTCAAACTTTGCAAATTCTCACCGGAATTTCTCAGACATCTGAAAAATTATGGCAGCCTTCAATATCTGCCCCAAAATAGAATAAATTTTATTAAATATTAGTTTATAATTATTAAAACTAAGATATAAGTTTATAAATTTATTTTATAGAGATTAAACAATTGGTAAAATATATTAATAAATATTCTACACATATATCTATCAATAAATAGGTTGTAAAATATTAATTGTTAATTGTTAATTAATTAACAATCAGTAATTTGCTAGTTAGCTATTAATAAATGACTATTTTGTACAAATGTGTATTAATACTTTTTACCAATTATCTACTATCTATAAAATAAAAGCAGGGACAAATATTTGTATACCTTATTTATTATAGGGTGATTTCTTATAGGGATTATACATTATAGAATATTACATAATAATATCTTCTATTTATTACATCATACAAATAGTATTGTATAGAAATATATAGTTAGTATTAGGGATTTAAGAGAAAAAGAAGCCATGATTTTTCTTGGCAAAGGTTAATATTCAAATATTGGAGTGTAGAGATGAAGGCTCCTTCTAACCCTCCTCCTGCCCCTTAGACTCTTGCAAAGTGTGGACTTTCTACGTACTTTTTTTTGGTCTAATTGATTTCCTCCTGAATTTTCAGCTATGCTGCCTTTTCAGAACTGCTTTGCAGACTTGCTCCCATGTAATATTTAGTTGTGATTAATCCACCTCACACTAGAGAACTGTCTGTGCTTTGTTTGCATTTGTTTTATTAAGTGGAGGACACGTCATTAAGTTTTTGTGTGGCTCATGTTCAATGTGGGTTGATAAGAACCAGATATTTGAAGAAATGGAGATTAAAGATTTCCTGTCCCCTCATGGCCAAATTTCTCTTAGATGAAATGAAGGATACAAGGGAGTGATACAGTCATTTCTCTACCAGTATCTACTGTATCAGTGGGCTGACTCTTAGCATTTTTGATAATGATTGTCTTCCAAGAAGAATTCATGTATAAGTATTTCTTAGTCTTGCTGCTGATTTCATCCGTGTCACTGAGTTTGGTTTGCTTGCAAAAGATTTCTCAGAAGTAACTTTTCCTTGCAAAGGGTGGCCATTACAAAAAAAACCAAAACGGAACAAAAACAAGCAAAGAAAAACACCTGACAACAGGGAAAACTGTGGCACTTCTCCATGAACCTTCTTAAGCTCATACACATTGTAAGTATTTAATGTGATACCTTGTAGGAATAGACAGCAGCAGGTGACTGCAATAACTTTAAAGAACAGCTTTTTCCTGTCACTTCTCTTGCAGTGTGGCCCAACATGTTCCTAACAGATACAGCTTGCACAGCATCCCCATTTCTCTTAGGAAAATCAGTATAGATTGGTAATAAAGCATAGCAACGTACAATTAAAAATTAATAGCAAAATGATTACATTATTCTTTTCTAGCAGCAAAAAACCCCCTCCAACCTAAAACAAAAGCCTTTAAAGCACTTTGGCTGTTTTCCAGTAGAGTTGATTAATACTCCATGTAGAACGGCTGCTGTGATGCTCTTGCAAGGCAGGAATTGCTGACTGTCCGTCGAGGAACTGGGCAGGTGGCAAGGAAGGAAGGCTCTGCTCCACATCCTGGTGCCCTCGGCACAGGAAAAGCTGTTCAAATGGCAGCAGCATGGCAAGGCAGTCGTTTAGATGACTGGAATGATCTGTGACATTCAAAACTGAGACACAACGCGTTGGGAAGCCTAGAGAGAGGGGAATTGCTTTCCTCAACCCCAAAACAAAGGCTTTGCAATGTTACATATATTATTCTGATCACAAAAGTCTCTTGCATTAGGGCTTTCAGCGTGAGATAATTGACCTTGACATTGCTTTCAGCTGAGGGCACATAACTCCTAGTGCACTGACTTACCTTGAAGAAGGTTTTGCAACTGCAAAGAATATTTACTTACTGTCTTCCTTTTTTTTTTTTTTAATTCTTGAAAACTGTGCTCTGCAAGGACAAGTAGGCAGAAGTGTAGTGAGGGATGGAAGGTATTTTATGTGGATGAACACATGAAGAGGTGATTATATATTGCTCAAAGTCTAATCCCTGGATAAACTACAGTTTGCTATTAATTCTTTGGACTTGCTTAGCTGCTACTTAACATTTCCACGACTTAACAATTATATTCTTGAGCTAAGAGTAACTTTTCAACAAAATGTGTAGGGATTAGAAACATTGATAATTATATTAATTAATATTAATGGGAGTGACAATATTTGTAGTCATATGACAAACATAAGGAAAGCAGGGCTTTAATTTTATCAATTAATTCTGTTTCTAATTGCTTTCACTATTCAATTGTCAGAACGTGTTCTACTTGCAAGAAGGAATGTGTTAAGCAGGTAAAACACAGACCAAAATTGAGGGGAAAGAGGGCTGTGTATTTGTATATGGTATCATCTGTTATCCAGAAACATACTGAGCCTTCTCTCTGGGCTCCTGATTTTCTCCTCTCTATTTATTATAAATGCCAATCATCTGGAGTAATGGGCTCAGTCTCACTGAGATGGGTTAGTAGGCAGAGAGGCCATCAGGAGCAGGAAATGCCACTGATTGAAGAGCTTTCCAAATTATCAACTGTCCTTCTTCCCACACCTTCCCATCGGTGCAGGATGAGCATGGGACAGCAAGACAAGCAGACCTTGGAAAAGAGAGTTCAGTGTGTGTATCTATACTGACTACCCAGATTTAATACACTGGATTGGATCAAAGTTGTCTCTAGAGCAGAGAGAGCGCTGTCAGAGAGCTGCAGTCCATTGGCCTTAATCCTTCCCTGTGCTCCCGTATCTTTATACTGCTCCACCAGCTCCGCACCGCCATAAAACCAACACATTCCACCCTCCATGCTCCCTGGTGTGAGGGAAATCCCTCACCAGGTCCCTTGCTGAGCACTGCAGCTGCCACAGAGGCTTCCTGGCAGTGCGAGGAAGGCAACCCCCTCCCTGCAGATGGTGTCCAGTGCTGTGGGATGATGCTCTTGCTTGGTGTCCCAACAAGCTGGGGAGCGTGCAAATCCCAGTAAGGGTGGAGGTGTGAAAGTCTTCACGTCCTGAAACCAAGATTTCATCCCAGAAGGAAATCTTAATGTGCTGAAGTTTCCCTCTGCACCGAACCTCCACCACACAGCAATCCAAGAGGCCAATAAAACAAATAATGACTCTCTCCTGGGGCAGCTGCAATACAAAAATGCTGCCAGCTAAGAATGGGGCCTTTGATGGCTCTGCAGGCAAGATATCAACAATCTCTACAGCTGCTAATCCCCTCGCATGGTTTTACACTCGCTGCCCTCACAGCCTGTGCCCAGATGCTCTGTGCAACGTTTTGGGGTCTGCTTTTCTTCTCAGCTCATCCCTTCTCTGGTCCTCCTCAGGATTACACCCCTGTAAGGCTGTGAGTATCTCACCAAGCACTGCTTGTACAGATGAAGGAAGCTGTCACCCAACACATGCTGCTCTAGTGGCCTGTGGCTGCTGCCATGGGAGCATGCTAACCTGGGAGCAGTTGCTGCCTGCTTTCCTTAGCTCTGTGGATGTTGAGCTCTGGAGTGGGAGAGAAGGTGGCCTGGGGAGTGCTCACCAAAGTCTCAGTGAATATAGGGTAGACTCACTGATGAGGATGAGGCAATACCCCCAAACTCTCCTGCGTCTTGTGGGCTGGAGACTTTGCGCATCCCATTCCCCCTCCTTGAGTTCAGCCAATGCTGATCCCAAGCATATTTGCATCTATGCTTATTTTCAGGATAAAATCAGGGAGCACAATTCCATCTTGTTGTGCCAGCCACATCATTGTCAAAAGGCATTCAGGACACAGTCAGATCTTTTTGTGCTGCTATAAATGTTGCTTCTTCCCCATATCCTCATCAGGGGACAGAGTTCAGAATTAGTCCTTTTGTGTTTATTTCCACTACTCCAGGGTGGACCTGGGAGCCTTTGCTTCTCCCCATCAGGAAGCAGAGATTTAACGTATCGAACCCACCAGAATTGCTTAATGAGTGCTCAGTGAATATTAATAAAAGTTTGGACGTGACTCAGGCTACAATGGCTGAGAAGTTTGAAAGCTTTGGTTCAAGATTACAGGAGGCTGTGAGAAAATATGGTATCCAGCAGCTAGCATATAGTGCGGATATTTCACTATCCAGGGATCTCTAATTACTAATAATGTACAGGAACAGTATGATATGTCCTTACAATTGCAGAATCCTTTTCAAAGATAATCTTTAATAGTTTATTTGACAACCTGTAAAATTATAGAAAATTATTAGTCTTGGGAATTACAAAAATCCCCATAGTACAGTCAAACAATAAAATTATAATTACCTGTGGGTAATTGAAATTTAACTGTTTTTTTATTGTATATTACACATCAATAGCAACATAAGTTCAAGAGTGTCCCCCTCCCCTCCCTTTTCTTTTCCCTACAGAAATGGGGAAAATGGACAACCCTGCTGGTAGCTTGTGAGCCCTTGTCACAGAACAGAGCTTGAACAATTTCGATTAAAGCAGTATGTTCGAGACTGTCATTAGACCTGCATTAAATTACATATCTGGAATGTTAAAAATAAAGAGTACTGAAGCTTATTCACAGCTGCCTGTCGTAAAGTATGCAGTCAAGGTTTTTATTATCTTTAAAGTTCTTATTTTTCTCTTTTCTAAAACTTATTGTTTCATCAAACAAATATCTAGCACATTTAAGAACAGTATGAGCACACGAGCAGAACTGCTCAAAATGGATAAAGCATTAGCGTGTCTCCATTCTGTGCTCAGTAGTATTGTTTAGTACTAACAATGGTAATTTATCAATTATACACGAGGGAACAAAGCTCTTCACCATCTCACAGCTCCAGAACTACCTATTACGAGGCCCAAAGCCTGAGACCCCTCCCAGACCTTGTGAGGCACCATTTAGAGTTAGAATTTGCAGTACCAGGCTTTTGCCTTGTCCTCTCTCAGTGACCCCATGGAGGCTGCTCCGTACTCAGCTCCATGGCACATCAAGACTTTACTAAACCAGGAAAATTATAACCTCTTTTTTTTTTCTATTTTTCTTCTGAACCAGGGCTTTTGATACAGGCACAAATGTTCACAGCCTGCTCTTGTCTAGCTGGTGAGACCATCCAGTCCCTCTTGTGTCATTTGTGGTGGCATTACAGACTTTGAGAACAACCCAAAGGACAAACCCCAAGCTTTTTGGATGCTACTCGGCCCAAAATACGGTATGTTTGACAATTAATTGTCTATAGAGCAGCTTTGTTATACACTACTGAGATGCACAAAATCTTCTATAGAAGGATCAGACTGGCTACTTTTATTTGAGTCTGTAAAGTGCTTTGTGATCATTATGTGAATATAACTGCACAAGTGAAAATACCTCTGTTTTATTAAGAGTTTCAATTAAAGTATTTAATACACAGATTTTATCGTGAGAGAGGCATCACAAAGCCCTGAGTACAACATAACAGCAAGCCAGATATTATTATGATTATCATTACTATTATTTATGTATAGTCATTGAAGTATTAAGTGAAAACTGGGAAATGGAGTTCCTGAGCCTCAAAGAGCTCATAGTAAGTAACAGCCTTTTGTGGAGAAGGCAACAATAGCAAACCAGCTCTGCTTCATGGCACAATTAATGGTGCATGCAGCCCAGGTTGGAAATTCCTGATCCTGCATGGGTTTTCCCATTTTCCAAGATCAAAGAAGGTAAAAAATGCAGTTGGATCCCGCCTTTGTTTTTTTTGGTGCCTCTTACTCTTCCCACCACCTCTTTTCTCTGCTTGGTGTGAAGGGTATCCCTGCATGATAGGACTGGGATGTGTCTTTTTACCCAGCAAAGCAGCTGGAAAGTTCTCATCAAAGTGGTTTCATTTGAATACCTTTACAAGGGAGAGATATTTTGCGTCCCTCACTTGTCCTTCCCATTGGAGATTTTTAAGTGTCTTGGCCTCCTAAAAGCTAAATCGAAAGTGGAGCTTTCGATTTAGATTTAAACCGAGTATAAATCTTTCAAAAGGGGAAACCCCAAGAGGGACTCTATCATCAGGGCTGTTAATGGGCTGAGCTGCAGCAGAGGAGAGACAGGGCTGGCCCAAAATCACAGTCCTTGTGCCAAATAACTGTGACCTCATGCAACACACCAAGGAGATGGAGCTGATGGAATGGAGTTTGTTTGGCTTTGGCCGTTTCCTAATCTTGACCCTTGACCAACACCTGAAAGCTACAGGAAAGTTTTTCTCCATCCTTATCTCGACCCTCATTCCCTGGCAGATTCCAGCTGCTGAGCTCAACTGCCCTGAAAAAGAAGTCGGTGAGCTGTTGTCCAGTAGGATTTATATAGATGGGATGCTTGGATGCTAAATCTTCCAACCGCTACACTGCACCATACTGTAAGACAAAGAGCAGGAGATAAATTTTCCTGCCTTTGAAATTTCTGTTCATGTCACTCTCTGGGGCTAATTTTTACCATTTTCTCGCCAGTGAGAAGAGCTATTCCCACGTGAGTGTCTCCTCTGCACTGCAATGCAGGGATGGAGCTAAGGATGAGCAATGATAGCACTGTCAGGATTACAGCCAGGTCAGATTTTTCATTTTGCTAAAAGTCACTTTTTTTGACACAGGAATCAGGAAAATACATCGATGCAACACGTTGAAGAGAATGAAAAGGTTGTGATTTGCTCCTACCAATATGATTCAAATAGAGAGGCCCAAGCCTTATGGTAAAGGGAAAATGTCTTCCAGTGAAAACACAAACTTTGAGTACAACATAATGGGAGGGCCCAAGAGGGTTTTGGGGAGCTCCTCATGGAAAGGGAGCTTTCCATGGTTTTTTTTTCTCCTGTCTGTAGGGTAAGCACATGAATGTTTATGTAAAAAAGGATGCAAGCTTCCAAATTAAAAAAAACAAAAAGAGGAGGAGGATTGGCTATTTTTCTTTCTCATGGACAAGGTTAGAAGGTTAATAAAAAAGTTAATCCCAGCCTGCTCTGCAAAAGGGAACAGCTCACATTTGTGAGACTTCAAAAGGCTTCGGAGTGTCTGTGTATGGATGTTGTTATTTCCTGTCAGGGCTATCCCAAGAAGACTGGGGCCGGGAGCTGTTTTTTGGAAGAGGAGTTTGTCTGTTAATTAAATCAGCTGGAGTGGAAATAAAAAGGTTTGTATAAAATGTTTTGAGAGTAAACTCCAATTCAATAAAGTTCTGGGTATTTTTTTTTATTTTTTTTTTTTTTAATCCTGTGAGAATATAAAATTAAAACTTAGTGAAGGCCAACCAGAACATCTCAGCCAAATGACCCAGAGAATCTGGTTGGTGTTTTTTAAAAAAAGAAAATCCATTAACATGAATTTAACTTTTAAATATGTGAATGGTTTGAAAGGGAAAAAAAAAAATAGTCAATTTAGGAAACATTCAGCAAATTACATCACCAAGCAGTGATTTACAAGGAGATCTGTGTGTCCATTTGCTTTGCAACATTGAGGGAATGCTTATTGCTCAGCATAGAAAATTACCTCAGGTCTTGTTGGGCTTTTCTGGAGAAATATATACCACAGTCCAGGTTACTGATATCCCTCCATGCCTCGGTGTCCCCCTGCACAGCTGAAGGTCCATACTAAGACACAGAGTAAATGTTATAGTCGATATCCCTTGGCAGAGAAACTGCACTGCAATTTCTTTTTTCCTACTTTTCTTCTTCCTGCGTGAGGCTCCTTTGCTACCAGCTAACCATTTCCTATAAGAAAATGGCATTGTGTTAAAGTTATATAGTGTATCATATTAAATTTTATAACAGTGCTTTGTGTTTTGAAAAGACTTTGGGGGGAAACAGCATCAATCAGGGAACCACATTTGATAGACCTGGAAGGGGCCTCCTGGGTCATTTTGTCCAAGACCTCTCTGAAACAGGAAGGCTTCTGCAAAATACCTTTCCCATAAATGTATCTAACCTTTCCTTAAAGACACTGAGTGATTGTGCCATAAATACCTCAAGCAGCTAAACTAGTCTGATTGACCTTACGATCAGATAGTGTCTCCTAATACTGTACAGAAGGTACAATTTTCCATTCTTGCAGCTGTGGCTAAGCAAGAAAAAAGGGCAAATACACGGTAATGGGCAACAATACAGACTGTGCAAACAGTTTTGCTTTCACTTTACTGCCATCACCTACCATAAATCTGGATGCACCATTGATACTTGGTTTCCCAGTGTAGTGTCTGTGATCTTCATGGTATCTATCTCACTTTGACTCTGACTTTTGGAGAGCCACCATTACAGGGTGTAGAAATAAGGAAGACGTACGAGCAGCACTTTCCAATTCAGAAAACCATTCCAACCTGATGCCAGTAGTTAAAGTATTTATTTCTATTTTCTATTTATTAGAATTTGTGAGCTGGTTCTTGTCAGGACCATGGGAGTGAGGGGAAGCACAGGGCTTTCTATGGTTCCAACAGAGTGTCAAGGAATAATTTTCATTCTCCAATTCCAACAATTGTGCATATTGAAAAATAAATATATGGTAGTTTAGCTGTTTGTTGTTGCAATAGCAATGCCTTGTGTGCTGGTTCTGCCCCACACTGCTCTGCCTTCTTTCTCTCAGTGAATATTTGGAGAAGTGTCGTTTTGGGTCGATGTGTTATTAAATCACAGACCCATTCATTGCTGAGACCTTCCTGAGCTGCACATAAACTATGTGTGGCTTGGGTTTTTTTGTCTTTTTTTTTTTTTCTGCAAGCCTTGAAAGATGGTGAGAGAGCTGAAGGCTGGTTCTCAAACACCTATTTTCATCAGGTGTACACTGGTTATGGAGAGGGGTTGTCTGATGGTGTCCCTCTCACCGGACTGACCACTACCTGGAACCAAGGAGAAAGTCAGACACCCTTCAGTGTCCTCGTGCAGCTCCCAGGGAAAAGTATGTCTTTAAAAGCTGAATATGCTACCTTGGTGTCAGTGAGACATGGATGTACAAAGGAACAACCATCTCAGGTTTTATTGTGGTCACCAGCCACACAGAACACACAGAATCATTCCCAAAGGAGACACTGAGAGCTCCAGTAAAAGCTGTGACAAAGACTGTCTTATCTGATGCCCAATAGGGGAAAAAAACCTCATAAGAATATTTCACTCCTGACTAGCAGAAGTGCATTTCAGACTAACTGAGGGAGACTCCAGAGGAATTTCTTCTTCAGATCAGAGGAAAGGGTTTTAGAAGGTTGAGGAATCCTCAGCTTGGTTTCAATGTCCATCCACTGTTCTGGGTTAGATCAGGCTGCTCTTTTTATTTTATTTTTTGTTTATTTGTTTGTTCCAGAGATGTAGTTCTTGTATACAGAAGACTGCTTCAAAATGAGCCAGGAAAACTGAAGTTAAGTCCTAAAAGCAAAAGACACAGAAAAGATAATTTAGAAAGAATATGGTGACCCTGGGTTTGAAGACATGTTGGTAGCTCTGCATGTCCCTGCCCACATTTTTTTGCTGTGCCCTCTTTATGTCTCGTGCTTTTGTGCCTATTCAGGCTGGCAGTCACTTTGTGATTCTCAGTTCAGGGCTCATAATTTCCTAAAGGTCTTAAATCAGCCCTGAAAAATACAGATTTTTTTTTTTTTTTAACACTGTCTCTATACAAATAACTAAATTCCATCCTTCCTCTGGTGTGCAAAGTTGTAAAATATTTGTTTAGTATTTAATCACATCGAAATATGTGAAATTACAGTAGAAATACACCTCACCCCGGTGTTGAAGGGCAGAGGCTCGTGAGATTGTGACAAGTCAATCTGATATTATAAAATTGCAAAATATCTGTGCCAAGAAAAATACAAATACTAACAGACCTTCTTTTATTGCTTGTATTCTCTTCACTTTTTTTCACTGAATCACCAAATCCGGCTTCTGTCATCACAGCAGAGTTGAGCCAATCGCAAGCGCAGCTCACCCCTCACTCCTGGCCTAAACTCCAGCCGTAAAGAGCAGCTCTTCTTTGCTGGGGTGATTTGAACCCCACATTTGCTTAAAATCCTGGGTACTCAATTCCAATACAAAAATAAGATCCTCCTGCTTCAGTCCCTCATATTCCCCATTTTCCTTTCAGTGCCCCTCCATTCCCTATATTGTAAATACTAGTTGTGGGGAGAGATACGTGTTTTATTTTGTTATGTTAGGAGAGGGGAATGAAGGCAAACGGGGCTTTTTTGTTGTTTTATTGCTATTATTATTGAGGGTGGGTTTGTTTGGTTGGGGTTTTTTTCAGTACAGACAAGTTCTGACCCATAATTGTGCTCTTAGGTATTCTTGAAAATAAAAAGTACATTTGCATCAGGTTCTCCTAAAAAAAAAAAAGACATTATATATCATAGAGGTTTTCTGATCCTGTTCAGTGCACAAATGCCAATCAGAAGCAAATATGGGGCTGTATCTTGCAATCCATTTTGATATTTACAACAGAACATGGCATATCATTTAATTTAAATTTGCAGCATGCTCAGTGTAATTAATGCTGTGCAGTGCCTAGAAAATCGTGATTTCTTAATGTGATACAATGCCTGCATGCTGAGAGCATTTTTTTTAAACTACTGTATCATTTTGGAGCATTAATGGGGAGGCACTGCCATTAAACAGGAAAAAGAGCCATGCTCACTTGCTCTTCATGAAACTTCCATGCAGCTCCCCAAAATATGATGCAAAGTACAGGTTTGTTTTAAAAGAGAGGGGAGAGTCAGAGATTTAATTTTCCCTTGACACAGCATGATGCCTGAATAGCCAGACAGCTATTCCTAAATTATGTGCATTTCATTCCTAGGAGCTGTGAGCATTTTGAATGGGCTGTTGTTAAATACAGTACACAAGCATAAATACTCCAGGGAACAGCAAGCTGAAATTTTGGCATGAGCAGAAATCTGATGTAGTATCTGAGCACGTAATAATAATGCATATTGATTTGTCAGGAGTGCTAAGAGAGGGGGGGTGGTATTCCGGGATGAGAACTGGTAAACTTGGGAACATCTTGTGTGATTAGAATAAGCTGTGGTATTTGTGTGCTGCCATTCTGGCAGGGACAACAAGGTTCACCTTTAGACCTGGAGAGTGGTTGGGGTCTCAGTTTTGGGACTGAACCCGAGAAACTGAACGCATGATAAAGATATTTATATATTATCCGTAAGTGAAGCACGGGGAATGTGCATCTTCACCTAGAAAATTGGGCAATGAAAAGGTATTGTGTTTGGCAAGGAGGGTTGGGACCAAAAGCCCTTCAAGGTCAGGAGCTTAACTGCCTTGACTACAATGAGCTTGGGTGTGAGTTTACCTGCTTTGTGATTGAATTGTGCAAAAAGAAGAGGAAAGAAAAAACCCAAACCAACACTCCCCCTATTATTTCTCAAGGAATCAGTTTCTGCCAGATGTACTATAAAAGCTCTCTTTATAGACCTGTTGATAGCAAAGCAAATTCTTCAGGTCCTCTAAATAAATCTGCTCCTAAATACAATGCTTCAGTTTCTATATTCTCATCTGACACCTGACAATTCAACCTTAAGAGTAATTGGTCCTGTCTTTGAACCTCTGCAAATGCTGCATGGGGAGGGTGGACAATTTATTGATTTTGATTGATTTTTGTAAGAAGCCTCTGAGACAGATGCGGTGTCCGGTGACACACACTATATATATCACACTCCTCGGGCACATCCACGGGCAACCAGGAGGCTTCAGGAATATGTGGAGGTGCTCAGTGAGCACCTGCAAACCATGCTGTGTGGGACTGCTCTGAGTGATCACTTTGGAGAGAGACACGAGTTAATTGGCCAACTTTGAATTTCGGGAGGGTGATGACACAACTTTTCTGTTGGGAAGCCATCCCAAGCCATGTGGTACTTCCACAAGCAGGAACCAAAGGGTTATTCTAGTGCAGATTGCCCAGTGTCAATGATCTCTTCATACTGTGGCTGTTGGGATGATTGCTTGGATATTTCCATGCCTGTAACTGTATTTTCCAGTGCTGTGGTTTTTCAAGAACATTACAAGACAGGGCAGTGGATTTGTTGGGAGTGAAAGAATTTGTGAACTGGCTGTTTAGTTTGTGACACAAAAAAGTGTCATTGATATTAATAGCTCTGAGCCCCAGTAAAGACCTAAGAAAACCCAGGGAAATAGCAGAACAAAAGAAGACAGAAACAAGATGGCACTGAGGGTCTCATCACCAGGGATGGTGATTAAGACATGAGGCAAAGGGCTGCCCCGCTTGTGCACGAGTTTGGCTGGGGAAATCACCCTCCTCCCGCTGCCTTGCTTCCCTCATCCATAATGAGGGAAGGACTAACTTTGCAGCACGCTTTGCATTGGCATTGCATGCTAACTTCATTACTGTTTGCAACAGCCTGTGCAGTCCTCTGAGGAAAGGAATAATAACAAAGAAAAAAAAAATGGTAATTACCAAGCACATAGTTTTCATCTACAATCTTCATTTCAGGATTCACTATTCCTGATGTCAGTATTTTAGAGTGGAAGAATGAGATATGCTAAGTTTCCGTTTGATGGAAGTAAATTCAAATTTAATATTGCCAAGGAGCTGCATTTTTAATACAGCAGAGCAGAATGCAGCCATTCCAGCGCCTGTTTGAGGCTCCTGCCGCTCCTTTGTACTGGCTCAGCGATGTTCCCATGACCAGGCGAAAAAATGGGAAGAAGCTGCTCTGAATTTTCAGTGGGGTGACAGTACTTTGTCATTTAGCTCTGTCACGATAATTGGGAGTGTCACACAATGAAGCAACATGACACACCCCTGGTAAATGAAGAGTTTTCAAAGTGATGTACGGCCCCTGTCAACTGGCAAAGCTTTTGTTTGTTCACGGAGCCAGGCAGCATTTCCAGAAGGAAAACCGCACTGGAGAGGCACACTTGGAAAGTTTGCTGTAAATTGATTTCCTCTGTGTTTTTATAAAATGGGATAGATCCTATGAACAGTAGGAGAATACCCTCTTTTATCACACACTCCAACCTGCTGAGGACTTTCCACAAACTCTTTAGGAATTTACCTCTTTTTGTTAAATTGGGTTGGATCTCATTAATAAAAGAATGGTATAATGGAAAAGAGTTTCTAAAATTATACTGTAACCTAGAATTGCAGGATTCAGCTTTCTCTGCCTGAAGAAAAAAATTCTGAAGCATTAAACTTACTTTATCAAGCATTGCACCTGACATGCTCTCATAAATTTTACATACATTTTAACTTATTTTAATATTATGCAGGCTTGGTTTAAAATATTCCCATGAAGTAACTAAAATGAAGCTGCTCAGCCATAAATTAGAGCTAAAAAAATACTTGTTCCCCCCCGCCCCATCAATATTTCTTTACTTAAAATCATGTGTTGTATGTAAGTTAAATTTTCCCTTGCTGAGATACTTTGTATATCTTAATAGGAACTACCACAGGCCCAGTGAGCTGTATTTCTGTAGGGTTAAATGTACTTTGCTTTTTTTAGAGGTGTCTTGCCTAAAAGCAGATATCAGTAACCCTTTGCATGCCATAGTGTAGCAGGGCGCACAGCTAAACATGTGGTCACATCTATATCTATCTATATATATATATATATATATATATAGATA
>JAWWES010000115.1:2920632-3005538 GCA_035583135.1 Lophotriccus pileatus
CTGTTTTTATAAGTATATAGATATATGTATAAAATGAATATATAAAAACATAAAATATAGAAAAATATTATATATATATTTATAACTATATTTTCTACATTTATAGATATGTATTTTTATATATACACACAAATATATATATATGTATACATATGTATTTTTATATACACACACATAAATATCATAGAATCATAGAATGGCCTGGGTTGGAAGGGACCTTAAAGCTTATCCAGTTCTACCCCCTGACATGGGCAGGAACACCTTCCTCTATCCCAGGTTGTTCCAAGCCCCGTCCAACCTGGCCTTGGACACTTCCAGGGATTGGGCAGCCACAGCTTCTCTGGGCAACCTGTGCCAGTTCCTCACCCTCTTCACAGTAATGATTTTTTTCTTCATATCTAATCTAACCCCACACTCAGTTTGAAGCCATTCCTCCTTGTCCTGTCACTCCAGGTCCTTGCAAACAGTCTCTCTCCATCTTTCTCGTGGGATCCCTTCAGTTACTGGGAGGCCACAGTTAGGTCACCCTACAGCCTTCTCTTTTCCAGGCTGAACAATCCCAGTTCTCTCAGCCTTTCCTTGTGGGTGAGGTGCTCCACCTCTCTTGTCATCATGGTGGGCTTCTCATGTATAAATATCTAAAAATATCTAGATATTTTTCCAGGAGCAACCCTGCTGGTCAGATGGGCAGATGACGGCACCAACAGAGGCTTCCCAGTGCGACACCCCAAGGCTTTCCCTTCCTTGGGCCAACGTCCTCATCCAGCAGGTACAACATCACCAACAACTTACCACAAAGCTCTGTTTGTGTCCTGAGTCCTGAACCTATTTCAAAGCCCAACTTACATTACACAAACACTTGCCTATAGACATAACAGGACTGTTATGAAATACTGTCAGCTTGTTGCCATTTAGCCCGAGCACACCCTGCATGTGTCTGTCAGGCCATACTTGGGCAGCTCTGCAGCGTGCGACGTGTCCCAGACACTGGGGTGATTATGTCTGAACGCTCCTTATCTGATGGGGCAGCCGACAGTGCTGCACATCTGTGCTCCGAGGCTCCGCTGCTGCGCTGCCACGCCACTATTTATTTTGCTTCTGCAAGTTAGTTTTCCTTGAGAAGCAGCAGGGGCCTTCTTCAATGAACTGAAAAATGTGTATTGTATGAAGGTCTGCAGAGGGTTTGTGCCGTAGTTCAATGGACAAATGCAAACCCAGGGGATGACATTTCATTTAAACATTTGGTTTACATCTTTACATGCCAAAAATATTAATATCCTGACTTCAGCAAACTGAATTCAGCACTTCCCCCCTCTCCCCCCCCCCCCTTAAATGAAGTAATTAAAGCCAAAACACTCTGTGGGTATTTATTCTTCCTTCTCAGAGGTGGAGTTTCGCACACGAACATTTGGTTTCGGGGCTGGAATTGTCAGTAGCTGCTCACTTGACACTTTCCCATTCGTTTGCATTGGAAACCACCAGTAGTTTCTTTTCTTGTGTTTATTGTATTACTCTCAGCCCTTTGATCGGGACATCTTGGATAACAGCAAAGTCTAGCTTAGTGCCTGTTTGCTAGTTAAAAAAAAAAGGTGAAGAATATGGTTTCTGTCAAAGGATCTACAAAGATAGTTAATGTAATTGAGAAGCAGAAGGGCATTTATGGAAGTGCATCTGAATGTCCTCTCCACATGTAATTGCATCAGGAATTCTACATTAACATGCAAGTGCTGTCCAAAGGGAAAAAAAAAAAAAAGAAAAAAGCTTATTTTTAGGTAGAAGCCCTCAGTGGGCAGTAAATTACCCATAATATCCCCCAAACTAGCAATTAGCCCTGTTTGCTGACTACCTGAATTGTCTCACAGTAGTTCAGCACAGTCTTACCAGTTATCACCATGCTTATAATCAGAGATTCCGTGTATGATTCCCGCAGCTCCACATACTGCCTGCCTAAGGTCAGCAGGAATAACAAATACATTTTATTTGCTTCTTTTGGCCCTTTAAAGCTGTTTTTTTGGGCTACAATATGTGACGAAAGCTGATGCTGCCGTGCTGCTTAACTGGCAAGGATTTGAAAAGAGGAAGCAATCTGGAAGTGTAGGTGTACTTTGGTATTAGTTAATATTTATTTGTTAGTGTTATTCTGTATTTACTCCCTTATTAGCAGACAGTCCTGCCTGGAGACTGAGCTTTCTACCATTTTCTGAGGTTTGCTCTTCAGAAGTCCTAACACTGGAAGATGTTTTTCAACAGGAGCCTGTAACTGAGGAGTGGAAAACTGGAAAATATGGAATCAAAAACCTATGGAATTTCTTCCCTTAAGGTGGCGGAGCAGTTTTCATATCCCCAGATATCCATGCTTTTCCAAAATAGTAATTCAGCTTGGAAAACAGTAGCTATGTTGCCTGTTTCAGCAGTAGAAACAGTCATGGGCCTACACATGCACACAAATACAAGCACACACATCCTCACAGGAGGACTGAGATTAAAGAAAGAAAACTAAGAAAAACGAGACTAATGAGGCATTTGAAAAAGAATATAGAAATGTTTGGACTCTGAGCATTAAAGGTGTTTTTTTAAATGCTGCACACACCTTTCTGAGTAATGCTTTAATTGGCATATTATTTCTCAGGCAAAATCCCGCTGAATGAATTTAGTGCCACCATTTAAACCCCATTTTCAATGCTGGTGGTTCTGGGTCACCTTACACTGACATGGACCTGTATTCCTGTCTCTGATCTGATGGACTAGATCTGGGTAATGAAGGAGATAGAACAGGAATTCATGCTCAAGAGGAACAACTAAAGACCGGCTCTCCTTTGCAAAGGCACACTGAGAAGCAAAGAATGATTTCCCTCTCTGTTAGTTTTTAAGCCAAGACAAAGAAATAAGAGTCACATGACCAACTTTATGACCCCAAGAATCTCCCAAAATGGCTCCAAACCTCTACTATTTCAACAGTAGGTGCTCAGGCAGGGAGTCTGTAGGTCCCAGTTAATGGCTCAGTGAGGCAGTGACCAGTTTGGCACTCAAGGGGAAAAGGGAAGACTTGGTGGTGACAGTGCCAGCACACTCATTTTTCAAAAGAGGAACTTGTTTTCCAGAAAAAAAAATAAAAACCTTTGGGTTGAATGCTGTTTCCACCCTTACTAATCATGCCTTGACTAAGAAAAGTCCAAATAAACTGATCATAAATTACATCATCCCCATTGTGAGCATGAACACACATACCTGGCCGACAAGGCAGGCGAAAGCAGATTGATGAAACAACAAAGTTCACCTTGTTTTCTGAGTTGAAAGCTCACGCTGTTTCTTGGCAGAACAGGCATGTCAGGCCTGTAATAACCACTTGCTACCTTGCTTCAATCAGCATTGAAAACAGCACAATATTAACATCTTAGGGAAAATCCATCTGGAAACTGCTTTCTGGAGGAAAAAAATGAAAGGGTGATAACTGAATACCACACCCCGTGGTCATTTATTTATTGATTTCACAGTAGCTTTAAGGAACTGAAAATTTTTCCCCCCATCACCTGAAAATTTTGTATTTTAAACATTTTCTGTCTAAACACAGAGCTGAATTCCTGTTCAGAAAGAAGTGGCAAAGAACAGCTGTTCTTCACCTGAAGGAAAATCACTTGTCTGGCAGAGGCAGAGGTTGGTATTTGCCATTTGGTTTTACTCTGGAGGAGTTTTTGAGGGCACATCCTCCCGTGCCCAGTACAGTGGGTGGCACTGCTGGGACAAAGCCAACCTGGCAGAGCCAGGCAGAGCATCCGCAAGCTGGGATTCAGGGCAACCCTACTGACTCAGATATGGGCATCTGTTGCATTTACACCTCAGGTGGTTGTGGTTAAAACACAAGAGCTGAACTTTAAAAATACTTCCAAAAATGTTACTTTTTGCTAACAAGATAATACTCAAATTGACTTTTCCTTTTGCCTCCTGATGGCCTGGTATGAATATACACTTGGCATTATTTTGCATCACCTCTTTCTGTTGGATCAACTAACATGATGGTTTCAGGATGCAGAGGATACTTATGTTTGGCGTTAGAAAAATAAATTATATAAATCCTGTTGTCAGAAGGTTAATACAAAGTCAACTGGGCCAATGAGCCAAAGAAAGCCTTTCCTTTATATTTTTTCCTGATTCCCCCCCCTGCCCCCCTTTTTCCTGAAGCATTGCTGAAGTTTGAACACAGTAGTGAAGATGCACAGCGCACATGCTCTAAAATGCATCTACCCTATGTGAATGTGCCGTGTACTGCTGGTTCAGCTTGGAAGCTCACTGGGCATGTTTTGGAGACTTTTAGCATCTTCAATATATTTTTGGAAAGGAAGCAAACAATCCAGGGGCTGAACACTGGACTTTTAAATTAACAAAATATGTATTGCTTACTCTGAAAAACACTTTGCCAAAAAATCTGGGCTAGGGAGATGGCATTTGGCACTGGATTAATTTCAGATGAAGTTTTAGGACCAGCCTAGGCTGTAGGTTTGTATTCAGTGGTGTTTAAAAGTAATGGCTTGGCCAGTAACTGCTGGGATCAGGTTCTGCCAAATTTCTGTCACCTTGGGCTTCATTAGCATGTGAAAAGAGACCCTCTTGGCTTTGTGTCTCACTGAAAAACAAACCACCGGGGCTGGTTCACAGCCCTCTACTTTGGCCAGGGGTGTAGAGCTGCCTCATGCACTCGACTTTAATTTTAAAGTTGTTTTTTTTCCCTACAGCTCTTCAAAAGTTACCAGAGTGAAGGTTCCTGATTACAGTGGTGAAGAGTAACTCAGGTAAGCTCCTAAAGGACCCATGAGCATTGGCTGGCCAACTATTTAGCAGACTGAGTAAATATTTTGTTATTAAGTCCTTAATTAAAATTGTGGTTTTGGTAAGAATAAAATCCTGCAATGCCATATGAAATATTTCCTGTACACTCAAGGGGACCACAGGTTGCATTCACTATCTCCAGCCATTCTAACAGTGAGTGAACCAGAACACTTAAAATATTTGCAGAAAGCAATTCTGAATGCATAACACAGATAACTAACATGTCATTTTTCTTAAATGAAGAAATTTCCCTAAGTCATATCCATTCAATCAGGGAAAAGAAACAGCCCCACGTAACCAGTCTGTATCCACAGCACCTTTTGTCTACTGCACAAACACCATGTTTTACCTTTGAATTTGCTACAGAGGCAGGAAAAATTGTCCTCCCTCCACAAATTATTTTGGGAATAAACAACATCTAATGGAAAAAAAATTAAAAATCATAGTCTGTTCATAGACAACGTGAAAGGGATGTGATATTTATGAAAGTATTAATTTGTAAAGAAATTATTCCTTGTTTTGGATGGCAAAAGTCTTTGAACACAAATTATATTAAGGGCAGGAAGAGTCCAGTCTAGGTAGAAAAGAGCAAGGCAGTCAAACTTTTGGGAAGACAACCAGGGGGGTACAGACCATGCTGGGATCTAGTCAGCGCTGGTGAAAATAGCACTGCAAATGTTTATTTACTTCTTGTACTTACTGGCTTCTTAAATAGAAGAACTGATACCATTCAAAAGCCCTAGCTGTCATGCTTTCCCCTTCCTTCCAGGAAGAATGAGCATCAGGTAACGGGATACAAGCGGAAAACCCTCTGTGATGCCCGTGGATATCAGTACAAAGCTCCTCTTGGAATGCCAAGGTTATGGGTAAGATTTTACAACAGCATCATTTCCTAAGGCTAAAAGTACCTTTAATTCTTTTCAAGCCACCCAATGATTAATACCTGTAATTTTGAAATTTCTGAATCACACATCAGTGGAAATCCATGCTAATCCACGTCAAACTCCCAAGTTCAGTGGAGTAACACTAGGAGGAAAATGGCTTCAGCTGGGATCAGAATGTATTTCAGTTGAGGCTCCATGAAGGATTTTTAGACTCATCCCAGTTTTATACACCCAAAGCAGCTTGCTTCCTTGGCTTGCATGAGGAGGATTTTATCTCCTTTGGAATTCTGGGGTAAACTGCCCTTGTACAAAATTTGTTCAAGGTTAAGTTTTAGGCAATATTTTGTGCTGCAATAACCACACCATGACAGACAACCTTTTCATCAGATAAGAAAAAAAATCCTCTTCTTCAGGTCAGTACAAGAAAGGAACATGACAGAGCTATAAATACAGAGCCCAGAGGTGCAAAATCTCCTGCATTAAACTGCGGTCATTGGCCACGTTTAAATTTTTTCCCAAACATTTCAGGTGTTAAGACAGAGAAGCAAATATAAACATGGGGGAATATCTGCAATGAAAGCAGCTTCTCATTGTTAAATGAGCCTTGCAATTTCTGTGCATTTTTTTTCCAAGAATTATTTAAAATACATATAACTGATTAGAGGGAATTGAGTTGGCTAAATCAGGTACATGTGCAAACTCAGGTTCAGAGGTGGGAGAAGCTGGGAACTGAGGGAAAATGCTGCCTGACCACATTTCCATTTGCCAGGTATGGGCCAAGGAGACTCAGTGGGGATAAAGGAAGATTTTCAGATGACAATTGGAACATTTTAATCTGTGATACTAAAAGGAAAGCCCTGGTCACCAAGCAACCAAAGTTACATGTAGATTATGCAACTGATTTCCAGAGGTGTGCAAATACACTACAGTGCCCAGTAAAGTCAGAGAGAGGTGAAGGGAGGAAGGAAAAAAAGATAAAAAACCCCCACTTGATGGTCTCAGGAATGTAAGACAAAGATGAATCACTTAAGTAGCGATATTTTAAATCTTGTCTGCAAGGGTGCCTTGGACAAGCCTTGCTGTGAGGGTGGTGAGGTCTGTTGTGATGGCTGGGTGAAAAACTTGTAAATGGCTGTCAGGAATTGCCATCTGCGTTTGTTAAAAAAATAATCTGTACCCACACTTAGAAATTGTAAGGATTTGCCAAAGGTTACCATTGGCCACAAAGAGTTTTGAGACTCTGTCTTTTAAAGCTGTGCTTAAACCCAGAGATTTGTTTGTGTGAATGTAAGTGGCAAGTCTCTAGAGGCTCATTCAGCACTGGCTTAACTGAAGCCATGCCCAGGTCAGTGCAGCCAGAAGGATGGTCCTGATAAGGCAAGAAAAGATGGATGTGAAATGGGAGGGCAGGTACCAGTGGTTCATTGCTGTTCTGAAGAGTTTGCTTACTCACCTTGCCAAAAAAACAACACCAAGTGGCACAAAATTTTGAAAAAAAATACTAAAAGATACTCTTAATAAAAATTAACTCGTTGAAATTAACTCATTGGTTATTTTTTTTCAACTCAAGAAACAAAATTACTTATTTTTTTTTTTTTCCTGAGCACTGCTTTGGAGTTGTACCTTTTTGAGGGGGTGGAACTAGATGTTCTTCAAGGTCTCCTTCCAAGCCAAGCTATTCTATGGTTCTATGAAAACAAGTCCTCAGTTTGGCAGTTTTCCAAGCCCTTTACTCTGGGGGGTTTCTCCAGGGCTTTCCTCAGGCATCCTGTGCTAAACGAGCTTCCAGGTTTCAGTGAAAAAATGGCACCACTACAACTTCAAGATGACAGCACTATCGCAAACCAGTTGTCATATGCTTGAGTTACCAGCCCAAGAGGTAGATTTAGAGTATTATGAAAATATATGCATTTTGAAGTGCTGTGAATTATACCAAATAATCCTGAATATCTCTTTTGCTATACTAATGAATCAAAGCAGAGCTTTCCACATTATCTGCAATCACCATGGAGAAAATGGGTTTCAGTGTACATAGTTTCTGTATAAATAGTGCATCTCCAGCACATTTTGTAAGTAAGTAGTGTCTGATGGCATAATAATAACAATAATAAAGAGAGAGCTGTCCAGCGTGCACATGGGCCAATTAAAGGATCAAGTGCACAAGGCTGCAGCATTCCTGGCAGGGGAAAAGTTGTCAGGGAGGTGCCTGGCTTATCAGTGCCCTCATCTCCATGCCTCAGCCTCCCACCAGCCCTCTGGCCCCAGACCGTGGAGTCTGGAGACCTTTTTCCCTGAATCCTTGCATGGAAGCAGGTCGTGGGGACAGCACAGCATCCAGCATTTTAGAGGCTCCTGGCAGAAACCACAGGAAACATGCCTACAGCACGAAGGCACAACTTACTGGTTTGGGTGAGGCTTCAGCACTTGAGCAATTCCCACTGTGCCTCACAGCTTTACCAGGCAGGATTTTCTCTGGCTGGAGAGAACAGACCGAAGCTCCCCTGCGTGCCATGGGTATAGTTGAGAATTCATGGAAAGCTGGAAGAATGTACTTTATGGGGTGGCTGGATCATATGTTTATGGCCTGAAATAGGAGATCCCAACCCAAACCACTTTCTTGTTTCTAATGGTGAGAGGCAGAATATGAAGATCATATAAATTCATGCTAGGGAGTGGATATGAAAAGAAAATGTGGGCAAAGCCTGGGACATCACACGGCCTCAGTAGCTGCCTTGCCATTAATTATGGCTAATGGGCTAATAAACACCTTCACATTTAATGCACTGCACATTCAGCCTGTGGAAACTCCCGTACAGAGATGACCTAGAAGAATTAGAGAACTTAAACCCCAGGATGGTGGAATTATGCATTGCTAACAACATTGGCATAAAAGTAGTAGAGGACCGAGTGCTCTGGGTGCCTGGAGACAATCATTTACCACCCAAAAGGAACTTCTGACACTTGATAAAATTCATAACATATTTTCTGTACCCTGTGCACAGGAGAAGTGGGTGGTCTCAACTATTCTGGTGTAGGTGGAAGGGCTCTTCCATGTGAGCGTTGGAGTGGGTCAGGTGGCTGGAAACACAACACCTGGGCTGTGATTTCCCGGGCACATCCCAGCCTAGACACACGCATACTAATGCACTGCTCCGGCGGCCTTTTCCAGAGGATAATTGCATGCACTGCCCCGAGCACCAGGAACCGGCCACTTCAGGGAATGAGTCTGCTCCTCAAGAAACAGCCACTTACTCCCCTCTCAGCTCTGCAGAAGGGCAAATGTCCCTGGTTCAGGCCTCGGAAATAATGAGGTAAAATGGACTCAGCACCGTTAAAACCTCCCCAAAGACACGCAGGGATATTAGAATATCTGATTGGAAAAAAACGATGGGCAGACACAGCCTGCCTAGACAGGACCCCTCCTCCCACAGAGCCATGGAAAAGACTCCCAAGTCACAGAAGGAGAGCTGGGAATTAATAGTGAAGTAGCCTGCAGGGATGCTACAAAAAAAGCACGAGCCAAAACGCAGCTGAAGACACTGACAAGGGGGTTCTGCAGGCAGTTTGCAGCGCTGCAGTTGGAGACCACAGGTTTTCTTGCCCTCCCAACAAAAACAGGCCAACAGTAGGAAAACCAGGCCCACCATGCTGGCTTTCCCAAATGGTGGAGCATCCCGGCACTGCTGGGAAAACAGGCAGCTCTTTAATTTGGAATCCTAAATATAGAACCAGTGCCCAACTTCAGATAATCAGAATTTTATCCTCTCTGCAAAGACCTTCCAAAACACAAGTGATCACTGTGAAACCAGGAGTTGCTTTTTACGTTTTAGCCTAACTTTACTGAATCCAGACTCAAAAGCCTCCCAGTACCTTTGCCATTAATTAAAAATAAATAACAAAAAAAATATCTTGTGACACTTTTCTAAGGAAAAACAAAGCGGATGTAGCTCCGCTGCCCTGGACACACTTACATTTAACTTGGTTCACTCCCAAAGGCCATGATCCAACCAGATATTCAAACACCTGTATAACTTAAATACACTTTTAAGTACTGCTCTGAACTTTGGCAAAAGTAAGGAAAATAAAGTCTATTAAAACACCACTTTATTTCTTTCTAATCTGTTTTTTTTTTTGAGAATCTTGACTGCAATGTATCACCTAAAGTATTTCCTTCCTCTTGCAGAATATTTTAATATTAAGCCAGATATTTTTATATTTCCACAAATTAAATGCACCGTGGCTGAAGGTTTGACAGAAGCTCTAATTTGCACATAAAAAGGTAGAACGATTTCAGTTTTGACAGCACAAGCTTTTGATTTGTTAATAAAGGCAATTCTTTCTCAATTGTGAACATACTCCCCAAATAAGACAATGTAGTTTGTAGCAAATAAAGAAAACCAACATCTTCCTGGCAGGGAGACTAAACTTTTGATCCCAAGTTATTATAGAAATTCAGATTTTATAAAAATAAAAGAATGAAACTTTTGCATTCAAGGTTTAGTAGCAACAGAGCAGGAATCAGAGGAAGAGACATGTTCCTGCCACATTCTCTGTACCTGTTGTTAGTAACCTACCTTCAACATATTTGGATAAAGTTCATTGCTAGAAAGTACCTGTGAAAGCTGAAGTAGTTTTGGAGGCTGGGGGTGAGAAAGCCACGTGGAAATGGTTTAGGTAAAAATTAACACAGATTTTCCTTGTGATGTTCTAATTAAACTGCAGTCTAAGAACACCAGGATTTCAGACTCTTGTGATGAAACCCAAGTTTATAAACCAAGATACAACCAAGGCCAAAGCCAAGGCCAAGTTACAAGAGGTCAAGCCCTCGGAGTGACCCTCTGTGCCCATGTCAGAACTCTCCTTTTCCCCTGAGAGACCACAGAAGAAGAGAGAGCATGGAGCTCCAAAACAGGCTGGGCAGAGCCAGCTTAAACATGGAAAAAAACTAAAATTTGGATTTCTGATCTCAGATCAAATTATTCTAAACTTTTCCCTGTGTGACAGCCAAAAGCTTCAACATGGAAGCAAAGCTCAAAGTACCCAGGATCCGTTTCAGGATATAAAAGGGTAATGAAGGTCTCACCCACAGTCCTGCCAAGGCTTTTACAGTCTCAGCACATACTTTGCCCTGGCATCCAAAGTTGATTAAAGCTCCTCAACGTGGTGAGCAAGGTGTCCAAACAGCCTGAGGCACAAACCAGCCCCTGGTGTTACTAAAAGCCCCCACTTTTGAGAGCTGACACTACCCCAGACCCCAAGCAGGGGCTGCTGGGTACCACTTGTGTGGGCACAGGCAAAGCAATGAGCAAACATCATGAACGTGCCTGAGGTGAGATCCAGCACCTCCCACGTGTTACTGGAAAACCCTTCCTGGACATCTGCAGCCACGGCACAGAGCTGGGGACTGTCAGAGTCACTGGGGACAGTGGTTACCTACTGGTGACTGGCAGCAGCACATCCTGCTCTAAGGCAAACGAAGCCCATGACACAGCCTGCTAGCAACCTTTTACTGTACTGTATGTGGTGCTTTGCACTGACACTACACACAGTGCTTTACTGGCCCACACTCCCTCCATTTAATGCAAAACCTCTTGATTTTTGTAAACTTCTAAGCTTTTGCTGGAGGAAGTAAAGCAGTTCATTATTGAAAGGCATTTTTGTTTTCCAAACAGTGTCCCCTCCTGCTTTTATTTGCTTGCATCTCACCACAGTTGCCTCCTAATCCAGTGTTGGTGAAACAAGGCTGAAGGTATTTTGGTCATGTTTTCACACTTGTGATGTACAGTTGCCTTGTCTCCTTCCACTTTCCTTCTGACTACACTCTGCTTCACAAATGCGGCCATCTGGCACAACATCTCAGTTTTTTCTGTCGACACCTGAGTAATCAGAGCCCTTTTTTTCTATCCTTTTTGTTTTTATTTTTAAATAAAGCAAGTGTTTCCAGTGCCAGTGCCCAGGGTTATAATAGGCAAACCACACCCCATTAATGAGAAGCAGCAGAAGTGAGAGGTCACTGGTATTAATGCTCAAAAACATTTAGGGTGAGATGAGAGGGGGAAAAAAAAAGGCACCCAGTATTTTCAAAGGGACTATCACAAGTCATCTCCAGCATTTTTTTGCCTTCACATTGTTTTACAGCCTCAGGAATGGTTATTTTAAAACTTAACCTCCTTCAGGTTTGTGCAGTAGTGGCACCCTGGCACAAAGACCTGTGGGGCTCCAGGGATGGCATGTGTGGCACACATTAGAGGAAATCCAGCTTGGGGTGGCAGGAGGGCATTTAAAGAGCACTCAGCACTCATGAGGTATTTCCATATATTGTCTGTGTGAAAACATTGATGGCAAAGTTGTGGCCCCAAAAATATTACCCCACATTGCTGTATGGCCAAAGTTGCATCCCAAAAGATTTTTTTTCCCAGTCTTGTCTCAAAGGACATCTCTCAGACTTACACTTTCTTGCTAGCACTCACCTTTCCCATGCCAGAAATAAATTCGACAATGCTGACTTGATCTCCATCTGGCTGCCTCCACACATCTGATCCTGCCCCTGAACTCTGTCCCTCTTGAAATAAAGGATGGCCACCACCCCACAGACCAACTGACCTGGAAACCCTGCACGGAGATATATGAGCAGTGGAGCAGCTGTGCCAAAGGAAACTCACAAATCACATCCTCTGGGCACTGGGACAACTGGCAGAGAGACAGAACACATGGGCTGCCTCTCCACCTCCCGCAGGCTCCCTCGCCCGACACCGCTGCGGTCTGTGCTGAGGCACCTCTGCGCCACCTAAACCTGCTGCTCCTCTCGCAGGCCTCTTGCTGCAGCCCTTCCAAGCAGGAGGAGATGCGGCAGTTTTGCACAGGAGAACCATCTCCCACCAGCTCAACAGAGCCCGAGCGGGGGCAGAGGAGCAGAAGCAGGATGGGGGATGCAGGGCAGAATTCCTGTATGCACCCACCTGGGCTGTCCCTTAGCCTGTCCCATGCAGCACGGTAGGAAGCAACCACAGCAGCACCTGAAATACAGACACAAAGCCTCAGGCATGAGAGCTGCTGCCCTGTCATCCGAGCTGTCCCAAAACACAGGTGTCAGCAGTGTGATTTTTGCTGTCAATACCAATTTGGAAAGTGCCATCAATAACACGCCAGTTCAGTACCTGCACTAGAATCCCTGCTTTTACTTTCCATTTGTTTTAAACACAATTTTCCAACAAGTGCACTGGGCATCAGCTCAGGGACTCTTTGCTTTGGTGGGTTAGAAAGGATTTTTTGATGCTATGAGCTTCCTCCCTCTGTGAGTTGTTCAGCAGGGGCCACAGCATCCTTTTTGGATGGATTTACAACTCACCGAGATGCCGAAGGAGAGGGAAGAAGTTTGACATAAAAAGCTCAATCTAGACCCCTTCAGAACCTGAATGCAAACTCAGAACCAGACCAGGACAATCTGGACTTGAGTTTGTGAGAAATACCTGGTTTTCAAGACACAGCCACGTGGAAGATTCTTTTCTTCTCTTTCAAGTTGAAGAGAGAGATGGAGCAGTTAATGGGGGAAGAGAAAGGCCGTGACAATAACAAGCTCTGTGAGAAGTTTCTTTGCAAATAACAGTTTAACACTAAGAAGTTAGGTTAAAATGGTTTCAAAGTCTAAAATTAGTTACATTTGAAACTAACAGCATATGCTTTTATTGTCTCTGATCTAAAATATAATCCCAGGAGGCTGTGAAAAGCATGCAAATTATGGAAAGCTAATTTGCTCCAACAGCGACACCTCCCATGTAGTTGGGAGGTCTATTAGACCTAGTGTACTCTCCATTATTTGCATATTAATAGCACCTGCTGAAATACTTTGGGATTTACTTTTCCTGCCAGCAGAGGGACAAAACAAACAAAAAATTGATATAAAATTCCTTTCCTACAGATTTGATGAACAATATACTATTTAGACTGCGTGAAGAATGCCAAATCTGTGAGAGGCAATGTGGTAGGACTGTGATACCACCTGGGATTTTCAGAGAAACTGGACTGTAAGTCTGCTGAAAAAAACCAAAAAATATCCCAAACCAAAAAAACAAACAACAAAAAAGGCCTCTCTGGAAAGTGCTGGGTAATTTGAAATCACTCACTTGGCTCAAGTCTGAAGAATGGAAAAGTTGAACTAAAGAAATCCAGACACTGCAGCAAGAAAAAAAAAAAAAGAAAAACACGACAAAAAAATCCTACACATCCACAAGCCCCAAAAGCAGAACCCCCCAAAGTGGACCTTGATTAAAAATCTACAAACCCCCAGGCTTTGATATTAGCCAGGCCTGCAAGGCCTAGTCTCCTGCACATAAAACAAAAAATAAATTAAAACCAGCTACAGCCCGAGATTTACTTAACAAGCCAACTTCCAGTCTCTGCTCATGACCACTGCTTCCCCTTCTGGCCCCCGAGCTATAAAAAAAGCCCCTTGTATATTCCTATAGCTCATCTTCCTCAGGGTTGAGGGTGAGAGCAGCTTCCTTTCCACAGTAGCACATGGAAAAAGCTCCCCTTGCAGCGCCAGGCTGAGCCAGACCCGCAGGGTGGATGTGTGACGCGTGCCTCTCTCTGCAGAGCGGATTCAGGAAGCTGACCAGGGAGACAGGGACATTCCCCAGCACCTCTTTTTCCAAACAGGCAATTGGTATTCCTAAAGAAGCGCCAGCCATGTGCTCATATTCCCTGCAAGAGTTACAAGGGGCCTGTATTTCTCCATATTCCCTCTGCTTTAATTCCGATTATGCACCCTCTTTTACACAGGCACAGAAAGGCCCACCAGCGTTAACTTACTGCTGCTGTGCCAAATTTCTCTAGCATTTCAACTACCTTCATACTCTCAAATGAAGGAGGCAATTGACTTTAAGTTAAAATGACTAAATTGTTCTGTACATATTCCAAAAGTAGTGAAAGAGAGTTTCATGCAGGACAACAAAGCACGGAAAAGTGCAGCAGCAGAGCTGACTCCATCCCTTGGCACCGTGTGACCCATGTGAGGGGAGTGGGGAGAAGAGGGGATGTTACTGGGAAATATATTATCATTGGCCTCTTCTCTCCTCAGCACAAACAGGGCCCAATATGTCTTTCAGCTCTGCACATCCAAGTGAGACCTATGAAAAACTTGCTCAGTGTCAATGGTAATTACCGGAGGAGGCAATCAAACATTACAGCAATGGGGACCCCTGAAATGCTGCACACAGACAACTCCCACCATGGCCGTCAACAAATGCTAATTCTCATTAACGTGTGTGCAACTCCTAAATGCTGCAGCAGTGCTAGCTATTAGTATTGGCTGGTAGCTAATTAGTAGTACGTCGTAGAACTAGTTAAAGTTGCAGGATGGCAAGTGGATGCAAATTGGAGGGACTGGGCTCTGAGCTTGTGATCACTGTGGGTGATAATTTTCAGCCCATTTTCAGCTCAAAATGGTTAAGAACTGAGCACTGCTGTCATTCAGATGCCCTGTAAAAATGGGTTTGTACCCCATTTCTAGAAGAGTAGGATAGGATCTGCCTCCTTTAACTTTTCTATGTACCTGCTGTGGGCTGGTCATGGACCCTGTGCTTCAGGGATGGCACGAGCAGGCACAGAAGGAAGGAAGGAAAGAAGGAAGGAAGGAAGGAAAGAAGGAAGGAAGGAAGGAAGAGCGGTTCCCCTTGGAAGGGGAACTTGTCCTCTCCCAGCCAGGAACACATCCTGCCCTGGGATACAGAAGGGCCTGGAGACATGGCTGTTACTGCTGCCATATCCATGGCTAAAAACATCCCGTGCTGCCTCACAGCACTGCCCCAGCCTCTCTGTAAAATGTTCTTCCAGTCACAGAGAGCCCTGCATTTGTAATGGAAGCAATAAAAATAATAACAAGAATAATAATAATAAAAAAGCCACCCTGGAAAGCAAAACCCTATTATAATATTACCTATTATAACAAATTGGACGTTCCTTACCTGAAATTTCATAAGCAATTAGCAGACAGAATTATCCACAAATGTGTATATGCCCTGTGATCCTTGTAGTGGTTTCAGCAGCCACATTCCCAGCCTGCAGTTTGCTATCCAGCAGCTTCCAAACCACAGCTTTTTTCTTCTTTTTTTTTTTTTTTTGCATCATGAAGTTCATGGCAGCCAATGTTTTCCCACCTGCACACTGAGGGAGAAAAAAAAGCAAGGGGGAGAGGATCAATATATACGGTATATTTAGCAAGAACATGTTGCAGAGTAGGGAGCTGTGATGTGTGTGTTGGCATTGTGTGGGAAAGGATCTTTAGTGGCACTGCAGCTGGAAAAATTAGTGGAAGATCAGGGGACTGTCTTCAGTGACAAACTTTCATCTGGCAAGTTACAATTCTGTCGTAGGAAATGATACCTTAGACTGCAACTAATTTGTGAATCCCAGAAAAGGCAGATCACTGATTCTTCATCAAGACTGCAGAACCTGATCTATACAAATTTGGGCCTCAGCAGGAGGTTGTGTCTAAGTGTGATTTGCATTTCAATTCTTAGTGCACCACAACCTTCCAGTAGCACTACCACAATGAAAGTTTTTGGTCTCAGTGTGCTCAAAATACATATAAAAAATAAAAAATCCTGCTACAATGGCAGCCAGTTGTTAATGGGAAGGAAAGTGGCATTTATGTTCGAATTGTTTCACAAAACACCATTATATCAGAGTCTTTCATCATTTTGTGGGGGATCGAGTCCCCTGACACCATCTTCGGGGACCTCATGTGGTGCTTGTCACTATCATTCCACTTGCACAAACACCCCAGCCCTTTCAATTTTTATCTGCCCAGAACCCAGAATATGTTACATTATTTAGTTTTTGTTCGGTATGAAGAATTCACAACAAATAAAAGCCATTTCCCTGAAAAAAAACAAGGCTGTGAGTGACGGTTAAGGGAATTTCAGGCAGACCCCCTTTGCAGGAGGGGCAGCAGCTCTGCCGTCCCTCCCGCTGACTGATGGCACAGCTCCAACTCATCCTACATGGAGCAGCCACCAGCACTGGCAAGGATGGCATGATGCTCACTTATTTCCCTAAAAAACTGCCTGGGTCAGGCTCTGAACCCCGTGTATGTGCTGGAGATGAATTATTCATAGGAACAGGAGGGTTTCCCTTCGCTGCTGCTGAATCAGGGAGAGGGGATTGCAGAGAGAGGTAAAAAAATCCACTCCTGACTCCTTTAGCCAAGGAAATGTTCCACGTCAAACCTTCACAGCCTCTTAACCCAGTGTCAGCAGAGACAGGTCTTCATGCCCTTCCTGTGTGCTTGGGAAGCCAACTGAGCCAAGCTCTCTGAGAGGAATCCAGTGTGCAGAGCTGTCCATGGGCCAAGGAAGAGGGTTATTAATGTTCTGGCACAGCCCTGTTCCCTCTCCTTGCTGCTCATGGTGCCAAGTTTTGTCCTGAAGAGTTACACGTAACCACGAATTCAAATTTACATTTATTTTTGCGATTTGATCCCTGTTTTCCTATGTGTAGAATATTACTGCCATTAACTCAGATATGGCTAAACTCAACAACCCTTTCCAGGGACACATTCTCTAGCTGATTAAATTTCCAGGCCCCAAACCTCAAAGCCCAAGTAAAGGGTGTAGGAGTGTGTCTGCCACATCAACATCCCAACTGTGTTTTCAAGTTTCTTTCCGCTTTTGCTGTTGACAGGAGTTTTTAGTGACTTGAGCAGGTAGAGGCTGAATGCAGGGCATTTTTAATACCTATTTCAATCCCTCTCTCATCAGAGTGTTGCCATGTTGGGGCCCAGTGATTTGTTTCCTTGCACAGTGCTGCAAGCTGGCATTTGCAAGATTTCAGCACTTTGACTGTGAACATTCGTACCAGCTGCTCCCCTGTGACAAATGGAAATCAAACCTCCACACTGAAGGTTTTGGCTCTTCTCGAAACACACTGAGTGAAGTGGTTTCCATAAAGGAAAAGCCAAGCTTTGGGGAAGTCCCTCCTGTGTCCCAGTGCCTCTATTCAGAGACATTTATGGGGGGTGATTCTACAGTACAATAATGCAGTGACCCTCTGGTATTTCTGACTTGAGACAGTCACTTACTTTTCAAAATGTTTGCTTTCACTCCACTGAGTGTCTGAGAGCCTGATGGGAATATTTCAGACTGAAAAAGAAATCTGGTCCTGAACTTCCTGCTAAAAATAAATAAATAAAAAACCTTCACACAAATACAGGATAAGTAATTTTTTTATTTTCTTTAAGGACACTTGTTAAGAGCATAGAAAGCAGTCAGAAGTACGGCTTTTACCGACTGCTCTGCAGCTCAACATCTCTGGCATTCAAAACATACAACTTCTGTGTTTGTACTACATTTCCCTAACAGCTTACATCGAGGCCAAACACACAGCATTCTGCAAAGGTCCTCTAAAATAAGCTTATTTAAAAGAGCAAGGTCAATGCCCAACACATGTCAGATTCTGTGAGCAGAAATCAAAGAGTTCGAAGCAAATGGAATATGTCAGAACTCGGTGGATTTCCATGCCAGGCTCTTTTACCAAGTTCATGTCGCTGCTGCCAAAAGCAGTAACAATCTCATCATATGGACTTCAGCTTTGGAAAAGTGTCTGAAAAAAACCCCAGTCTCTGTACATGGGCTACTTAGCTCAATAAATAAAACTAAGGCATAAATATGTTTATCTGGACATGCTATTTATTGTCCCTGTAACTGTATTTTTCCTTTAATGGGACACACGCTGATTCCGTGCTTCAGCCCTAGGCTCTATTAAAATCAAATTAAAAGCATTAGTAATGTAGTTAATTCCATTTATAACATGACCATAAAGAAAAAAGAGAATATTAAAATAGGAAAAAAATATAAATGGGATTTAAACATTTTTTTAAAAAACATTGTTCCAGTTGGATCTTTGCCTTTTTTTTTCAGTAAAAAGGGAAAACTGTTTCCTCTGTCCAGATAAAGTAACTCTGCCTAGTCTTTTAAACCATATCTTGCAGACTAATATTTGTGATTTCAATTAAAATATGCTATTGTCACTTTAGCCTCCCTCTTTGGTATTTTAAATTGATCCTAATGGCTTTGCCTTAAGTGATTTGCGTCCCATAGTGAATCCCTGTCACTTACATCCCCTCCCACTACTGCCCTCCCGAATAATCACGACCAGATAATCACTCCTTCCCCCTTCTCCCAGCGTTATTCCTGCTTCCCCCTGACTCTGCATGCTGGTACTGGCTGCGAAGTATTTGCTCTTTAACATCTTTAACGTATGGCTTCTTGCTCTGGCACACAACAATCAGAGATTTAAAAGAAGGATAAAAGCTGCATGAAAAAGCCAAAGTGGTGTCTCTGCAGTTAGGCTTGTGTCTATCCGGCCTGTTTTCCAGAGGGTGAGGAGGAAGGGAGGAGTGGGTGGGGATTACGGTGCCTCCAGCACTGTAGTCACAGTGTAGTTCCTGGCAGGTGCTCGCACAGCCCAGGTCCACTTGCTGCTGCCTAACAGAGCTCTGTGAGATGGACACCATCAGAGGAGAACCTGTTTAGGAAAGCAAAGTTCCCATTGAGGACTTCCCACCATCAGCAGAGCCCCTCAGGTTTTGGCTGGGAGCTCCTCTGCCCTGTCCCTCCACAGCCCAACCCTTGCACAACATGGCGTGCACAGGGAACCTCCTGAGAGGAGGGTCCTTTCTCCTTTGCCTTTCATAGATCTCATTATTAATTGAAGAATCATTTAGTTTGCATAATTGTCCTCTGCCATACATAATTCCAACCCTTCTCTTTAAATTGGCTTATTAAACTAAATACAGTCTTTTGTTTTGTGGCTCCAGCTATCGAGGCTTCTAGATGGACAGTCAGGGTGATGTGGAGAAAAAAACAAACTAACAATATTAGGAAGCATCATTTTATGTACATTTATGAGATCTACCAGCAGGTGACTCCATTCTAAAATATCTGTTTTTTCATAGAATAAAATGCTTACTTTCCTACACCCTGATCATCATCATAATGCCCCACTCTGAAAAAAAAAGTGTTAAGTAAATAGCACTTGCACATAAGCTATGAACTATTTCTTTCTGAATAACATATGAAATTGAATTAGAGAGATTTGGGGATTTCCTGATCTGTTCCTGTCTAATCAGACCTGATTAATTCATATCAAACTGCAAACCTCAGTTTTATTTTGCTTTAAAAACTCGAGATCAACAACAAATCAGCAGTATGTAGATATCACAGAAGCAGTTAACACAGAAAGCGTACAGACACCGACTCTCAAGGAGTCAAACGGATATGATTAAACATTTGCCATCATTTATTAATATTTTATATATTCAAATATATACAGAGCAGATAGGACCAGTCAGAGGGATGCTCTTCACCAGGGACAATTATATTTATGCCTAAGAACAGGAGATGCAGCTTAGGTGTCAAAGGGTGTTTCTTCAAAACAGCAAAGTTATTAACAAATAATAGGGTTATGTGGGAGGGTTTGTTACACAGAACTGCACTAAACCATGCAATGATCTACATAGACAATCAAAGGGTTTGTGTGGTACCGAGCACAGCAGAATAAATTAAGTAAGATAAAACAAAATAAAACAACCTCACAAATGCAAGATTGCAAATGCAAAACAGGCAGCTGTGCAGGGGGTATTTCAGAGATGTACTGAGCCATTATTCCCATGGAACATGGGCTCAGAGCGGCTCCCAGACCTGACCAGTCTAATCCACGTCAGACGGGGAGACGCAGGGTCGGGAGGCTGACTGTGGACTTGGGCGCTTGGCACAGCTGTTTTCCTTAGGTGCAATCCACTTGTCACTAGTGGTGGCACTTTGCATTTGCTGTATGGCAGCATATGTGCTTGCCACATTTGGGACCCATTATATCTCTTTCCCCTGCAGCCACTTCCCTTCCCTTCTCGTTAGCTGCATGTCCATATATTCTTCCATGCTCTCCCGCCACATCGCAGTGCCAGCTCTTTGCCCCCTCTGCTTGCTCTGCTGACTGCACACACTGCCTGTGCCAGGGACAGGCTTCCCATATTCCAGCCATCTGGAGATGGGGCAGAATTTTTATATATGTTGCCAAATTTACATATACATATGCACATGTGTGTGTGTGTGTATATCTCTACATGAACATGCAGATGTGCTCTGTAAGAAATCATACCTATTTCATCTCTGAAAATCATACCTCTTCCATGTCTGGAAATCATACTATTCCATCTCTGGAAATCGTACCTATTCCATCTCTGAAACACTTACCTGTTCAGAAATAGTTTTGCTACCAGGGAGAGCACACAGAGGAAAGTTGACGAACAGCCAAGGAAGTCTTTCAGACGTGGTGAAAACCCAAACTAAAAGCAAAGGTGGGAAAAAAGGATGGGATGGACTATACATCCATGTTTCAGTCTCTGCAATTAAAAGCTTAGTTACTGCACAAGCACAGACCTATTAGTAAAGGTTGATATATTGGCTAGCAGACGAAGCAGTACCTGACTGCCTACCCAAAGAGGCACTTAAATGTTTCTGCTTGCTTTGTACGCACTTAAATGTTTCTGCTTGCTTTGTACACTCAGGACTGACTGCAGGACTCATTTTTGCTCAGAGTTGGGTCAGTGCACACAACAACAACAGTTAAGAAGAAATTTGGTTGATGTCTCATTTTGAGGGGCTGTAGTACTGCCAGCCTCCTAACTCCAGGTACACACAGTTTCCTACCAGGATACTGGGACATGGGTGCAGAGGAAAACATCTCCAGTGTGGAGAGAGGAGCTTGCCCAGGCAAGTTCCCACTAAGCAGTGGGAATCCAATGGAGAGTCTTCCTCGGGCTCCCTGCAGGTGTGGGTGTGCAGCCAGTAAAGAAACACTGAGCTTCACATAAAGGAGCTTTTCACTCCTCTAAAGAATATTTACAAAGCAGCCGGCTCTGATTCACATTTTTACAGCTATAAAGATCTCCTTGATTACCAAAAATCAGATAAGGTCAGATTCCTTCTCATCCCCCTCCAACCCAGAGCATCCCAGGGTTTGGGAGCTTCACACCTGAACACACAGATACAAGCCAGTCCAGTGGAGATGCCTCTGGGAAATGCAGACCCACATTCAGCTTTTCATTTCCACATACAGGAACAAGTTAAAATCAAAATTTCCACTCATAATAAACCTCCAACCTCCAAACTCTAATTAAATAGGTTTTAAAAAACAACAACAAAACAAGCCAGCAAACAACTACTCAGCTTTGATCTGCTTCTTTTTTCATTAAGTTTATCTTAAAGTATTTTCTAAACCTCTCATCCCAAGGAAGCAATCACAAAAACCCATTAGGGTTATTTTCATACAATGGCAAGAACACTGAATTACCTTCCTGATGTAGTTCCTGTCTAGGTAAGCGACACAGCCAACCAAACCTGGATCTGCACGTCCTATACACCTGCTCTTTTTAAATGGCCCTCCAAGGCAGCAGTTGGGAAAATGATGTTCCAGCATGGCCTGGGTGGGCTCATCTCCGGGAGTGCCGTTCCTCCCGGCAGCTTTTCTCAGCAGCTCTATCCCTCACCTCATGACTGCCTTGATCAGCAACAGGTCAGCCCAGCACAATCCCTCACTTACTTCCAGGCTCCCTAAGTACCAGTGACAGAGGATGAACCATCTCTGGGCTCTCTCTGCAGCCCCATTACATTAATGAACAGCATTACACAAAAAATTGCTGCCGACAACTAAATCCTTTCATAAATCGTGATGCTTTTGGACATGTCCCTCCATTCTCCCACCTCTTACACAAAAACAGGGAAAAGATTTAGGAAAACCAAAAAAAAATCATGGTAATATTGGTCTTTTCTTTGGGGCAACTATTCATGAATCAGCTCAGGAAACCAGTCTGCTCAGTCTGGGATGCGCTTTTGAGGCATTTGACTGGACAGGGAGAGAGACCATCCATAGATAAACCAGAGACAGATTTTCCACTGGTACCTGTTGCTGCAGGAAAATTCACAGCTGGGTCAGGAGAGGTGAAAGGATGGAAAATGCCTGTCCATTTAACATAAATAGTTACACTATGCACATACATTTCGTGCCATCTCACTGCCCTCAGAACCGTCAGGAACGTTAAGTAGGTAGGAGGCCCCTCTGAGCAGGGAAATGTCCATAGCTCAAGGCAACACTCCCAAAAAACAGCCTGTGGGGCTAAGAAGGTTTTGCAAGCAACAAACATGTGATGGACCTTTTAGTCACGGCCATCCCTGAGAGATGGTCAAGGGATGGCTGTGACAGCAGGTCACCTCAAGCGAGAACTAGGTGAGGATGCTGAGCTTTGCTTTGCTTTGCTCTGCTCCACCTTCTGACAGAAGAGTTCTGCTTTTTGGGTGAATTTTGTTCAGCAGCCCCCAGCCACACCATAGGAGCAAAAACTTTGAAACCTTCTGGCTGAGGAACTTGGCATTAAAGCTGCAACCTGTGACCTGGGTTGAGGTTTTATCAGCCATCAAGAAACAGCTCTTGTAGTACATGAATGGCCAACTCAACTGCTTGGAGAAAGGAGCTGATTCAGGCTGCCAGTATTGGCTCTTACACAGATAATAAACTAGACTGGCCTTTCTCCTGACATCACACTTCAATCAAAAAACTTTCTCGCAAAATGTCACTTTCAAAGTTGCAGCTTAAAAAAAAAAAAAAAAAAGTCTTTATAAAAAATTCATGGCCACAATGATCTGATAATGCAGCTTTCTGATACCAGCAGATGTTTTGTCTAACATGTTCCCTGAAGCTGTACTCTGTGCCTTCATATCTTTCATTTCCAGTTGCTATCTGCTGACTGTGGGATGTCATGTACGTACCCTATAGCGATGCACAGCAATTCGCATCTCACACCGCCGTGCGTAATGAGCTTCACAAGATGCTTGTCGCAATAACTCTGCACTTCCCCAACCATATGGAACACAACACTCCAAAGCCCACAGACACTTTTTTTTATTACAGTTCAGATCCTTAAAACATAATCTGTGTGATGTCTAGTGAATGTACGTGAAGAGCTGCTGAAAACAAAGTTAACACTTGTTCACATCATCTGTTACAAATGTCCAATTTGGGACAATAAATTTCCTCGGAACCTGTTCTTTTGCTGACTCGTTGCTTTATCTTTTTTCTCTTTCTCTCACGTCGTTTTTTTTATGAACTATGCATATGTATTAAATGGGATTTGTTGTCCCTAGATACCAATTTGCATAAAGTGCAAGCCATCATTGGTTGGAGAGAAGCAAATTACTTCTCCAGCAAGATCACACTTCTTTTTTTTTTCCCTTTTTCTTTTTTTTTTTTTTTTTTAATTTTAACAAACCGCAGGCAGAGGCTGTTAACAGCACTTAGCCAGATATGCAAAGTATCACTTTTCTCAAAAGCAGCTTGATCAATGAGAAAAAAAAAAAAAAAAGCAGGAAGGTATTATTCAGTTAAGTACAATGCAGAGATGTCCCAAGACTGAAGCTCTTCACCTGTAACTTGAGCTGCCTGATTCCCAGTTAAATACAACCCCAGTATGCCTTAGCACTTGAGACACAAAGCAAAACAGCCTGACTGAGCAGAGCCTCTCAGGATCACCATTCCCATTGTCCCCAGTGTGTTCCTAGAAGTCCCAAGCAGTCATTCCACATGTTGCTCAGCTCCCTCACTCATTCCTTGCTTACTCATTCCTGTCCCCACACATTTATTCACCTTGGGCACTCCTGAAGGGCTTGAAATGCCTGTACAAGTGCAGGGAGGCTCTCTGATGCCCTTTTCCTGGCTCCCTGGCACAGAGATGCTCCAGAGGATGGCAGCTGCCATCCTAGCAGGCTTTGGACAAGTACAATCTCCTTGTTTTCCTTGTGCTCCTCATTGTGCACACCTGGGACATGCTGGCAAGAGCGTGGAAGAACGTGACAGATTCCCAGGTTCAGAGCAGCCCTGCCTGAGCCCGCTGCTTCTGGGCAGGAGGAAAGACAGAGCAGAGGATTTCACAAATTCCTCAAGAATCAGATTATCTAAGCAGAGCTGTGATGCACAGGATGATTTACAAGTGCACCAGCCCACCACTAAAAGGATTTGCAAGCCATGAGCCAGGCTCAGTGAAGAAGTGTGAGATAGCAGAATCACTGAAGGGAACAAATCAGCAAGGATGCTTAGCTGCAAAGTTTCCAACCAGGTCTGAACTGCCCAAGAATTTAGTACTGGGACGTTGCTGGGGGTCTTGGGGAAAATAATCTTTTCTTCTGTTGAGCTCTCTAAAAATGACTGCAGAATCTGCCTCTCCCTAAACATTCCCTCAGAATTCAATCCCAAATCCATCAATATTATGTGTTTGGATTATTTTACTTCTGAATTTAACGGATGGATGATGCTCTCTTAAGAATTGTTCCTGAGATCACACATAACATTAGTAACTGATTGCAGACATAGGACAGTTAATCCGTGGTGAGGTGAGGACTTGATGCTATGGTGTCTTTCAGGGAGCTGTGGGTGCCAAAAGTACAAGGAAGGGAGCAGAGTGTGTAAATTCTCAAGAGATAGTCTGTATTTTCCTGCATCTATCCAAAGACGCATAAATACACACAGATTTTATGCTGTGTGATGATTTGAAGGTGGAAAAAGTAGTTTCTGTCTGCAGAAATACTGGCAACTTCCTGCGGCTTCTGCAAAAAAGGCTTAAGTGCCCCAATTTCACACACCTCTCCTATTAACATTGGCTGCTTTGTTTCCATATTTATATTTGTCACATTTAAAAGGAGTAAAATAGAATTTAAAAGAAGATCCTGACTCCCCAATGAGCACGGAAGCACAAAGAAGTCATGCAAAGATTATGAGAAAAATTCACATGAGGGAATTAAGTGGAGCCTTTGAAAAATGGGGCTTTTTTTTGTAACCAAGAGCACTGTCACTTTTAACCAACAGAACTGCTGTGGGCCTGGGTGAATCCTGGTTGGGACACCCTCCCTCAGCCAGGGAGAAGCGCATGGAGCTTGTCGCCCTAAATCTGCAGCTTTGAGAGGCAGGAAGGATCAACAACTTTCTCTTCGAGGTTTCTCTTGCTTGAAATCCCTGGCATGCTCACCTGGCAGCGCAAAGAGGCCGTGCCTGGGTGCCTTGGTACAGGTGCATCTGCAGCCCCATCCCTCTGGAGACAGACACATCCAAAGAAATCCATTGCTGAGCTCATCCCAACACCATGGATGAGACCCAGCTGTACAGTAGGCGCCAGATAACACGCAATCGTGGTCTCCCACTGAAGCAAATTCTACATAAACCCAGGCCTTTGAAACAGCAGCAGTAAAAAAAAAAAAAGTGTTTTTCTCATTCCTTATCTGTACCTACTCCATTTTACCTAAGGCTCGCTATTAGCTCAGCTGGTGATGTCACTTACTTCACTGGAACCTGTTATCAGGGAAGATTTCTCCCAGGATTTTCTGTTTTGCCGGGGTTGCTCTTTGTGCAATGTTGTATTTCATTCCATTAGATAAAGGGTTAAGTAATGCACGTTTTGCCCATATAGACTAAGTTATACTCCCTGTGGGTTGCTGGCTTCCTATTGGCTGGAACAATGACCTTGGAAACAGACAAAAATGATGCATTGTTGCAATAAATATTATAGCTTGCACCTGTTTCTAATTAAGTCTGCCAAACAATTTCAGAGATACTGAAAAGAGAAATGTGTTGGCTTCTAATCGGGTGTTCTTTGCTGTTTGATCTGAATTTTTCAGCCCCCCACATGACCTCGCCTTCTTGGTTCTTGTTTTTCTTTTTCTTTTCAGCCTTGCAGAAAGCAGTAGATTGAAAGAAGGCTTCTGAAAGAGGGGTATCTCTGCCTAAAATCAATTGTAGCTAAAAACCTGAAAATTGATGGATTTACACCAAGGCTGAAAGTAGTTTATGGCAAGAGACCTCAGAAATCTCCAGTATGGATTACTGCTTTTATAGGTCTGTTCTGGTCTTCTCCTTTTCCTTCACCTCCTCCTTCTCCTCTCTTTTAAACTTCGGAGCTCAAAACAATCTCCAGCTATTACCAGTCAGGATCAGGCTGACTAGGAAGTGGGATGTTTTAGCAACTGGCCTTCAACATGTTGGAGAAATAGCTGAGGAAGGGTTTTCCTGCTACCACTCACCAAAAAAATGCAAAGGCAGCAGTGGTCACCTTCTCTTCCAGAGTTAACGATGCATCGGAAAGACTCCGGCAGTTGCTGCTATTAGAGCAGGGGCTTTAGGGCGGGTCCAGATCCAGGAAGAGAGCACGGAGGCTTCACAGGCCGTGGTTTGCAGTTCAGGATCACACTGTCCACCCACTGGATCAGTTCTGAAGTTCATCTCCCACTGACAGTGCTCCTTGGTGCTTCATTCCTTGCACACCAACCTCCCCAGGCAGTGCAGCCTGCACGGATTTAATGCCTGCTCTGAGATCCAGCTCCATGGACAAATGCAAACATATGTGGCAAATGCTGACAGTTTTCCCGAACATAAGAAGTCAAGAAGTAAGGAATTACTGTTATCTCCATTTCCTAAATGGGGACTGAAAGCCACAGCTCAGCCAACACTTCTGGCTGTCAATGACAGAAGCAGCCGAGTCCTTTTGGTCCCTGTAGGGTCCCTTTTCTCATGCTGGGATAAGCATTTGTGCATCTGTATTTTGGAACTGACTGAGGAACTTATCCATCTGAAAACTAATCCAGGGAGGGAAAAAAAAAAAAAAAGAGTTTTTATTTCAGCCACATCAACTTCCTGATTTTGGTTTGAATGCAGCCCAGCAGGATGGGATTGAGCAGCTACGATGGTGGGAGTGGAATGCAAGGATTTTGGATGGAATTACATGAAATCACAGAAGAAATATGACATCAAGAAGACAATGTAGGTCTCCAGAATGCACAGATGCCTTTCTCTGTTGTGAATGCCATCCCCTCACAACCTAGCAGAGGTTTGCTGGCTGTGTACCACGGCTCCGAGCCACCCAAGTTTATCCTGTGTAGACAACATATCTCAGGAGTGTCGTGTTGGGTGGAATTAAATGGCCCTCTGCCCAGTCAAAAGTTAATTATTTGGGGGTGGAGGTTGCAGGGGGATTATTTCAGCAACCATACTAATGAAGGTGGGATCAGACAGGTTAAAAATAAGTGTAGACACAAGAAAGATATGGGAAGGGAAGAGCTTAACATGTGCAGTGGGATGATGCCCTGCATTGCTGTTACAGCAAGAGTTTTGTTCAGGAGGAGAGTCAGAACTACAGAGATATTTTGCAGGGTTAGCACGTCTTCCTCTGTCTGATCCACTCCCTCTTTCCCACTTTTCCCTTGATGGCAGGTAATAAAATGCCTGCTGGTACCCCCCATGACTGGAGGTACCCGCAGTGGTTCAGCCCATCGTGAGTGCTGTGCCAATCATTTAACAATTCCCACAGCTGCCTTTGTGAGAAGCCTCTCTCTTAAGCCTCTGGTTTAAGAATTTAGAGTAATCATGTAAAAATGATACCCCTGTGCTCTATGATCCGCTGAATCTCACTAATGCCGGATCCCAGAAGAGGGCTTATTAATGAAAAGATGCAATGCCTCTCTCTCTGCTCATGTTTCACATGAATATCTCTCATGGATTCGGCAGTAAACCGTACTGCTGATAAAGTGGGTATAATGAACCTCCATGCTCCACGAGAAGGAAATCTCGGACTGATGGAATAGTTACCTGTTCCACTTTCCAGCACAATGGCAGGCTCGGGAGAGACAAGGAGAAGCACTCGGCTGCTGCGGGAATAGCGGTGCGGACTCCCAAATCCTGGGCCTGCTTTGCAAGTGATGCCTTTGGCTGTGTGAAAAGATCAAGAGTTTGGAAGGAAGCGGTTCATAATTAGCTGAGAGAAATGAAATTATGCTTTGTTGTAAATCACCGAGTCAACAGACGGAAGGAGGTTTTTAAAGGGACAGCAGCACCTTGAGGCTACTCTGTGTCCTTTCAACATCACACAGTAGTCAAAAACCAGGCTGGCTCTTGCCAGTTGGCCAGATTTTCAGCAAGGACGAGCACCGAGTGTTCTGAAAACAGCAGGATCCCGCCACTTCCAGCCCCTGACATCTAATTTTCAAATACTCTCAAGTGTTGCCTCTGTCCTCAAGCTCCTCTGCTAACAGCAGCAGGTTTTGCCATCAAGAATTTCAAATTGTTACAAATCCTTCTGCTGGAGCAAAAACAAACAAACGGACGAAAATCTCCACACTAAGGAGAAGAAAGGCAGATTCCATGGCTATCCATGGCAAGAGAAAGCAAGTGACTACCCAGAAAGCACCGTGAGGCAAAGAAAAGGAACAGGTAAAATGCTGCAGGCAGCAGTGCAATCAGGCTCTATATTTCTCTGAAGCCCTCTGTGATTTATGATTTCCATTAAAAGAAACACATGCCTTACAAATTACCCCTAATCTCAGCATCAGTAGGATGGCACAGGGCAAGCAACAAGAGACTGGAAGGTGTCACTCTGGAGTATCCCAAAATGACCACAGAGACCAGTTTGAAGTCCAACAACCAGACTGTCTCTGCTCGGTGTGTCTCTGATACCCGGATCACCTTTACAGATCTAGCCCCACGTAGCCGAGTCCAAACCTCGCAAACCTTTGAGAGGCTCCAATCTGAATACAGAAAATTATCACAGAGATGACAGCACTGAAGGGTGACTGTAACCCCATCTCAAGCACTGGTTGTTATCCTCTGCATGTCTGTTCACTGACTAACCAATCTGTGGAAAAGTTAGCATTGTCCCTCACTTCCAGGGGATTCTCTGGTTAGAGGGAATTCAAACACCCTGAAACTCTGTGAAATCTTAAACCTTCGTGTGAGCAGCTTGGGTATAACTCCCTGTGTTATTAATACCTAAATGCCCCATATGTTGTCTTTAGAGAGGAAGGCAGTCCCATCACCTTTATGTGTGTGCTTTCTTCCCTTGGCTTTTACATTTCTTCCACACGCAGAATGTACTTAACTCGCTGCTTATTGAATGAAGGATTAGTATTATTTTCCTTCCTCCAGTGAACTTTGTTTCACTTCATCCTGCATATATTTTGCTAGGCTGTGTTTTCCTGCCAGCACACCACTGTTCAGCAAACCACCGTACTTAAGGCCAGCCAGCTAACACAGTGATCCCTTTTTACTCATGAGGAGTGTTTCCATAATCATGGCTGTGCTCGTGGGATGAATGACAGCTTACACCAAGGAGCACAGAGCGCACTTCCAGAAGCTCTGCCGAGCTGGGACACAACTAAAGCAGCTTCAAACTGCCAAGACACTTGAAACATCCAGGGGAAGACACAGTTTGAAATGGAGCTTGCTACTTAGCTCCTCTGCTGGCACGAACGTTGACCAGGCACTTCCCCATCCTCCCTTTTCTGTGCTGCTCTATCTCATGTTGAGCTGGACTGGGAGCGCTTGGAAAAATGCCCTGTTTTGGGTCCCATAAAAAATGAGTATAAAACAAACAGGTAACAAATTTGCAGTGGCTCTGTATGAGGTTTACAGTCTCTTTTCTTTTGTTGGGAAGATTGGTTATGTTGCCCAGTAGGAAAGCCAAGTACAAAAGAAGGGTTTCTTTACAACTCACTGTGCTCTTGGAAAACCAGATTGGAAGTTTCTGTTCACGTCAGTGCAGCAATGCAGACCTCTCTGGTGGAAGTATTTTCTTTTTCTGCTGGAATTATACCTCAAGTCCTGCTAAGGTAGTTACTCTCTTTGTTCCTGTGAGCCAGGCTAGTTGCAAGATCATGCTATGCCACGCTTATAACCTCGCACTAAAGAGGAGATTACAAAGGGGGCAAAATACCCTAGAGGGTTCCCCTTTATCAGAACCTTCCCTGTCAGTTTGCCTTCTCATTTCCTGAGCTCTTGTCTGATTATTAGTGTACTGACAGAATAAAAATAACCTCATATTCCTACATGAATCATAAATAAAACCCTTTTATTTCATCAAAGAGGTTGGCAGGTTTATAGTCCTTTGCAATGCATGCACAATGTGAATGACATACCTTTAATTTTGCTGACAAGCTTGTCGGGGTCCTAATGAAAAAGAGTGAAAAGTGGGTGACTTCTCTAAAGGTTTAGCAGTTGCTTTTTGGTGAGGATATATATTTCACCTTGCCACTGTAATCAAGGAGCCAACTGATCTTGGTAATGAACTCTTCAATTACAGTCCACTCCTAACTCTTCAAGAATGCCAAGGCAACAATGCCACAGTGATTATTGCTGATATTACAGATTAAAGCAACCTGGGGGGGAAAAGGAAGGGGGAAATATAAAAGAAAACCTGAGCAATGTCCTTGCTAGAGCTCCAGGTATCAGGGTGCATCAGCAATGATCCAAAGAGTGATCAAATTCCAGATTTTGGACAGCTAGATTTTATATCCCTGGTGTACACCAGACAGTAATAAAATCACCATTCCCACCTGGATTTTGACAGCATGTATTCCTCCCCATTTGTTCAACCAGACACTTTGCTGTTAGAAACCAGGATCAAGAATGGTAGAGGTTATCTTGGGACAGCCCCATGGAAAGGAAAAGAATAGTGCAGTGTATTTTTTTTGGTGCCTCTGACAAGCAAGTTCCCTGATGAAGGTCTCACAAAGGAACACAGAAAACAGACATGGGACAAACAATAAGAAAATCTTTCCTATTTCCAGTCTATGAGAGAGCAAAAAGGTTAATTGCTTGCAAAGAGGGAGGCAAACAGTTAAAAATACATATTTTTAGCAGTATTGAGAGTTCTTCCACCTTCTTCAGCACATCCTTTCTTATTTCTCCTTTCCTTTTACTGTCTATTTTGCTCCTGTAAAACTCATGAAGAACACTGGCCCCTTAGTTTGCTTATTGACCACAAACAAATCATCAAAGCCAGGAGACTTTTCCCTTTCCTAAAAGGATTTCTGCTTTTTTTGGAAATGTCCCAGGTCTTCACTTAATAATTCTGAAAGACATTATGGGAACAGGACAACTTTATTTGATCTCTTGGAGATTAACCTTCTTTTTTGGTGTGATTCCTGTCCTTAGCAACACCTCATCAGAGAAAGTTTGGGCTTTGGCAATTTATCCCAGCCTGTTTGCTGGGGGTTTTTTGTTTCTTTTTTTGGCTTTGGTAGGGGTTTAGAGGTGGGACTTCAGAGAGGGAAAATGAGAAGGACATCACTAAGGTCATCTGATTGGAGAATAAAGCACAGGTAGTGTGTGCAGGATTGTGTGTACATGGGGATATGGGGCAGAAAAAGGGAAAAAAAACCATGGACACTGGATTCCAGACTGCTATCTTGTCAGGACTTTACAAGATTCCAGAGCTGCACTTTTAATTTTCATTACTTTCCATCTTCCTTTGATAAGCTCAGAAGCAGTATCTAATTTTATTAGGAGCTTTTCATCAAACGTGGATATCTTCCTTCCTCCAGGGATTCCCCAGCCACAAAAACATCAGGTTCTGTGAAACATTAGCTAATCCCAGTTAGAGTTACTTGACCCTATCAAGCTGAGAAATAAATTTTACTCTTCATGAGAGTCCTACTGTTTACACTGCAGACAAAATTCTTAGATCTCAACATTTTCAGGGGAAAAACATATTTCATAATGCCAGAAAACTGGCCTTAAGGACCTGGGCCATACAAGCCTGAAAGTGTTTCTTGTTTCAAATTAAATCCGTTGACAGACTTCCTCCTGACTATGGCTGACACCAGGGCCTGATTTTCTTGGCATGAAACCCAAAGGGGTAACAGGAGGAGCCATCACTGGCAGCATCCAGTCCCATGGCTCCCTTCTGCCCTCCACCTTCTCTGCGTGGCTGCACATGGAGCGAGGCTGCCCGGACTCAGAGCACTTCTCCCTCTTCAGTGCAGACAACAAACACTTCCACAAGAGGCTCACTGTTTGGTGAACTCCTCACAAACCCAAAGGCCAGAATCTTTCCAAGGCTGTTTTGCTCCACTCTAACACACTGAACAGTTGGAATCACCCGTGGCACATTAGCTTGGTCAATATAAAGTATATTGTGTCACACCATGTTTTAAAACACAGCATAGCTTATTTTAGAGGTGAAAAGGAATGTGGTTTGTACTTCCTTAGAGCCTTGCTCAACCAGCATAACCCCAGTGCTTTGGGAAACAGGGGACCAGGCTCTCCGGCTGTAGTGCTGTCACTTGTTCAGCTGTTTGCAATGCAAGGTCTTGCTAGAAAAGGTTAAGAAAAGACTCATATACTCCAAAATTATCAGTTTGTTATCACTATTAATAATACTTTATAGTACTTAACATGCTACTTTTCATCTTCAAAGCACTTTGCAAATATTAATTAATCCTCACAATCTGCCTGTGGGGTAAGCAAACGCTGCTGCTCCCAGCAGCTGAGTCATAGGGTTCACTGACTTGCCCATGTCTAGAGGGTCGGGATCAGCCCCTGCACATCCTGCTCTGATGCTCAAAATATTTAAAGATGCTGTTTGCCCTCCTCTTAGATGGGATGGTGGATGTGCACCATTTTTGTATAGCAGATACTTTCTTACAGGGCTGGCTTGAACCGGTAACTGCAACTCCAGGTGCCCCTGGACAAGGCTGCAGTTTGCTCCCTTCCCACATATTTCTGCATTGATGCTTGAGGTGACAATTACCACTGGCTAATTAAAGGACTAGGTTCATGGAGGAGCTCCTGGCTGATTCCTAAAACTACTTCCCAAGCTCTGCTTTGCAGAGGATTGGGCATGTGTGCACAGAAGTGATCAGAGAGTCAGAGCTTAAAAAAGCAGCAGCTTTCTTTAAAGATTTAACAGACCTCCATCACTGGAGACGTAACTAAAGTGAAGTGTTTCACTGAGAGCAGTCTGTGTTTGTGTGGACTGATTAGATCTAATGTTTGTTTTTTCTTCACTTGTGGGCTGAGCTTGTTTTGTTTTCAAACAACTTGCAACACTTGCAGCGCAAACAACCAAATGAAGGTTTAGGGGAAAGGAGGACAGGCCCATGATGTGGTTTTATTTGTCCATGCTTCTTTGAGTTGGTAAATCACACTGCATTGCTTTATTGAGTGTCCCTTTAGGAGTATATTGGAAAAAATTCTATCTGCCACAATTAATACAGTGCCTAGTGCATCACACAGCACAGCCCTGGCGTCCAAACTCAGCATTCTCTGGGAGTGCTTTGGTCCCACACTGGATGCCAGAAAGGATAGTGGCTGTGACATGTGATACAACTGCTGATAAATGATGGTGATAATGCAGAACAAAAAGGCTAATGAGTTCTCCCCAACACCATGCTACTTTCATGAAATGAATGTGATGATGACCCTATTTGCTTTCTTTTCTGTTTTTTTTTTTTTGGCTAGTGAGTTACTTATGCCTTTACCTGCATGTTAGTTTTATCTTCTCTGCACAATACTATGGAGAGACAGCCAAAATTAATGTCAGTATCTCCCTTCCCTTTTAAACTATAAAAGAGCCTTTGAAGGTAGGGTAAACCAAAGAGGCCAGTAACTAATTATAAGCCATTGTACTGGACTTCGGGAATAATGAATAGAAGCTATTCCCCGTGCGCCTACCAGAGACAGTGGTGTCTTTGTGGGCGAGGGAGATCCCTTCACTGGACCAGAGAGAGCAGAAATGGGATTGTTAATGTATGTAAGAGGCAGGAGGATTTCTATGGTACTATTTCATTGCAGAGGCAGAAGGTAGCAGAGCCAATCATGGAAAGCGTAAAGGTGTGAAGGCACAAAGATGGAGAGTTGATTAAAAGCTCCGTGGGGAGCGCGAGCGGACAAATCAGTGGTAATGACGGGATTATGCCTGAGCGGAACCCAATGGGCTACAGTGTCCTGGTGACTCGTGCTGGGATTAAACACTGCAAGGAGCAGAGCCCGGCCCTTGTCCAGCCTGTCAGGACCTGGAGATGGGCTGATGGATGGGTTGTGCTACAAAACCAGGTGGGGGCTGTTGAGGAAAGACCCAGCTCTACACAACCACCTCTGCACTCCAGTGAGATGTGAGGGCTGAGTCCTGCCCGGCCATGAGCCAGGGGGAAGAGCAGCAGGGTCAAGGTGCCCATCACGGCTGTCCCACCTGCGCAGTGGGACAGGGCTCGTGTGGGGAAGCGGAAGTATGAAGTAAGGAAAGGTGGAAGATGAGAGAAGGGGCCTGAGTGTGCTCGGTGAGTTGGAGGCAGGGAGCAGGGCAGGGGAGCTCACAGCCATGGGGAAGGATGAGCAGTGGCACTGGTGGCTGAGCAGGGCAGCAGGGTCGGGCTCAGAGGCACCAGCAGGAGCTAAGGGAACACAGATCAGAGCCGGCTGCAAAGGCACTGAGAGAAAGGCCTGGAGCAGCCTGGAGGGAGGGAAAAGAGGACTGGAGCAGGCAGTGAGATCAATGCAGGACTGGCTCCAGTGGGGCAGCAGGTGCCTGCCCTTATTGAGGGCCCTGTTGCCAGTGACTCCTCCCCGAGCAGTCTTACAGTAACACAGCCTGATTTCCCTTCTCCTGTACTATTTGAGAGGTTCCTCTGTTGGTCTGAGGCACATATCTTTATGTACATGTATATCCCAGAAGCCCCTGTCACTACAGTAGCAGGATCTGTGGTTATTGACCTCAGGAGGAGGGACCTGGGCACCTTTTGCCTGCCCCAGCTTGGTCACACAGTGTTGCCACGAGGGCAATTCCGATGGGTGCAGGATGAGTCAGTGAATAGTGCCTGTCAGGATAGACAGTGAGCTCTGAGTTCTATCCATGAGGGATAAAATCAGGAGCATGACTAAGCCGTAACAATGAGCAACCCCAAAATTTTCTCTCTGATGACATTAAATACATCAGCTCAGAGCCAAGTGTGAAGGGAGCACTGAGGAATGCAAAGGGACAGTTTGACCTCAGGTTTTGCATGACAGGAGATCCTCCCACACCACACTGCCAGAGCCAGACCTTTAGCAAATACAAGGGCATGCCTGGGCTTTTGGCATGAACACACAGTGAAATAAGTGAAAGCTAAACGTTTTCAAAATCAAATATTTGCCCAGGGGTGACACAGGCCATTGAAGCCACAGGGAAGCTGTTCCTAGGTGGCCTTAGCCAGATCCTACAGGACCACTGTGTTAAGGGACCTTCAGATTGCTGGAGTTCACTCATGCTCAGGGCAGCTGGGTAGGACAGAGCCAGTTTGACTCATCCAGACTCTCCAGCAATAAAATTCTTGAAAGAGAAAGACTCACAAGTAGAAAATGCACCGAATCTTTCCAAATGGTCTTAACAAAGATGATTTAAATATAGAGAGTTAAAATATCCCATATCCCAGCTCCCTTATATATCTTTTATACAGGGTCAAGCCCGAGCACAAACTAATAAACCCCTTATTGAGAGAGGAGTTCAGTATCAAAAAGGACAATCTCTTTGGCTGCTTCTTTGCTTTTTCCTAGGACTAGCAGGTGAAAAGCCTAAAAGGAAAGTATAAGGCTCAGAATTGGGCTAGAGCAAGTGCCCCTGGATGGGCCCATTCTCCAGATATGTTTCCCTCACTCTTGAAAGCACCAAGCACCAGAAACTGGAGAGGGAGATCTAGACAGGGCACAAACATGAAATGTAAATACAACACATTCCAGCACAGGCCCTTCACTGAAACAAGCCCTAGAGCAAAGCTATCTCTTCCTGTTGATGACAATGCAAAGGACTTCAGCATAATAGTATTTACTCAGTTAAATGAGAGCTGTAATGCACTTCAGCCTCGGAAACAAAAGTGGAGCTATTTGAGTGTCCCGTTTTCTAACCCGAGGGTTTATTTGCAGGTGGCTGTTGACTTCAGGGGGAGTCACTGCTGCCACCAAGGCTGTGCTTTGAAAGCCTCCTCAGCAGGAGAGAAGGCTGTACTACACAGCATGGAAAATGATGCCCTTTTGCTTTAACTCAGGCAGAACCCAAAGCAAGGAAGTGCAGACTTAGTTCAGATACACACAGAAGGAAAAATACGTCCTAACTTTAGGGGTTTCAACTTTGCAGAGTCAAACTAACCCTAGAAACACAGGGACCATTTGATTTGGCTTCTTGACCAGTCAAAAACAGTACCTCAGAGACACCCCAAACAAATTCCATGAAATTTCCAGTTTAGCACTACCTCAGACTGAGGAGCTGAGCTTCACACCCATTTGTCCTTTGCTCTGCCCAGTTACCTTATGCAAGTCACTTCACCAGCTTTTATTTCACTTTCCTTCAGTAAATTAGGAATATCCAATCTCTTGGAGATCTCTGGATGAGAACTGAGTATAATTATTGTTATGAGGCACACTCATGCTAAAAGGGTGATGCCAGTGTGGTAACGTGCCTTGTCTAGTACAGAGCATTTTTTTGCTTTCTAATAAAGATTACAACTGTCTTCAACTTTGCCCATGTATGGGAGGCACTTGAAAAAAAACCTTTGCTTTTGTAGATCCAGCAACTTTAGAAGACAGGAATGAGTAAACAGCAGACTAATCATTCTGTCTCCACTGACAAGCAGTGAAGGAGTTAATGATCTGCTTCTTTTCACTAATTCTGTTGCAGAGCTCAGTTGTGCATATTAAACGTCCAAGTTACCAGATTTAAAGAAAAACTTGATCTCAATTTGGCTACATATTAAAAGTGCCATTCCCCGTTGTCCTACCTAGCACTGTTAATTGCATACATTTAGCCCTCTATTGGAGAATAATTTAGCTTCAGATTGAAAAGAAACAGCCCTGGCCTTGGTTATTTTGGCATACAAGACTCCAGTATGACTCTGTTTTCTAAGCAGACATTAATGATTCTAAAACTAATATTCATTGTTTGAAGAGGCATAGCAGCCTTGGCATTTACTTAACCTTTTGTCTCATGTATGAGACTGAGTCAGCCTAAATCCTTTCCTTAATTAATATCTATTCTTCTTTTTTTCTGTCCAACATTATTTATTAAACAATTTGCATGCAACAATTAGAGTTGAGAGATTAGAAAAAACCCCACTGCACGAGCAAGCTCACTTCATACAACAACAACCATTAAACTGGTCCTCCAGCTCAAACAAAGCTCTGAGCAGGAATGAGAGAGGAATAGGGAGTAAGGAAGGTCAGGTAAAAAGATGGAAAACCAAGTCCCACCATTCACCTCTTAGCCCTAACATTAAGCTATTCCCTACTAAAAAAGTAATAATTCTAGAGGGAAAGAGATAAAATACTACTGTAAAAGCACAAAACCCAGGGATCTGACACCTCTAGTGAAAGTCAGTGATGATGGTTATGATTGTGAATAAAGTGCAGTCACTGAAACTGTTTGCTTATTGCTGTGGTAGAAAGAAATTATCATTTCAGCTTCCTGTCATGCCTCACAGGACAGCACTGGCTGCTCCCATGGACTGTCTCCACTGGAGCTCACCACTCTTCCAGCCTGTTTGATTCCATGCACTTCTCTGTGCTTCTGTGATCACATCTACTTTGGACATACTGCTGAGTGTGCAACAGGAGACCCTCAGGAATGTTGAGATCCAGTGGAAGATGGCAAGGATACCTCTGGCAATGAAAAAGTAAGCTCCTGACCCACAACACCTTTCACGTGAGCCAAGGGACAGTGAACCCTCAAGGTCCTGAGGGTCACACGCATGACTTGCTTCTTTGAAAGGGGAAAGACAGTGAGAAAACAAAGCAGGACCATTGCTTAGAAACCTTCCTGAGAGCCAAACTGGACCAGTGCCACTGCTCCAGAGCTGATGCTCCCAAAAGAAACAGCCCAGGGATCCAGACATGTCACTGTATCCAGAACTACCTCGCTAATGTGACACTGCTTTAAATATTATTTCAGACATATAGTTCAGCAGGTAATTCCAAGGCATGAACTTAGACAGCAGGTTTTAAAAGCCAAATGCATGTCTATAAACCCAACATATTAATAACTTAACAGTTTTCAATAAGACATCAACATTTGCATGCATCTTCCTACTTGTTATGTGCAGTACTACATTTTTTAATGTTTCTTGGATGGCAGCCAGAGAGTCTGAGTCCCTAGTTAGTTCATCTATTACTTTCTTGCCACAATAGATCTGGGTCTTGGCCAAGTACTGGACTCATACTGCATACAAAACCACAAAATTCTCTCCCTTATCTGTTGATAGTCTTCCCTTCCCAGGGAAAAGGGGGAAAAATAGCATAAATTAAGATAAATAAGTAAATACATAAAAATTCAGAACTAACTGTAGTAGAAGTATTTTTAGCATTTTTAACACTATGTGTAATCAAAATATTTCCTTATGTATTTCTACTGCTTTAGTCTCCCAAGAGTCTAATTCATGCCTATTCACCTGAGCAGGAGAGGAAGATCTCTTCTCTAAATCCCTCCTGGAGCTCCTCAGGCTTTCCACAAGAGTGAGCAGGGTTACCTGACCTGAAATAAAACAGGGGAGGAAGAGGCTTCAGTGCCATCCTTCCTCTTTCAGTGTTTCTCAGCCTATGGACTATGGAAGGGTTTAGAGAGGCCACGAAGGGTTAGAGGCGGCCTCTGTTTTACATTTGACCTTTTTATCCGTTACTCAGGGCCTCTGGTGTCTTCAGAGGAAGACAGATGAACACAGAGGAGATGCCTTTTGAAAGAGCCTTGAAAACATTGTCCAGCGCAGCTCTGATGGCAGGGCAATGAATGTTGTCTTTTATTGTGGGTTTAAGGTAGCAAACTAATACGTGGGTTAACAAAGAGCAAGGAAAAAAGGACAGGATGACATGACGATCCCGGCTGCGGGTTCACAGCCACGTTAATCCGCCAGAAGTCTGAGCTGCCCTTGAAAGAGCTGGTCCTGCCCACCCAGCCCTGGTGGGAATGCTTTTCTCACTTGAAAATACAGATCTGGTCAGAGAATGAGTGAGCTAAAACATCACCTGACCCTAAAAACACCCCATGGTGCTGCTGAGCACAGGGAAACACGTCACTCCTTGGAGCAGGGCAGGCAGGGATGGGATGGGAAGGGTGCGTTGTGTCCTTGCTGACCACGCAGCCACCACGAAACCCGAGCCAAGGACACGTGGGGCAAAACCAGGAGCAGCAGGGAAGGCACCTCCTGTTCCCCTGGGCTGCAGTGAAATCCCAGCCCAGTTCACACAGAGCACTGCTGTCAGTGGAGCACTAATCACAGCAGTGAGCTGCGCTGACTTGTAAAATTTTGCTAATAATACCAAGGTAGCTGACAAGTTAATGGAACACATGATTCCTGCACCTTCTGCCTGAGCTGTGTGAGTATTTTTTTCTGCTTAATTTGCCCAAACAAAGCATCAGTGCCTTAATTTCCGTTGTTTCAGAAATTAGATCCTCTTGAAGAATGAAAGGATGCTGTGTTTGAGAAGGGCAGCTTTTTTTATGGAGACACGTAATTAATGGAAGCCATTAAAGATACTTGTAAAAATGATTCAGATTTTTATATATGATGACTAACTAACTTATTATTGCTCTTCTTGGTCAGAGATTAATGGGAATTTCTTAAAGGATAAAGAATTATTTAACAAGCTGCAGGATATGTATGGGCTTGGAATACACTCTGTAATAATGTGAATAATAAGAAATGTGGCTATTTATTTCCTTTACTAATGAACCAAAGCTAACTTCAGAGATAGCAAGATGTCAAAAAAACCCAACTCCCCTCAAAAAAACCCAACCAAAACCTAACAAGGCAAGTGGATTTTTTTTTTATATGAACCTAAACATAAAGTTTAGCAAAAAGTCCCTACTATTAAAAAATTCAGGTTCCCATGCGCTCTAACTCCAGGTGGCAGAGGAACACATGAGCACGATCCCAGAAATGACTGAGAAGCACCAAAGACTTTCTTTTAAAGAAAGAGTTTAAAATCCGGTGATGCTGAATATTCAACAGCTCCTTGTGAGGGGAGAAAGAGAACAAACCACTACGGCCAGCAAGAGCTTCCCATGAAGAAATGTTCTTTACAAAGCAATGACAACAACACGCTTGGTCAAAGATTTCTATGCAAGGAAAACTGACTTCTAAGATCACAAGGAGCAGAGTCACTTGGTGGTTTCCCTTGATGATGGCACACATAGACAGCTTTCATTTCCCCAACTCTTTCAGATTTTAAGTGACCTCAGAGCATATTGAAGTATTGTGTCCCCTCTGGGTTGAAAAGCACGTGCAAAGAGGGAGTAGAGCATCTCTAGGCTGACTTTGGCTCTATGGGAAGAGAGCAGATAACACTTCAGGAGAGAAGGAAGTGGAAAGCAAACCAGTTTCTCAGGCAGCTGCAAAGAGCGTTTGGTTCTTTTCACAAATGATTTGACAGGTATTTTCTTCAGTAACTGTTCAGAGCTACAGACTGCAATGATTCCTGTAACCAGGTGAAGCAGCAATAGTTCCCTCTCTCTGGCTGAAACAAATAAACACAAACTAGCTGTTCTCCAAGGCAGATCTCAACCAAGCCAGGCAGTAGCAGTGAGCCTTCTGCAGCTTGACACCCAATTATTTTAATATCCACTGTATCTTCCCCCTCTCAGGGCTCATTGGGCTTTCTTCTTTAACTTTTTGAAGGCACACAAAGAATTGAATAACCTTTTCTCGGCGTACCTGGCTGCAGCCACATCACTGAGGGGGGTCCTTTCGACGTTTTAAAGGACCTGAAGTGTGTGACAACATGGCACTGCAGTCAAGAATCTTGCAGGGGAACAGAATAAGAAGATTTATTTTATTTTTAATATTTGAAAGATTTCAAAAAGCATTCAACTGGATTTCTCACTAAGAGGATGAGTGAAGAGAATCCTTTGTAACTAAGCTGGGAGGCCCAAGTCTTTTATCCATTGTTACACAGTTTTTCCCCAGGGCAGAGTTAGGAAGGCCTGCAAGCCCCAGAAGCTTAACAAGGCAAGTACACTGGGTGGGCTTTGCTGCCATTGCTAAGCTTCTCCCGAGGTAGGAGCCTTCAGAGCCGAGCAGGTCCCGCGCTCCATTTCAGGCACCGACAGGCATTGTTGGGGCAAGTCCTCGTGGCAGCCCTGCTCTCACAGCACTGAATCTGCCCAGCAAGGCACACACACCCTCGGTACCCAGACACCTGCAAGCCTGCTTCCTTCATAAACCAGGAGCAAAACCATGCCACAGCAGACTAGCAGCAAATTGGCACTTGGATTAATCGCTGTGCTCGGACTTTGCCAAGCTGCCTTCTCCTGTCGGCTTTTTCAGGCCCTCACCCTTGACTGATTAGCCCAAGATACCTTATCTCTTCCAGGAGAGACCGTGTAAAGGGAGGAAACCACTGTAACTGTGCTCCTAACACCATCTTTTTCTTCCCCTTTTGAACTTTTAACATTTGTATGTGAAAACCCTTACACCTTGATGCAAACCAACTGGTGGGTTTGGATCACAGGGACTTGGATACATATTCCCTGAGCTTGGTTTAGAGCAGTGACGGACTTAGGTCTTTCCCAAGGTTGTTTGCATGGGGGTGAAAGTTAGAACTTTGTTTGAGTGATTCCCAAGTGCCAGTAATGTGAGAAGGAGCTCAGGTGCTGAAGCAGGGCACCCAGGACACATTCTAACCTCCCACAAACTTGTGTTCTAGGACTTGACCTTCTCCAGTTGGCCACTCCTGTCCATTTGTGCCTCAATCAACCTGTCAGAGTTCCCCATCCAAAGGTGCACACAAATAAAAGATGAAATAAAAGAGCTTTCAAGTAATTAAGCACCTCTTTCCAGACTTGCTAACCCTAATATAGCAGAAATTTTAAAGGCAAATGTCTTATCTCTGAGTCCATCTCCCAGAAGCAGGAGAACGTGGAGTTTGTAAATAACAACAGCAATATAAGGAATGCCTCTTTGCTTACCTGATCCCACTGAAATTAATGGTCTGTGGTTTAGGTCTGTGTCAGTGCCATAAAGCAGGATATGCCTGGGGACCAGGAAGTGTCTGCTTCATGTGTTAATGATGGAGTTATGGAGTGACAGCAGCCATTTCATGGTCAAAGTTGCAGAAGGGTTTTTACTACATGCTTGACTCTCCCTCTTTATATGCCAACAAGAAGATGAAGGAATTCCTAGGTCAGAGCTGGAGCCAAGGTGGAAAATTTTCTATGAAATTTCAAAGCTAAAGATTTTCACATGATGCCACCCCTGCAAAAACACAGTTCACAAGCACAAACCGTGTCCCTCCTACCACTCAGGTGTAACTCACAGAGGGGTGAGTACCTGGGTATGAACAAAACCTGTTCAGCAAAATTACTGCCCCCTCAAGCCTCTTCTCCACTAAAGCCCCAGCTCTCCTTCTCCAGGCCCCACTATCGACATGCTTGAACCACCTAAGAAAAAAGCATCATACTTCTGTGTTATATTTTAATGTTTATGCTATGGCTTTTTGTATAATAGGAATAATCGCTGTTGCTTTGTAGTACACTTACAACAAACAGCTTCTGAGATTGCTCAAACACTTTAGCTCCACTTCAGCTCTTAATCAAACTCAGCAGCTGTTTATTGCAATTACACCATAAAGCAATAGACATTATCCCTTAACTAACTGTCTTATTAATATAGGTAGTTACACAGCTATTTCATAGTTAGTCTTAAATAACTGCTTTTAATTATTTTATTAACATAAATAACCATCTCAATAAATTTAAATTAAATGCACATGTGAGAAAACGCAATTTAAAGCATTGCACAAAATTGCATCTGTTTACTAATGTTTAAATTGATGTCATTGTGTAATTCAATTAAAGAGCAACTTTAATTTATTTCAATTTTTGATGGCCAGGAAACACCTAAGACAGCAGAACTTCCTAAATATTGAAATGGGCACTGTCTGGTCCTCTTCTGTTACTATATTTTCCTTGCAATCTTAGTTTCCTGCCGGGGGAATGAGATTCCTTTTTTACCCACAAAACTTACAATTTAATATCCCCATTTAATTTTGTTTTCTTCCCATTCTGAAAGCAACAGATGAGTGGATTGCATTTTGCCTTCTAGTTCAGTTGTGCAACTCTGCTTTCAACAGAGAAAAGGATTTCATTTTCCTGTGCAACACTGGATCCTCCATGTCTTATGCCATTTGTTCTGGTAGGATCAAGCTCTTTGCCTTCAGCTAAGGGGAAGGCAGACGTTTCCTGACCTGGCCTGAAATCCCCTTTTTCTTCCTCAGGGGGGCTGGTTTGTTGTTCAGGGGGCTCATTCTACCCAAAAATCCTCCACTGCAGAGGAGGCAGCACTTGCACAGCAGCTTTTATCCCACAGTGCCAGCACGGAGCGTGTCCCTGGAAAGGGACCACAGCCCAGATTAGCTTTTGCACCCCTCATCTCACAGAAGGGTCTGGCTTATTCAGATGCTCTTTGGGGATGAAACAAAAATCTCCTATCCCTTCTTAGTTTCAGATTCCTCCCCTGAAGGATAAAGAGGAAAACTTGCTGAAGAGCAAGGAGAAAAGGAGAGGGACTCCCTTCACAACTTGTCATAGGGAGGAGAACAGAAGATGTTAGGAAGCACTGGGAGAAACTTAAAGTGGCAAATAAAAGCCAAGAATGGGGTGAAAATAAGTCTGGAAAATAAAAAAAGTGCAAAAGAAGGTGAAGAGACCTCAAATACTCTCCTGCCAGCCATTTTATTCTGCCACTCAAAGCTTTTTGATTTAGTTCTATAGTTGGTGCAGGGACCTGCAAATGTGAACTGGTACCTCCCTGAGATCAAATCACAACAACCTCCCTCAAAAGTAACTGGGATGTATTCAGAAAAAGTGCTGAAGTCAGCAAGATGCGATGCAGAATTTCCCTGAGGGTCTTGGTTGGGATCTCAGCAGCTTTTTAAGACTCAAAACTGTGGAAATCGAGGCATATTTGGCTCTTGGATATCAGTCAATGTCAAAGATGTCACGGGAGAACAATGAAAGAAAGATTTTGGACCCTGAAATCCAAACTACTAATGGTGAATTTTGCTAACTAGCAAAGTCCATCTGGCTGCTCATGAGGGGACATGATGTCCCTATAAGGAATCATTTAAGAAAGGCATTTCGATGCAGGTACAACACTGTATGAGAAGGAAGGTGCCTCACTGACACCATGCCTGTGGAAAAGCGGGGCTGGAGACAACAAAGATGAAAACAGTGATTTATTTATTTTAATTCTTCTATCCCAATGTGGCTGGTAACATGAAGGGATAATTACAGGCTCTGTCAGAGAGGGGCTGCTGATGCTGTGATCTGGCAGACACACTAAGCTCCTCAGGAGACAAGCTCTTAAAAGTTTACAGACTCTGCTGGGCAAAGACAGAGGTGACTCAGTACAAAGGGTTTTTACAGAAAAATGTAGAAATCCAGAGTGAAGGAAGACATGCTTAAACTTCAGGTAACTGAGAGTGATCAGGGGTTGGATAATTGAAGTTCCAATGTATATTTGCCTACACTGTTGCTCACCTTTGAGCCCTACCTAGGCATCTTGACATTTATGTAGTCTGAAATCCTGAAAGCTTTGAGTTTAGACAACTAAATTGTTGCTTGTCAATTTAGTCTTGACTGAAAGACAGGTGTTTTGTTTCAGAGTAACACTCCTTTCAGACTCCTCTATTCCCAAGCTCAGATTACTGAGCTAAGGAACTATCAAAAACGAAATAACTTACAAGCAGGCAAAGACATTTACATACCTTGAACAAAGGAATTCTTTGGGCAAAATCGGGATTTTTAATTATTGCTTGTTTTCTGTCATATGGGATTCTCATCTCAAGCTCTCTGGTGGGAGCTGGAGGAGCTTGGAGGCTTTGAAGGTTCCTACAGTTTTGGTAGTGCTGTAGATCCTTTGCTGCTGCTCTGCAGTTTTACAAGCCTGTTGTGCTGAATGCAAAATGATCCCCGAGCAAAGATCCGTCTGAGAAGCTGAACCAGAATTCTCCAAAGATGTGATTCTGGAAGCAGGCCTGCTACACACACAGCAGTCAAATGGCACAGTGCAAGCAAGGGGTACCTGTTTGCTACCAGATGGCTCCATCCTGACTCCACCTCTAATTCAAAAAGGGTCATTATTGTCAGGCCTTCATTATTATCCCCACCAAGTGACTGGGATCCTTTCCAATAACGAACTTTGCTCACGTGCCTTACACAGTCCAAGAGCTGCACATGCTGATGGTGCCACTGGGATCCCACATGTGGCTGTGCCTACAGTTTTGCACTGTTAGTGCCATGGAAGGTGGACCAGGGAGCCCAGAAAACAGGCAGAAGGCAGCACCACCTGCCTGACCCCACATTCTGCTGCCTTTGAGCTGCTGCTGCCCCCGAGCAGCAGATGAGTCCATTCCCACCAAATGCCTCACTGCAGAAAGCGGCGAGACCTACAGTGCAGTGACCTAACCCTGCCCATGTTCCTGTCCTCACAGAATTCCGGTGCTCCTTTGTCCATGTCTCTGTGCCTGGGTGCTGGTGCTCACACACTTCAGGCTGCGTGGTGCTATGGCAGGGTTTGAGCCTTGATTCCTTTATTTATGCCATTAAGGGTGCTGAAGGCAATGGAACACAGGCTTAATCACACTGACCTGCCAATAACCTCGGCTCTGACCTGGAGGGATCCCATGTTTTGGCATAGGTTAAGGGTCTTATTTAATTTAGAACCTTAAGCTGGATTTGAACTGTAGCCCCAGAAGTAAAAAGCCAGCGTTTTTATCTGGGAAGCCACATGGCTCTGGCTTCCTGACTGGTACTTGTGACATCCCAGTATTGGCAAACCAGGGACATATTAACTGTGTGCTCTATTTTCTGCCCTTAATTATGGCCAGCTAGGTTGAGTTTTCTTTCCTCCTTTTTTTTTTTAAGGATTTGAGTGACAAAGTGACTATGCATATCATTCCACATTTGAACTGTAAGACTTCAGTATTTCTACCTCTAGTGTGTAATTGGATCAGCTGCCAGTTACAGAAAGGAGCTGGGTGAGTATTAAGTGTGTGGAAAATGAAGAAGAGTCCAAGTGTGAAGGGGAGGAATAATTTGACAAAGCCTGCAGTGAGCTGTACGTGGTTTTCTCGTTCCAAAATGGAGTAGGTTTTGAAGCGCATGAGGAAAAACTGGCTTTGATTTATTAGCTTTGGTTCACAGAATGCTGGCCACAATCTTGGAGAGTCTCAAGACAGAGGGAAAGCCACAGTCTTGCCCCAAGGAGCTCCCAACGCCAACATTATCATAACGAGGATGGACGGGTGCCAAGCTGAAAAACACTCTGCTTTTATCTGACTCCTAAAGCTGTGTCTTCAACAACCTTGTCAGGCGGTGCACAAAGCTACTGCCACAGGCTTGGCCCCGCAGCAGGACTGGGGTTTCGTGTTATGGGGATGTGCTGGTTCTCAAACCATCATACCCAATGCTCTTCTGCAGGTCCCCACTGTAGCACTTCCTTACCTGACCTAGAGTTTCTCATGACATTACAAAGCTAATGTAAGCATGGAACAGTTTAAAATCTACTACACAAGTCCACAGTAAATCTCAGCCCTTTCAAAAGGTGAGAAATAGAGGAGGTCTGTGTCCAGTCTGAGAGTGAGTGTTGGTCTTGGGACAAGAAAGTTTAGTTCCACCATTAAGCACATTAAGTTCTGGCAGGATCATACAGTCAGAAAGGCAGCTCTTTATCCAGTGATGTTCAACTATTTATCTCATTATAACGCAAATCCCCTAATATTTGAACTGGCAGTCAGGAGTTTCTGGTCCAACTCTACTGGTGGGACAGTAGAGAATCCAGGAGAACTGGATTCTGATGGGGTAGCCAGAACTTCCTTCACTTTGCATTTCAAAGTAACTCTAAGATGCAACTCAGGACAACAGTCTGACCATGAGGTGCCCAGTTTAGGGGGTTAGGAGAGAGGACTGCAGCCTGAAATCAAAGAAAAGGTCACAACACCCAGGGCAGCTCATGAAAGAAGCAGAAGAAATGCCAATTACCTTGAAATTCACAGTTATCCCTCAGCTGTAGAAATCCTCCATAACATCCACCATGATGACCTGTAAAGAGAAAGCAAGAAACTTTTATTAGTGGCACAAACAAACTCAGGGAATTACAAATATTCCAAGTGACAGAGGGCAGCCAGGATATGGGCAGTATTGCCAAGAAGGTAGAGAGAACAAGGAACACCTGAGATTTGCTACCTACCAACTCTTAGGTTGCTCTAGGCTGCACTTGGTGGCTTGCTGCCCATAGGACCAAACTGATATTTTGGGATTTGGAAATTCTCCTGCTCTGCCTTCAATAGCAGCCACTAATTGAGAGGAGCAGTGTCCTAAAGGGCCCCTGGGTTAGGGCCACAGAGCCACATTCTCTCTCACTGGTATAAAAGCCCTGCAGACAAGTCTATCAGGCAAAAGCACAACAAAAAACCATCTCAAAATCATTTCTCTCTGGCTCTCCAAAGGGGTTAGGGCATTAAGACAGAATGCCCTACCTCAAAGGAAGTCAAGATTGGATCAGAACATCTCTGAGAGATAGAGAAGGAGAGATGGCAAGAGGCAGCCGTGTAAAGGTTTTATCAGCATGAGTTGGGGATGACCACATTACTCATAGGTCACTGTGCTTTCCAGCTGACTAGCAACAGATGAAATAAGGAAAACAATGGCCTCTGGATTTCCAGGTAGCAGCTGCAGCCAAGTCTGCCTTTTCAGATGCCCTTTTAGTGTGGAATATGCACGGTGCTGTCAGAAACCTGACTGCCCATGCAAAAGGGAACCCACCATGAGATCCCACTGTCACCAGGCAAGTTCCAGGAGAACATCAAGACAATATTTGTGTTGTTAGAGGGAGGAAAACTTCAAATGCAAGGCACTTGTTTTTCCCTACAGTTTGCATACTTCAGTGTTTCCTAATATTGACCTAGAAGTACTTTCAGAGATCTTTGTGGATCTCAGCCCATCCCCAGCAGAAAGGCACCAGGAATGGGTTATCCTGCTGTGAATCCACAACCTTTATGTCAGTAAACAGGCACAGTTGCTGTCCCATCACAGCAGCCACAATACTGAGATTCTGTTACATAACAAAGATATTAATACAGCGTTCATTTATACTCAAGTGGTGCCTTTCTGCCAGGCACTGTACAGAGGCTTTATCAGAGACTGCCCATGTTTTTTGGAAGGTGCCATTTAATCAGATACACACACACAGATCCCAACAGCTGAGTGGAAAGTAATACTGCCATTCCTGACAGTTCTCAAATTAGCAAGAGCTTACCGTGAAGCTTTTGTAAGACATCCCTTTCCAGGATTTGCTGGATACCTCCCTTGCTGGAGTGGATGCACACGGGGTAAGTGCCCTCCTGCTCTATGCTTAATTCTCTCACCTCGTGCTACGTTGCTTGTTTCCTGCACTCAGAGATCTCCTACTTGTGTTTGAACTCTCTGAATACTCTCTTCAGCTACACACAAGGAGACAGAGGCCTTGGCAACCTTCTACCCCAGCAGTTCTTTTCCTGCAGTCAGGAAATTATCTCCCTTTTTTTGTTTTCTTTTCTTTTTTTTCCCATTGCACAGAACTGGGGGAATTCCCCCTTCCACTGCCTGGTTTTCCACAGGCTCTGGTGGCAGTGATTGGTGACAGCAGCAAAAAACCCCAAGCCACATCACTCACAGACAACAGTGTCTCGTTTTGCATCAGGTTTTATGTCAATATTCTGATAATTTCAGCAATTCCACGTCCATATTGGTACTGAGATATCTAGAAAGCAATGTATCCTTCAAATAATTCAGTGTCACGATAGGACTGTGTGAATGCTTGTACTCCTTTCCACAAAGAACTCAAATCACATAAAACTCTGAGACTTGATTTTCAGCTGATACAAATCCACCAAGATCCTGTAGTTACTGGTATGACAGTTTACACTCTGAAATATCTTGAACCCTCTCTCCTTCATGCAAGCAGAGGGAACAGGTACCAGGAGGGGAAGGTTTCCTGTCTCTGCTTCCCAGATGTGAGTTTGCATGAGGAGCTGGAGGCTGTAGGTGCCTTCTGCCCTGGCAGGTTTTCTTTTTCCTTCATTCAGGAAATTGTCTTTCTCTTTCTTATTTTTTTTAATGCAATTAACAAGAGAATTCCCCTTTCTGCTGTTTCTTAGGTCTGTGGAGTGGGATCAGAGAGGAAAAGTAAGTGGCGCTTCTAATATGTTTTGCCAGGATACAGGAAGAAGATAAGTATGATAAACATAAAACTGGTTGAGGAAAGAAGAGGGAAAATGCATGGAAAATGTAATAATAAAGGAACTCTACCAGTAGCAACACCTGGAGGAGAAAAGGGACTGATGGATAGCTGTGCTGGCACAAGTGAGGAAGGGTAAACCAAACCTTTTCAAAGCATGAAAAAAGAAAACCAAATTGCATTTAAAAAAACTACTGAGAAAAAAAAATAATAAAAAAAAAAGCCAGAGCACAAATAAAACAGAGAGAGGAAGGATTTCTATGAGCACAAAAGCAGAGGTCAGTACCCTGTGGTCATTTCCTAAGAAAGGAGGAGGCAGAAGTGAGGGAAAATCCCTACATATAAAAGACTACTTATAAACAAAGGACACACTGAGTGCTACTCCATGATTTTTTGAAGGTTTGCTATCAGCATATCTCCAGTGATAAATTCCTTCACATGATGCCAGCTTTCTGCAGGCACAACTGCAGCAAATCACTTCTGCCAGGCAGAGGATGAAGAAACAAGGAGTCATCTCCTCCCCTCCACGTGGCAGTGCTTTGGTCCATGCACATCCTCTCCACATAAACCCTCAGGAGAGGAGCACATCAGGGCAGCAGGGTAGGAGGATGTCCAGCAGTACAGAGGATGAGAACACAAATCTATGCTGGGAGCCTGGAGCTTAATTCAAACAATGATTATACAGGTTCATCTCTGACCAAGGCTCCTCATTCCACATCCTGCTCCAGTGATTCTTTCGCCACTTGGAAAACAGTTTGTCTAGGCATCAAAAAAAACACTTCTAGATCACTCCTGCCATGACCATAAAAACAGAAAATTGCCAAGAGCCTCCTTTGAATGACAATGACATCCACAAAAAGACTGGGCTGGTAAGAACATGTCCAGGAGCTAGTTTGGTCGACTGGCATTCATTAAAGCCCCCAAGCTCAAGTTACTGTCTCAAATCCCCTCCCAGGTGCCCTGGAGCGCAGCTCCAGGCTCACCTTCCCATGGGGAGAGTAGCATCTGAGCCACCCCACTGACTGGAAGCCATGGCAGGATGTGCAGGCCCAGTGCTGGGCAGGGATGGAAGAAGGGAAGGCCTAGCTTTGAAAGTAATGGGTGACTCTCAGAATTTATGCAGAAGCTTGATGGGGGTCAAAAGTTGTGCCCATTGACATGTTTTCAAGCAGAGAAATACTTGCAACCAACCCTCAGGCATTAAACTGCATATGGGCAAATGCTGTTCTCCCTTCCACCCCATCAGTGGGGTTCTACAATTAACATTAATCATTTCAAGGGCAATATTCTGCCTATTGACCAGAGCCCCGTTCCTGAAGGGAGAGATTCACACTGACACTGAAAGGTGAATTTGCAATGTCTGTATGTACATTCCCTTGCAACAAAGGAGCCACATATAGTCTATTTATCAGTGAGACCCAGCTAGCTGCTGTGGTATCACACCAATGTAAGTGAGATGAGAGTCTGGCCACATCGTGCTGCCACAAAGAGGAGGCTGCTCCCAAGGCTGAGCAGATCATGCCCAGATCCTGCAGTCTTTACTCACACCTCAGCTGTAACAGAAGTATTGCCTTCCCTCCCCACAGCATCTTCACCGGGGTGCTTCTGTACACAGCTTTTTTTTCCAAAACAAACACTGCTGGGTTATGGGGGTTTGGGGTGGTGGTTTTTTGTTTGTTTTTGGCTGGGGTGGGGAAAAAAAGGTGCAGATTAATTTTTTTAATAGAAAAAATAAATCCACTTTTTTTTTTTTTTCCTGGAACAGACAGCTTAGAAACACAGAACAGCCATTTTTGTCCCCCCAAGCCCTTGCTCTGTGCACCATCCCTGTGCCACCTGTGCTTTAAGATTAACCGTTGATCTGCGCCATCCTTAAGGCCAGACATTCTTTGGATTCGGTCATTACATCAAGGTGTATTTGTGCTTCTAAATGGACAGCTGTACTGGAAATGGAGCACAAAGGAGCAGAATTCAGCCAGTTCCAGCATGGGTCCAAAGCCCGGCGTGCCTGCGGTGCTGTGAGCCTTTTGTTTCAGATGCAGAGATAAACTACAGCCTTTTTTCCATGGCGGTTATAATGCAGAATATGAAAAACTCCTGGGATGGTTTAAGCTGCAGGGTATTCTCCCAGAGTTCTGTCCAAAAATAATCTAGTAAAAATGTGGACAGAGAACCATCGACCTCTGCTTTCCCCCGAACATATGCAGCTCTGATCAGTCTGGTATTTCAAGAAAAACAAGGTCCTGAACCCTAATCCTCAGACACATAACAAAGCGCACTTCACAGCTGTGATGCACAGCTACTATCAGCTCCGAGGCCTGAGTGGGTCCCAAGACAATGCCTCCTTTATCACCCAGAGGACAAATATCTAGACAGCAATATTTTCTGCTTGAATGCTTCAAGCATCTCTCGCAACTCCTGACTGAAAGAGAAAACTGAGCTGAGAGTGTTTGCTGAGTGATTATTTTAATTTACTACTTGATGTAAATCTAAATGAACTGACATCCAGCTTGAGATGGACAGAAAACAATCATTGTGAAAAAAGAAAGAAGGCTAATATTACAATATCATTTGAGTAGCACAGGTTTAGGCAACTTTAGCAGTGGCAATGTAATAGATAGTGAGGCAGGGTTTGCATTTCCTTTTCTTCACTCAATTACCATAATAAGTTCTGTAATTTTAGGGCTGTTTATTTATCAGGCGACGATAACAAAGACACTCAGAATACGGTGTCTGAATGCAATAGTACAAAGCACCCCAGTGTCAGCCCTCAAGTGCAGAGGGTTTGCTGACTCTCACACACCTGATTATCTGTGGGTACGTGTGCTCAGAACCTACAATACTCCCCTTTTTGTTAATTGCTAAAATGGCACAAGCTCTGCATCTGACTCGAGGCAGAGCGAGGGGTAGGAAAGGCAGCAAACTTCCTGCTGAAGTTCTCCAGTGCTTTAAAAACCTGTCAAGTCACTCTGCTGAGCTTTCTGGTATGAACAATAGGTTTGGGACCTGGCCTGCCTGCACCAGGGAGCCTGTCACTGCTGCTCTCTGATCCGGGTTTGCAGCGTTTGATGGCTGCGCGGTGTCACCGAACAGCTGGAGGAGAGGAGCCCCGGCTGAGCGCCTGAGATGGAGGGGAAAAAAACAACAAACACAAAGCAAAAAGAGAGATTCCTTTGTGAGGCAGACACACAAATCTGGGCTCTGCCAGAGCGAGACGCGTCACTTTGTGGGGTGGCCTGTGGTGCCCTGCATGGAGACGAGCGGACACTGTGGCCCCACAGACCCCTCGTGCCCGAGTGAGGAGCAGGGAGAAGGGGAATCATGTGCAACACCACCCCAGGTGGAGGTTCAGCAAGAGCTCCCCGCCAGAGGGGCTCAACAGTGGGTTCACCACCTCCTGCAGCTCCTCAGAGAGAGCTCCTCCTAACTGCATTTTTCCAGTGGGAAACCACCTCCTTGGGGTCATCCAACCGCATGGCTGAGTGGGCAGGAGGCACCACAAGCCCATCACTCCATACCCTTCTCAGCACATCAAAGACCATGTTGCACCCCCAAGGCCAACTGAACGCACCTGGGGCAACTTCTCACTACACCCTGAGGTCTTTGTGTCAGTTTTGGGGGAATTTGTGGTTGGAAAGGCTGATCTACATGCATAATTTCTGCACATTGCCTTAGAGGAATGTACCTAACATGAAACAAAACTCACCATTTTGTGTACACCAAAGATCGATAGAAAAGCTCATAAATTGAATAAGAATAAAAGGAGTTGAATAAAAGTGAAACTCAGTGGGTTTCTGAGAATGCCACTCAAGAGCCTTGAGGTTTTGGAAGATTATCAGGCCTTCCTATTCAATGGTTTGAACCACTGCCTTAAAGAAATCTCTGCAGTTCCTTCTTAAATTCTACAGGAGGCTCAGAAGCACATCGGAAATATTTTTACTCTGTACCATAAGATGTTTTTCATCAGAGTAACATGCCTCTTAACCCATAGCCATATATTCAATTAAATTGCATGGGCATATGTGTGTTTATTTACATAATGTGTAAATGTATAGCTGGGTATGTATAAACAAAAGGCTTTCATAACACAGAGGAACACACATGGCGGTGTAATTTGTGTACTGCACACTCTGGAACTGCAGCCGTTCGCGTCAACACCATTCATCACCTGGGCTCACCAAAACTGTGGCGGTCCTGCTCCACACACTGCCTGCAAGTTCACCATGATTATAATCTCCCTCCTCAATTAATTAAGGACAATTTAAATATTTTAAGTGAATTACATTAACATGACAAAACAGGAAAATTTAAATTGTAGAGCTGTGAAGAGAAAACCTGTGACAAAGTCCCTCTTTCAACACAGTCCAACGGAAAGATTTTACAAATTGACAGTGTGCATTATGCACAGCCTAACTGTGGACATTTTCTGTCAAGCACTTAAACAGAGAGACACAACAACGGCTCCAGTGTGAAAACAGAATTGTCTGTAGGGGACTGGTCCTCACTAAGGGCAACCTTGACAAGTCCAAGCATGCACCTGGATCAGCACTCAAAATAACTCTGCCATACCAAAGTTGTTCATCACGAAGCCCCGTCTAAATTACTGTGGGTTTGCAAAGGACTTTCATTAACTGCCCTTACTAAAAAACACCATCAGAGTATTTTTTAACTGCCCCTGTCACATATTGCATCGGTAACAGGGTTACAAATACATGGAAATTATTATTATATTTTTTTGGTTAGCCCTAATCTGAAACTTTACATTCAGGACTCAGACAGCAGTGAAATAATGTCTTCCCTTCTAGGGACAAAATTCTGCAAAGAAGCTTTCAAGAAATCTAGCTTGTATTTATAGCCCTACCATGCAGCTACTACAGATCTAGCACTGCCTTCACTGATGGAGTGTCTGATTAACACATACCCTTACTGGGATTTGCAAATTAAAGGCTGGATCTTGCAAGACTTGTGTGAGTCAGCCTGAGTCGCATGAGCTGCCCCGAGCAGGAGTAAACGCTGTGGGATCAGGTCCTTCCAAAATGAGCAAAACGAGCCCCTTCACATGATTTTATAAACATGAATGTTCTAATGGCGGTGTAGGTATGTATGAACTCATGCTACTCGTGTGGGTACTGCCAGAGGCCTCAAGGGACTGATGTTTAGCTGTGAACAAGTGCCTCCCTGACATGGCATTGGACGCTGAGGTGACTGTGCCCAGGACTGTGACCTCCAAGACAGGCCACCAGGCTGGGCCACCCCACCTTCTGCAGGTGCCTCAGCAAGACCTGAAGCTGCTCAGGGCTCCTCATCCTTCACCAGCCCCAGCACAGCTCGGCGTGTGAGGCTGTTGCAGAAAGGATTATGATGCCACAAAGCAGGAGTTGAAACTGCCTGAAAACCCAAAGAACTGATGCCGAGGCACTTTTCCTGCCCAAGACCCTTGTCATGAGAAGTGAGGGACTGAGCACCCCTTCCCCGGAAAACGCACCTGCTTACCCAGGAAAAGAAATCTGAGGTGTCAACATTTCCAGCTAAAGACCACACTGCATTTCCTGTTGGCCATTCTTAGCCACAATTATGAAAAACATTGCAATTAGGTTATTCTAATTATGAAAACCTGTTTCATTTTAAAGATTTCAGAGCAACCTTTTCTTCTTATGAAAAAGAACACATAAAAACATTGAAATCCTTTGAATTCCTTCTCGTGCCACAGAATCTGAGCACAATTTATCTCGATAAGTTTTAATTATAGCCTTTCCAGAAAGACAGTGCTCTGTATAAATAAAAAGAAATATAATTGATAAATGTAGTCAGATGGTACCAGGTTGTTTAAATAAACCATTAAGCTCAAAATGTCTAAAGTTAAATTAGATTGTATTCTCTTTCACCTAGGGCTTTTGTAAGGCACAACTGGCATGTATAGTCTTGTCCACATTAATTTTTACTGCCACGGTCAAAAAGCAGCATAAGTCTGCAGCTTGTGTAGAATTTTCTGTCTTTATTTGACGTGATCACAGTAGATGAATTAGCTCCCTTGGTGCAGAGAGTGAAAGAAGGTTAGTTGAGGGAAATAAGGAATTTTCAGAGGAAAGAAAAAGTTTGAGGGAAACATATGGTTTAAATGCTCTTGCCTATTTCAGATCAAGCTGAGAGAGTTGAGATCTGTTGGTTCAGAGATCCAGTTCACTGCACATTCCTACTGTGCCTGCCTACTAATTGCATCCCATGTTTGTCAATCAAATATTTGCAATTAACAAAAATATTCCCTTAAGAGACATATAACAGAGGCTGCTAAGGATCCATTGCTTTGCTATTAGAGTCAGCTCCAAATAAAAAAAGCAGAAAGGTCTTTAAAAATATTCTGCTGATGATGACACTGCCAGACACTTCCAGTCAAAACATTAACAAGCAGAATAGGTGGCATGGGGGCTTTTCAAAGAGATTTTTCTCAAAGAAGAAAAACTTTGATCTTAGTGTTTCTGACCCATCCTCCACCTCTGATTCTTCAATCTACAAGTACATATAGTGGTTTAATTTCACTCAGTGCATAACTTGCCTAAGGATAAACGTTGATCTAGATTTTTTTTTATTTAACTCCAATTTAACTGATGCTCTGAAGCTGCCCTATCACTGCATAATACACACTCACACAAGGTTTCTAAGCAGAAACTGAAGAAAGCAGACTAGAATAATAAGAAATGCACAAGGTTCAGAGGAAACATTAATTTGTAAATAGGTAGAAACGCCATTAATTTGTTGGGAATTGAAGACCTTCTGTCTGAAACAGTGAAGCTTAGCAGCTGTGCACTGCTGTTTTATAAATCAATATTACATCTGAAGGTGGTGTTTGAATGCTTGTATCATTGTGGTTTGAGTCAAACAAAGTTCTGTGATAAGAAATGATCAAACAAAACAAACAAAATCCCTTCCCCTGTCTCGCCGGATAAATTCCAAATATAATTCCACAAGAGGGATAGAACATTCAAATCATCCACTTTTTTATAATTGCATAAACCCCTCAGTCACAGAAAGATGATTGGATTGGTGATGGACTATTGTATTCTCAAAGACATGGATCATGCCAATGGAGAGCTCCTGCAGGATGATAACAGTGTGTGCATTTTCTGTGTGACCTGTGGTGAGCTTTAAACCCCATCCAAGCCAAAATGCCGCGGTCTGGTGTGAACATGACTGGGACCAGGGGACTCCAGCCTTCCACTTCCACCTCTAAAACTAATTCCTTCAGTGCCAAGAGCAACCACTTATCCTCACTGCTGCAGCTTCTCCAGCTAAACACAGAGCTGAGGAAAAGAGCTCAGGCTTGGGCCAAGTCTACCCAAGGTAAAATTTGCCAGTGTGGCTCGGCAGGTACAGCTCGATTAGCAGATCTGCCTCATGTCGACACAGCCTGCACCTGCAAACAGAAGGTTTTTCCTGCCATCTACCCATTCTCCCATGCAAAATGAAGCAGAATCCCAGCAATATTAATGATTTTCCCAATCAAAAGTGATCTGAAATGTTGTATGCCCCCATGAGTGACACTGCTTCCTTTTCTCAGAGGCTGTAAATAATCAGGAAATGTTCTGAAGACACAGCTGCCTTCCCTTGCCTCTTTTGTTTTCATCTTTATAAACCATTTCCTTAATTTACGCCGTGGTTTCAAAAGCCTCAGTATCACAAAGTTACGTATTTGGAGCTGTAAACACTTGCCGTGAACGGGCAAAGAGGTTAGAGACAGCATTTCTCATAACCCATCAAGCCCAGACTCGGGAGCCTCAGGAAAGAGAGGGATATGGGAGAGCAGTGTCTGCAAAGAAATATCCTGGGAGACATCTGCTGGCCACTTGTACCTCGCCAAGCTCCGTTCACCCACCGCAGACTCTAGGACTTCGGACTTCCCGAGTCAAGGGGCAACCGGGGGGGGGGTCACACAAATCACAACTCCACAGCAAGCAAACACCAAGCAGCATCCCTGCCTTCGGGCTCCGTGAAGGATTTAGCAACATCCTTACTGTCTGACTTACTGCACAAGGAAACAAATCCACCACGGCGATGGCAGCGGAGAAGGACAGATGAGCGGCACCCCGCACCGAGGCTGTGGGCACCACTGCAGCCCAGTGACCAGCCACTGCCTTCCCTGCCGCCGCTGAGCAAGCACCCTGCAGAGCTTGGCTCTGGCATCCCGCAGCGGCCTCCGTGCCCCTCGGTGTGGCCGCTGGCGTTGGCTCCGCAGGCAGCACACTGAGCGGGCCGGGGGCAGACGGGGCCTCGCCAGCTTTCACAAGGCTGCCCTGGGGCAGATGTGTAATTGGCAGCCTTGCATCCAAAAGCCCCGTTTGTAAACACCCAGCTATCATTTTGCAGGGGGCTGTCAGATTACAGAATTTTATCATCAAGTTTGAGGTGGGAAAAGAAGAGGAGGAGATGGAGGAGGAGGGTATTTTTGTTCCTGTCCTTCATTTCCTGATAAGGAGACACTTTTGATCCAGGAGAATTTTTTTTTCTTGCTTCTTTTCCTTTTTTTTTTTTTTTTCCCCTCTTCCTTTTTTTGTGTTTTTAATCTGGTAGCATAAATTCATTTCACAAGATGCAGGTGTTTGAAAAATTTAAGAAGTTCTCTGGTTTTTGTAGTCCTGGCCTCATTGATGAGAAAGCTTACGCATGATGACATGGTGAGTTGAAGCAATGATTAAAAGGCTATTGCATATGCTCTTCCCAGCTGAGTTGTTGTTCCCGTTGTTGTTTTTAGAGCACAGAGAAAGTGTCTGCAACAGCTGCTAATAAGCTCTTATGCGACTCTAACATCATGATCTGATCACCCCAGAAGTGCAGAGTGGGAGCTGAAGAACCTGGTCTCAGCAATTTGACAAAAACATCCCTGACATATTTCAGCTACTGCAGAAAGTTTGTGACACTGGAAGGAAATTAAAATGTGTGTGGAAGGTGGAATAGGAACGTGAGGCTTGTGTTTTGTGTGCACGTGAGATTTAAAGCCAGGGGCAAAGCAGGGCCATGTGTGTTTTCAAAGGCACAAATGGGAATTAGACATACAAATTCCATCGACTTGCAATGGAAGAACTACCCCTGGTGCCTTTGAAATTCTCCCCCATTATTTATTGTGCCTCAGTAAGAAACAGCTCTGAAAACCTTTGTGCTTTAGAAGGTATCATACCTGGAGTGCTGCTGCTGTAGTATACTAATCCAGAGGCACCAGATGAAACCACTCCAACATACCAATCTTGTTTATGGCATAGATATCCCAAAAAATCAGCTTATAACACCTGTTGGTCAGAGCTTCAAATTTAGAGTGCCCTGCAAGTCCACCTTGACCTGACAGTGGGACAGTTGAGGAATTTCCACTCCACACTGGAAGGCACAACTGACAGTTATCCCTTCCTGGGCAGGAGGAGCAGGGTGATTATGTCTAAAGGTCTAACCCATAGCATTCTCCCATATAAACCCAAACTGCACTGTGTCTCTGCCAGAGGAGGAGAGAGGTTGGCACACCGAAGACAGGTGTGTGCTCAGGGGCCGTTTGGCTCCAATTCTGGTAAATGTAGCAGTAGCTGCTCAGCTCGTGTGTTAACAGTGTCGTGCTGTCTCTGCAGGATGGCTGTGAGCAAACAGTCTGAAGATGTTTTAGCAGTGCATATAGCTGCATATATTTTCCATAAATAGGAGTTTATTCTTTGGCAGACAAGCTAGCATTAGAGCTGCAAAAACACAAGGAATATAGTAAGTGCTGGGAAAAAGAAAACCAAGCAGAGAGACAATCTGTGAAGCAGAAGAAATAAATAGAGACTGAACAGAAAGAAAAATAGAAGGATGAGGGGAAAAACTAAAAAGCCGACGTAAAATGGAGAGATGGTAAGGAAAAAGAAAGTCAGGAAAAGTATTGAAACAATTTGTGTAATCTAGAAAAAGGGCTAAAAAGCAGAAGAGGACTCAGAAAACATTTTAAGTGTTTTGAATCTGCTGCCACCAACAGTGTGGTGGAGGTCCCCAGCCCTTACCCTGTGTGATGCAGCCCAGCAGTGCTTGAGCAGTGAGAGGGAGCATTGGTGGCTCTTTTTTGTCAGTAATTGAGGGGAAGTGCTGTTGCCATTGTTGGCTCAGCCCCACACTGGCACCGGCGCCGGAGACACAAACTCTGGGGAAAGGTTCTTGCTGAGAGCAGAGAAGAGGCAGCTACTCCACACGAACCTCTGAGGCTTGTTAGCAGGAGAGCTGGGAGATGACAGCTTTCCAGGCTTCTGGAAACGCAGAGTGGGGCTTTATACAGCAGTTCCGAAGGTCTGGACAAACAACCCCTCCCAGGTGCTGCACAGACCCCGAGCGAGGGGGACTTGTTGAACAGCATTTTTTACACTTCACTGTACAGCTCCTCTATGTCCTGGGCTCCCTCAGTAGTGGGAATGGCACAAATCCATCAGAGATGCTTTGCAGGCCACACTGTAGCAAAAGGCAATCCCAAAGCAATGGGATCAAGTACGCAATTTTAAAACTTTTTTATTAATCCTTATCCATAATATTTAATACTGACCTATTAAAATAAGTACCACTGAATTTTTTTTCCCTCTCCACCCAGAGAAGTAGAAACAAAAAAACCCAAAAATAACATTTTAAGGGACAGCCAAGTCACGATGGTCAGGGAGACCACACCTAGGAAATGCAAATGCACACCTTTGCTTAATCAAGATGGAAACCTGACCATTACAAGGTGCCTGAAGTGGTGCAGACATCAACTTCCTCCCCCATTCACACAGATGTAACAATAAAATAAAAATAGAATAAAATTTTAAAAAGGCCATGTCATTCATAATTTTCCTGGAGTTTTCTCTGACCTCACAAAATCCTGTTTAAATGAGCAGAGATGACAATGGCAATTTCTGCTTGACAACAAAACTCTGAGCTCCACAATCAAAGGCCAGCAAAACCCCTTTCTTTTCCTAGGCAGAACTGAACTCAGCATTAATTAATTTAGGACACAACTTTCTGAAGCTCGGTTATTCCCTTGGGCAACAACTTTACCTCACATTAATTTACAGTTCAATGGCAATTTTATGGATACTTGAACTTTTATTACTGTATAACCTATACAACCAGAGTTGAACAGATTTTGCTAGTAGGATAAATGATCACTTGGTTGTAAAATGAGTTACTGGAATTGCCTTTTCCATACCTTACAGACGGTCAATGGCTGCTTTTTCTGACCACTCAAGTCTCCTGTCCCTCACCCTGCTCCGGTGCTACCAACACCAGCAGGACGAGGCTCTTGGCCCCAGTACTCCCTGTAGCCCAAACAGAGTCTGTCCAAACCGAACCTGTCCTCTCACCAAAACTGTACAAAAAAATAAACAGAACACTGAAACAACCGTCCTATTTTATCAACTGGCCCACTTCAGGTACCAGGTGGCCCAGAAGCCGTTTGCACTAGCACACCTGAGGGTGTGCTCTGGGCTGGGATGGTTGAAAATGAAGGGCTGGGGTAGAAAAACCTCTTCTAGAGCTCATGGAACTGCAAAGGTGCAGTTGGTGAACGTGCCCAGCCTGGGCTTTGAAAACACTGTGGAACAGGTATGTAGGCAGCTGGAATTACCGCGTTTAGCACCTCTGATTTTAAATAACCTGAAAGAAAATGTTTTGAGGGAGATATTTCATGTTATTATGTCCACCGTGCCATGAATTATTCTCCCCTTTCACGTTCCTTTAATGCGCAGTTATTTTATTCTCGGAGTTTTGTGTCTCAGTGATATCCTTCCTACACTGTGCTCTCACACTGCTCTCAGCTATTTCACAGTTAGTCAGAGTGTCCCAGGAGGTATCCCTCCTGGAATTTACCTTAATTCCTGTTAAAGACAATCAGGGAAATCCCACTATGGAAAGCACAGCCATGCTAAAAAACATTACTATGGGCAAAATTATCAGTAGCTTATTATTCTTAGCTCAGAATATTTATCCTATGATATTGATTTTATTACAAAAAGCTCCTTATACTATGTAATAGATACTATAAAAACTGCTGCTTTGCACTGCTTGCTTAAAAGGAGCACCTCTAATATTTAAAATAAATGTGTGGCAAATTATTTTAAGATTGTGGAAAGGACAAAACCCAGTGCAGTGAAAAATCCCACTTTTCAAGAAAGAAAACAGAACAAAATATTAATATTGCCTCAGTCAATATTTCAGTTTTAGATAAAATTCACCTTGAAATCTAGCCATCAATTTCTTATAACACCAGAATTGATTTTTTTAAAAAAAATCTAGCAGTAACTTCATTTAAATCCAGTCTTTCTAAATCTGTAGCGCTGCAGAAAACGTGGCTGAATGGAAAAAAGTCTCTTTTTCCCAGCTTTAAATCCCATTAGACGAGTACCTGAAACAACACAATATGCACCTTGAAGGGAAGTGTGTGTCTGGGAGTGAACTCCTCGTGGGATCCTTTGGAGGCTCCTGGCTGCAAACACACTGTTGGTGCAGGATCACTGCTGAATGGAAGGGCCTGAGATTTTCAGCTGCAAGCTCTTCCTAAGAACTTGGGAGGTCTGGATGCAACAGTGAAAAGTGGGAAAGAGTTTGCACTTGAAGAGAATGGCTTTATGAAACCCTTCAAGTATTTAAGAATTAGAGCTATTAAATGCATGATCTATGACTTTTAAAGCTCTGATCTGCCTAATCTTTCTTCCATCCCTCTCCCCCAAAGGCATGAATAAAGCCCAAATTAAGCCATGCCAAATCCTCATTTTCCATCTGAGTTTGATGTTTCGAAGGCTGCACCATTCTACCTTTGTTTTGACACACAAAAATGTCACCTTTGCTTGGAAATGTGTGTATTTGGCAATAAAAGAGGAAATAAGGACTTCCCCTACACTGTAAGCTGCGTGTTACAGTCTGTCAGCAATCAACAGGGGCAGATGTTAAACTCACCACCCTGTCTCAGAAACCCATCCTCAATTAATCAAATTCCTTTCTTCACTGTAGAGTAAGCCTAAAACAAGAGGTCCATCATATCCATTAGCCACTTTCTCTACAGGTTTGTTTGGTAACAAACTAGCCCAGATTTAGCTCCCAAAAATAATTCCATCCCTGAAGTAGAATTGACCTGAGCCATGAAGACACATCAGCACATCACCAAAGGCACCCTGGGCTTTGACTGGCTTGGTGCACAAGTGCTGCGAAGCCTGCACGGCATAAACCACCACCAGGTAACTCTGCCTACTGTCAAACCTGGTGCTCAAAATAATGCCTTGATAACAGGCAAATTCCACAGGGAAGTAGTATCTTTCATGAGACTCTTGGAAGAAACTTAGAAAAAGAAGCTTAGGGGGACACAAAGTCAGCTTCAGAAATTACACAGAAGCAACAATCTTTGAACTAAGTTCTACTTTTGCCTCCTTTCAAACCCAAAGAATGACTTACGTTCCTGCAAGCTTTTTTTTTTTTTTCCCTTCCATAGTTACTTTCATTGTTTTCAAAAAACATTTTATTTCTCTTCCCAGCCCATGGCACAATTATAGCCAAGGAGTATAAAGGCCCGAGCAGCATTTTACTAATCCCAATAAGTTTATTAGAAAAGCATCTCGATATTTAGCAAGCCCAAAACTTCTACACACAGGTGGTGGCACTTCCCCACCATCACTTTTAACTATTTCAATGGAAAGAAAACATCACGAAATGGAGCTTATAGGGAGTTATTTCCACATGTGCATCCCCCAATGCTGTTTTTGGACAGGTCAAGAAGAATCATTCAGCAGCAGGCATTAGACCCCAGGAGCTGGTCCTTCCAAAGTTGTTCCTGATGAAGCTGGACACCTTCACCCTTTCTTTCCCTGCAGAGCATGCTGCCTTCCCCCACCCACCACGGCACTCCTAAAGCCCCACCTGAGTCTCCCAGCCCTGAGGAGCTGCACTGGGAGTGTGAAATTGCACTTGGCCACCCTGCAAATCACAACTGTCCATCCTTCCTCTTCCTATTAATTTATTCAGGAGAGGAAGGCATTTCACACACTGAGTTTTAGTGTCTGTTATTTGATGGTAATCGATTAATTTTTAACTATCTTTCAGCCCTTTGATGTTCTATAAATAGCCCAAGCTAATAGAGACATTTTTATACTCGGAATGCAGATCCACTGTGAGGTTATTTAAAAGAAAAAAAAAGGAGTCTGGTGTACTATGTTTGTTCAATGTGTTATTAACTCAGAAAGGAAATTGAGCTATAGTGAACTATGTAGATCTGATTCTGACAGCTGCAAACAATTCATAGTGAAAATGACTCAGCCTAATTCACATTTTTTAATTATTTTTTTCCCCACTTTCTTTTGCAGCCAGATAAAGGGTTCAAAATGACCTTGAATTGAAAACCCTGGATTTATCTTTGTGTTTTCTTCTTTCTTAGTGCTGTATCCAAAGCTTCCTTACTGGAAAGTCAGTAAAATCGAGGAAAAGCCCAAACAACAAAACACAAGTTTAATGTGAGGTTTCCAGATACTGAAAAGGGAGGAATAATGTGAATACAGACTTGATTTACGCAGCAATTCCTCATCCAGCTGCCAGCACAGCAATACAAGTCTCTGTTGCTTTCCGCCCCCTTTCCCAGCACCTTTCTGATGCACCTTCTGATTTGTTCCAAATACTTCCCAGACAGTGCTGTGGGCCATGTAAGTTGCTCCTCAGAAATTCAGTTTGCAGGGATGGGATAGACACAAACCCTCAGCTGTGGTGGAAAACTCAGAAACTTTAGTGGCCTTTTTTTTTTTTTTAATTTACATTTTCCCCGTTAGTTCACCCTGAGATCCCAACGGCACAATTTACTAATTAATTACTATTATTAGCTAATGGCAGTGAAAACTGAAATTACTGCCTGCCGTAAGCATAACAAAATTGACAATAAATCTGTAGTGTGTGAATCACTTCCTTGTGCAGGTCTGTTAACCAAACACCAACAAGTGGTGGCTGGCTCAATGCTTTCCACAAAAACATGTGGCAGACACGGATGTGCAGCCTTCACGTTCCACAGAGAGGCACCAGCAAGAGTGGGGATGAACACTCACATTCCTGAGCACTGGCAATACAGGGGCACCACCACATTTCACAAGACCTCATCCTCATTTTCTGCCCAAAACCATGGGTGAGACTTCTACAGAAATATGGGCTGGACTTGCTCCTTTCAAACAGCAGCACAGTAATTACATGTTTATCCCAACACTCAAATGTGCATCCAACAACATCGAGGTCGCTACAGCTATTGGAACCAGGCATTTATTAGTTGTATGCAAAATATTTTAGGGTTTTCTCAGATTTACATTCTCCACTCTCCACTTTTTAATGCCAAAATGTAGGCCTCTAAACTCTTTCCAGATGACTAAACAAGTGTTCTAGTTTGCAGAAGCACTGAGTCTGTGGAGTTCCCTTGAGGGCTCGCTCAGATCCACGGGATGGGTGTGATTTCTGCACCTAAGAGCTCCAAGGCCTTCCAGGGAGCTGCTGTGCCATTCAGCCCTGGGTAAGGAGGACATGAAATACCAGGGAGCTGCTGTGCTGAAGGGAGACTCTTCCCCCACGTGCGTTTCAGGGCTTCTGCCTTGGAGGAGTCAGTGAGCGGCAGCAGAGGAGCCTCCAACACCACAGGAGTGGACAGCACACAGAGGTTCCCTTGGGATGCAACCACTGCAGTGTGCAGGGTGGGAAACCAGTGGGGAAAAGCCTGAAAGGGTTTCTCAAGGATGTAGCTGAAGACAGGAGGAAGACCAGGAAGGGGTACCAAAGCAGTGAGCAAGGAGCCTGTGGGACACAGGGCAGAGCCGAGAGGTCGGTACTGTGGCAGAGGCTGTGCCAGGACTGCCAGGGAAGGGAGCACTGCTCAGCCAGGGAATGCACTGTAACAAGGTAGCTTGTAAGGGTGGGAAGCACCATGTTCCACAAGCCAAGTGCTCTGGCAGTGCTCCTGTGCCATCCCCTCACTGGGTACAGTGGGGATGGGGAGAGCCAGGAATGTGTGTCTTCCCTCTGTAGATATTTTTCAGGCCAGCATCACATCCTGGTAGCTCAGGAACCCTTCCCTCCATATGCAGCTCCTTGCATTGGTGGCTGCTGCACTATTTAATGCTGTTACAATTTCCCCAAACACGTGCACAACTTCCTCACCACACCTTGCCTGTCCTGCAGGCCTAGCCTTGCCCAAGTCCAGGTGAGACCCCTGTTCTGCTCCCTGTGAGAATTAAACCTCAGTAGAAGGTGTCCACCCCAAGAGCAGGTGTTTGGTTTGTGTCTGCACGCATGTGGATGCCTATATAACAATTATTCTCTCTCCCAGTCTGGAACAGTGGGTGGTCACCGATGTTAGACCGAAATCAATAGGTAGAAAAGAGACTGTTTACAAAAGCATGACAATGACTGGGTCACTGAAAAAGGAAGTTCGCCTCGTTACAAGAAGAAAACACTCAGAAGAGGCTATAATTTAGTGCCTGGATACCACAGTGACTGGGAACTGCATAGACAGATTAGGCAAAAATTAAATTTGTTTAGACAGACGCGACACAAGAGTCAGATCAAAGAAATCAGCTTCGGTGTAGTGCAGGGAATACTCTCCCACCCTCAAAAAGTGTACACAAGAAAGCAGAGACAAGAAGCTGCCAGCCAAAATTACCAATGCAGTTCCATTTAACAAAAAATCAATATTACAATAAGATGCCAGTAATAAAAGAAAAACCACAGCAGTATCTCCATAAAGATTACAAATTACGAGATTATAAATGGAGAGCCACAGTCATTTTGGACAGACAAATATGACCACAGTACAACTGGAGGCCAAATGATGGTTTAGGAAAAATGCCTGCAGCTTTCAAGAAAGCCAATGGGAGAAGCAAACATGCATCTAAGGGCAGAATTTGGCTCTAGGACTTGCACATGAGTAATTGTGGCAGGGAGATACAGAATATCACAGAAATAAAAGACCTGCTCATTAGAAACCCATCTAGCCGAACCCATGGGGAGATACTTAAGTAAAATCCCTGCCATTTGTTACTTCCAAGAACCTGCTGCCAGACTTCAGTCATTTTTAAGGTACCAAAACTGGGTTTTTTAACAATAGTTTCTCTTTCATCCATAGAGCTTGTAAGTAATTTACAGGCCTTTAAACAGGATTCACAACACCCCAAAACCTGCTCCTGTTAGTGGTGAGAATTCCTCACTGCAACAGTCCAGGATCTCTCCCACCAAACAGACACTCAAACAGGTAAAAAACAGGTGGCTTGTTTTGGAAACAAGAGAAAACACAGCAACATTCCAGTGATTGGTTCACAGTCTTGCAATGAGGAAGAAATAAAGGATGGAGCACAGGACTACTGGTTTGGAACCGGCTCATTGCACCCTCAGCCCATCTCAGCTCTGGTGCAAAAGCTTATTTAAACAAGACAAATAACACTGGAAAAAATCCCCACGACCCTTCCATCCTGGCACATCCCTTTCATCGAATCACTACATAAATAAAAAGCAGAGACTGCTCTGTAGATCTGAGACTCCTTTCTGTTTGTGCAGTGTCATCCAAGCCAATGCTTAAGAGATGTTTGTTCATCCTTGTCCTCTTTATTTCATTAAAAATACAACAACAGCTTCACAGCACAGAATATTGTCAACATTTTTATTTCTAAATAGGCAAGTTGAAGAAAACCCAAACCAACCAGATTAGAGGATCAAAACAGATACGAAATGGGTATGAGACAGTCTGGTGGAAATGACTGAATTAAATATGTAGATAACACCTCCAGAGCAAGGCAGAAAGTGCAGGTGGTGCCATCAGGGCAATGCAGATTACAATGGAGTGGGAGATACCCACCAGAGCTGGAAAGAGAACAGATCACAAAGAAAATACAGATTGAAGCCAATAAACTGCAGGAAAACTAAAATCAAAATGATAGGTGAAAGAAATGCATATATCTGCATTGTGAGAAGTCCATTGAATCGAGCAAATGATACTCCTCCTGGGGGAATGATTCATTACCATATGGAAAAGACCCAGCCTACGATAAAGGATGGGGGAAAACCACTGAATAGCAGAATCTACCTATGGAAATTGAAAAAGAACATTCTTGTTGAATTGTGGCAAAAGTGCTTCAAAAATTCCAACAGGCCTAACTAACACAGACAAGGAAGGTGGGGGGGGCGGGGAAAGGCATGTTAAAATATGTGATATGGTGCCTACAAGCAAAGGGTGAAGGTCGAATCAGAGAAAATTTAAAATGTGCCGAGAAACAAGCGGCATCAGCAAGAGCGGTGCCAGAACGAACAGATTTTATTCATCTCCACTTCAGGACCACGAGAAGGGGGAAAAGAGAAACACTGGAAGTCCTCCTGACTTGGAGGCTGTGTCTCCATGCCACTGACCTACTTATACTTCCAGCTTGAAGCTTGGACTGATGCTAATGCTGGAGAAAAAGGTCTTATACCACAACAATTCTGTGCTACAACAGTGCACACAGTCTGGCTGCTCGGGGATTTATAAGCCAAGCACACAAATAGACAGTAATGAGTTACTCACCAGAGGCTGTCGGCAAAGTTGCTAATTAGTACAAATGGTAGTGGATCTTGTAACGCTGTCCCCTGCTTTAGTGGGAACAGTTCCAAGACCACCTAACCTGTATCTCACCAGATTAAAGATGGGCTGAACTCCCCTTAGTCCAGTGTGGCGTTTCTGAGGATTTTACAGGATGAAAGGAAAACTCGGGTGCAGGTTTAACCTCCCAAGCAAACTGACTCACAACTGCCCAATTCCTGATGAGACCCCACGTGCAGAAAATAATTACTCCTCACTCTCCTCATGAAAGACCTGATCCACCAATGTCAACAGAAGCCCTTCAATTGAATTTTGCAATAACTGGGCCGAGTCCCAAGACCGTGTGTGCCAGTGCTGCTGTGGGCACCAACACACCTTGAGGTACCCAGCCCACAAAACTGAGAAAAACCTCCTGCTAACCAGCAGTTCTGATACTTGCACGACACATAATGTGCAGATAAAAGCCTCAGAAAAGGCAATTAAATGGAGCACAGTTTTAATATGCTACTGTGAAGCAGAGAAACACTTCATCTTCTCAGAATTTTAGGGGGTTGTGGTAACAAACTGTTGACATATTACAGCCACTACTAAGAAATATGATGCTGAAAGGAAAATAAGAAGAATTACTGACTGGTTATTGCAGTTTAAATATATTTATTATTTAAGAATTGCAGCAAAGTTGCATTCCTGTTGCCTTTGCCAGTGAACGTGCAGGAAAACCAGCACATCGAATTTTAGAGTATTTCTGGCACTACTTCCTTCAAAAAGATCAGGTTTTAAAAACCACTGACCTGTCTAGCCATTGAGAATGTAAGACATTTTTCCTATTAAAATATGTCTTTCTATCAGTAGAAATAGCTTCTGTAATATTTTCTACTGCAAAAAGCCCTACGAAATTAAACCAGATCAGAAATATTTAATATGTATTTAAAAACCCAATTTAGACAGGAGAGGTCAGTAATGGAAAGGTGTGATACTTACGACCAGAGCCAAGTTACAAAAAGGGTTAGCCATTTGTAGCCAAGTTAAACAACTCACAATTAAGGTTAACTTGGCTCTGCTGGTGTGTGTAAACCCACACATGAGGACTGTGGGGGGCAAAGACAGTTTCAGTAGTGTCTTATTTACCTTGGCCATTCTCAGGACTGTTTTGTAGGCTGGTTTTTGTAGGCATCACACCTTCTCACCCATTCTTCACACCTGGCATCTTATCACATCCTGCAAGTTGCCCCAAATGTTGTATTTTGTTTAGAAAAACTGATTGTTCGGAGTCCACGAGTAGGAGGATAGAAAAAGAGACGTCCTGTTACATCACTGAACGTGCGAATTCCTGCGTGTTGTAAATTCAAACAACAGATTCATCATGACACTTCCTTCCAGAGGCTCAGAGGACTTGGGCAGTGACAAGGACACTTCACCACCCGTGTATCACCCCTTCAGGCACAGCTGGACTGGTCAGCACAAAAACTCCTACTAGGAGATGGCGGCACAGGGAGCTGTAGGGTGTGAAAAGCTGATGGGGATGGCAACAAAATGTCTATCAAAATACTGTTCAGCAGCTTTACTAGGTGAAAAAATGCACCAAAATTGGTTTATTTCTACCAGAAATGTATCTGTATTGTAAAAAGTTCATACATTTCAGCTCCAGTCTCCTCTCAAAGCAAACAGGTATATTTTATACAGGGGTAATTCAGTCCCATGCTGTCTCATTACGTGGCAATTCCCTTCCACCAGCTTTGCTCCCCTGACACACAATGCATCCTGCAGTGTCCAGCACACAAGGACCTCCAAGAACTAGATTTCACGAGTGCCTGAGCAGATGCCTCCCTTCAGCAGCCTGGAAGAGCCCCAGCACAGATACAAAGCCTGGCTGGGGATCAGTCTCTGAAACTTGCCCACAGAAAAGAGCAATGTGCTACAGCTCCTTGTAGTAACCAGGAATAACACACTTTCTTTCTTTTTTTTTTCTCTGCTCAGTGATTTCAGTGCAACTCAGGCTCCTAAATGCTTTTATGGATCCGGGCCAAAACATATTCAGTAATAGATACTGAAACAAATTATTTCATGTGCCAGTTCTGTAGGTTAATTCACATAAGTGAGAAAACAGTTCTGATTGAAGGGCGGAGTGATTTTTAAAAATTTGATTCATACAGAAGTGTTAACAGCCTTTTGCTTATACCCACAATTGCTGAACAGAATAGAATCAGTGAAAATGTTATTTCCAAGTTCTGTGGTGTAAATAAAACCTCCTCTCTCTGACTCACATTGTGAGTCATTTTTGTCCGTACATATTTATGCCGAGGGGGGATATAACTCCAAGCATTCTTCTCATGGAGAGCTTCTCATGTCTCAGATTGTCTGTTGCTCTTGGGCTTTGTGGACTCTTAAAACCTCTATCTCTAGTAATCTCCCTCTTGTTTACTGTAACCTCATCCCACTTGTTCAGCTTGCTGGCACGAGTGAAAAAGAAGACATGAAGTTATATCACTTACAGAGTTGGCACTTTATAGGGAATTATATAGAAAATGATAAAATACGCATGAACAGCTGCATTAGAGCAGCAACACCTCAGCAAATTTACACCTTGTACGTACAATAACTGTAGGGCATCGTCAATTATTTCAGCTGAAAATGTCTGAACATCTCTTTCTTAAGGACCTTTCTGCTCAGTTTTTACCAAACCACCCTCATTTACGCTGAAAAGGCTGGCAAAGTGCAAAGGCAAAAGGCTGCTGAGCCCTTGCGACAGAGGAAGGAATGGGAAGTAAATCCAAAAAAAACCCAGGCACATCCCCAGCACACTTCCATATGTGTTGTCTCTATTTTTAGCCTCCTGAGAGTCCTGAGAGACAAAGCGAGATGTGACATATTTACGGGAAACAGGGATGGGGAGAAGGTGAGGCTGGAGCCCTCCCTGTTGTGAGGCTCTGTGTGTGCCACAGGCTGTGCCAACCCCTTACAGCACCACAGAGTCCCACAGCCTGGGCTCACAATGTACCTGCCTGGCACGTGCCACGAATTGAATGGGTTTGGGATAATCCACGGGAGCAGCTGAGCTGTTTTCAAGACAAAGTGGAAAAGTCATTGCTTTGTGCACATCTTGGCTGTGAAGAGCTCTGGAACCACGTCCCGATGCTTTGCCCTTGCTCACATTACTGCTCCTCCCTGCACCCTCACAGCCCTCTGACAGGGATGGTTGCCGCTCTTACTGCATACAAGCTTTTCCCAGCTTTTTGTGCCTATCCCAGAACCCAGACCTAGAAGGAGCCAAAACTGATTTTTGTAGAGGGTTCAAGACAATGCCCATCCCTAGTGCACAGTGTTGTTCATCCTTAAAATGTCCTGAATGCTAAACAAGACAAGAATCTAACAGGGGGAAATCATTGTAGTCAGGTGCATATGAATAAACATAAAACATTACTACATGCAGGAGAGGGCCTGGATTAACAGGTTTAAAATAAAATATTTTTTATATATGTGTGTATATATATATATATATATACATGAGCAACCTCCCCTATGTGTATATATACACAAGAGACTTGATTTGTGGAGAGTGCTTCCAAATCCAAGTTGTCTAAGACAAAGAGTGATGCTACTTTCTTAATTCTGGCAGGTTATGACAATCAAAATTTTTTGCCTTCTGTGAAATAAATGGAGGTGGAGGTTTTAAACAAATCAGCCTTCTTTGCCAAACAAATCAGATTAACAGACAAAGATGTTTCTGTTTATTGTTTCTCTGTGAGGAAAAAAATTAAATAGTAGGTATTAGAAGTGTATTGACTCACACACAATACATGGGGAGGGCATGAGGATACTACTGGTTTACTCCCCTTAGTAGATCTAGCTTTCCCCATGGCTCCCATGACAAAAGCAACATGTTCCAGTAGGCAGAGCTCTTTATAATTCAACACAGTGTATCAACTACCAGCAGAATATCTGCGACACACACCAATAAAGCAGCTCGCAGGTGCCACCTTGGAATTCCTGAAGTGTTCTCAGCAAACCAGGTGCCCACAGGAAGGAGGCAGTTTAGGTGTCAGTTATCTCCTTACACCTGTTTGCAAATGCTGGGCCAGACCCTTACACCGAGCACTTAGCCAATAGGAAGCTAATGTACAGGAGTGACTAATTGATAATTAAAGAAACCTTTAGGAAGACCATAAAATATCTGGCACAGGATTCTCTCATCCACTTAGCAAAGGCTGCTCTGCCATGCACTTATCATCCTGCTCTGCTAGTTTTCATAACAATTAAGATGGTGAATTCGTGTGAATCGGGGGTTCAGTTGCAATTTTCAGTGCACTGCCTGTGTTTTATTGTTGTCTGATGGCTCCTTCTCTAGTCTGCAGAGGGGATCACTCTATTACTGTGCTTTAGACGGCTCACAGGTTGGCCCTTGCCCCTCTCTTTCATAAAGTAAGTATAATTAGATGGTAATGCCCTTCTTGTCAAAACTTACCGCTTATTTAAGCCTGCAGTAATAATTTCAATTTATTAAAGATTTATTCAGATAACATTATTATCACTGTTTATTCAAATGGACATTCTTTTTTCTTTTCCCCTGATTTTTTTTTTCCAGGAGAACAAAAAACATAATTCTTGCAAACAGATGTAACAAACCTGTCAAGTTCTCAAATGGTTAAGTTGAGCATTTTACTTGGAAAGGCTGACAAATTTTCTTCACTTCAAAATATCATTAACACCAATAACACATTTGCCCAAGCCTATTTCTAAGTTGTAAAAAAAGATTGCTACAGATTAAGACCCTTGATATAATGCTATAAGCTCCTAACAATGGTATCTTTTATAGTGAAGAGCAACTGCAGACACAAATTGCCCCCTTTCCTGCACCTTTTTCACAAAAATCAATATTAAAGTAGTAGCTGCCTTAACTCTCCCATAGACTGTATGAGAAAAAACCACAGCCACGCTTAGGACAGTTTAGGTCAATAAAGAATCAATACTGTGGTTGAATCTGTAGAAAGATAAAAGACTTGGAACTCACTACAGTGTGCCCTATTGTTTCTCTCTATTTTGAAAAGAAGCTGAAGTGCTCACTTTTTTTTTAAGGCAGCAATGAATTTAGCGTTTGTGGAGAGCGAGGGAGGTCACTGGGGGCTGCCTGTGGCTTCAGTGTCTGCAGACGAGGGGTCTGATCTTGTTCACCCACACCTCCCATTCAGTTCCAGGGATGTCCAGGGAGCAGCAGGAATGCAGCCCTGGGCCCCATGCGGGCTGGAAACCAAACCACTGCAACACCCTTCCATCAAGCTCAACTCATTTATTAACTATGGAGAGGCTACCCATAGAAACCCCAGAGTGGAAGGGCTCTTATCATGATTTCTGGCTCCCTGTCCATTAGGAAGAAGGGAGCTGATTTTGAGCAGGGAAAGCTCTGGGATGTATGTGGCAATTGCCAGACACGTAGATCCTGCTCATAGCTCACCCCCCACATTTCACAGGGTGATTCAAGCAAATTTGAATCCCTTGTGAAAAAACACAGGTTCAGAAGCAAATAAATATCTCAACAGACACACGCGCGCACACACACACACACACACATGTATCCTTACACGTGGTTTGGATTTGTGTCCCTCTGCTTTATCCCTTTCAGTGCTCTGTGCCTCCTTTATAAGGCTGAGAACTGCAACCATATACCTGTCTGGAGAGTAACTGAACATGAAAAAATATTGGTTTGTGTAGACTGGAGAGTTCAGATAAAAACAATTTATGAGCCCAAATCTTCCAAATTCTTTACCTGAAGATGCACTTTGTTATCCTACAAGGGGCAGCTTCTAGCACTTCTCAGCTTCCAGCAATAGCTCCTGCTTGCAAAAGCTCAGAGAAAATCTAGATAAAGCTGGAACTACAGCTCTTCACAAAAATTGGTAAGGAATTGGGTAGCAACAGAAAGGACAGCCAGAGTTTTAAATGCATTTGGCTGTTGGAAGAAATGGCTGTGCTCTGGAAATGCTAGGGCTCTCAAGTTCACAGGGAACACTCCCACCCCTGACCTATAGTTTAGTTACAATTAGAAAAGCAAATGTGTGTTTTTAACATTTCAAACTGAAATGTTCCTGCCTCTAAGATGCACTAAAGAACAGTTAACAGTAACCCAAGTAATTTACATAAAGGGCAACTGTAATTCTTCTATTCATCATTAACCAGATTATTTTTGGCTAAATAATTAGTTATTATTAATAATAATTACTAATACTAGTATTAATAATAACATGGTAAAAATCTCTTTTATTATATTGTCTGGCTCCTCTTCTACAGCATAACACCGTCCTGACCTCCTCTGCCACTGCAAATATTGGAGACATGGAAATGGGTGGCAGTGAATGCACAACCACCTTGGGATACTGATGTGTTTCTGAGGTGCTCCCAGTTTGGAGAAGCACTTCCCACTATGGAGAAGATGGAACACATCCACTCTTTGCTCTAAACGCAGTGATGGGGAAAGCAACATGTAAATGAGTAAATAAGCAGAGTCTTTGGGGTAGAAATCTGAGTGGACATTATGGATGTCCAACAGAACATTCAGCTAAAGTTGCCTTGAACATCCACCACTGGAGTCCTAAGAAACAAGAGCAAAATTTCTTAAGTTCGACCATTTCACCTCCAAGCCTTAGACTTCTCTTTTTTTTTCTATTCAAAATATGCTTTTCCTATGTATTCTGGGCCTAAACAATTCTTTCTTTTATTATTGTGCCATCTCCTTCCCACACTGTCCTCCCATCCAAAGCTGCTGCTCATCTCTCTCCACAGGTCCTGGCTACTATTTTCATCCTCACTGACCATCTTCTCAGCTCCTTCTTCAGGTTCTACATTAAGCTTCTTAGACCTTTCCAAATTTGTGGTGAGCCTCTGGCAGAGCATTCCCTTTGGATGGCTCTTGCTGCCTGGCATTCCTCCGGAGAGGTCTGACAACATCTGTCTGCGTGCTCGTGTCCCAGAAAGGTTTGGAAAGGGAGGTGAGCAGGCAGGTTTAGTACAGGTTGTCAGGTGGATTGCAGCTTCACAAAGAGCTTCAAACAAATCAGACTTGTGATGGGAGGCAGGGGAAGAGAAGCAAAGTGTGCTGACCTCTTTAAGTCTGCAAAGAGCTGACGTGGGTTAAGATTTTAGGACCCTCCAGTTGGTTGTTACCCCTGCTCTGCTGGTACCTTAAACAGCCAGTGCGAGCAGCGTGTTGGCTGTTGTGCTGAAGCAGCTCTCAGACACTCACCCAGCTGGGTTACCGCTCCAGTTTGCTCCCAACAAGGCATGTGACCTCATTATGGCTCAGGTTAGTTTTTGGGTCGAGGTATGGCTTCGGTTCCATAAAGGCTCTTACTTTCCTAAACTTGCCACCAATTCATTTAACCACAAACACACCTTACAAACACAGTACTGTTCATTTTAGCCTTCCAGCGCGGATCCGACTGCAGGCTTGGCAAGGGAGTAAGCTCTGAGTAATCTTCCCCCTCAGTTACTCTGTCCCCAGGACTAATCCTGCTCTCAGTGACTTCAGTAGCACAGGGTCAAGCACAATATCATTATGTTCTGGTTTGATTTACGCTAAATTTTGAAATCAGGGCTTTGAGTTAAACAGTGTGCAAACATCAAGAACTTAACAGTTAATTTTTCCCGTATCTCCAACAAGATCTCTTACACTTCCCCTTTTCAATTAACACCACCTTTCTGAGTCAGTTCCTGAGATGCATCTCTATGTGCCTGAGTGCTGGTGCACAGGGCACGCTTAAAGTCTGATCCCTATTATAGCCTGGAAGACAAAAATAATTGTAGACTTAACTTGATTTTTGTAAAAGGCAGAAACAACAAAAATTAATCTTACACAAACAACCCAAGGGAGCATTCAGTGGGACTTTTCAATCTATTCATGATCTGTAATTCCCAGCCCCCAAAGTTTCCATGTTACAGCTTAATATCTAGGGACTCCATATGTTGAGGGAACACAGCAGAACCAAAATGAGCTGAAAAAAGAATGCATTAGATTCAAACATGGGATAAAACAGTACCCAAGGAGCTCTTGTTTCATTTTCTCTACCTGGAACCATGGGACAGTGCAGCCATCTCAGCCTCATTCAAGTGTAACATTTCTTTTGAATATGACAGTGGTGGTGACCTTGTCATTAACTGATGCTGCTAGCAACACTTCAGCTTTCATAATTCAGTTAATTTTCAAGACAGTGGTTACTGAACCCCCAATATAACTTCCACTACAATTAAACTGTATTAAAAAGTAATAATAATAAAAAAACAGCCCACCTTCTGATCAAATACCAGTCAGTGTTTGACTTGAACTCACTAAAGCAAGGAAGTTCTCAGTTATGGTTTAAGCAGTATCCTTGACTTCCTGTTGTCATGCCTGGCATTCAGGCATGCACACAACAGCCCCTGATATTCAGTAGCTTCTTGCTCTGGGTGAGGAATACATGGAAAATTCCCAGCTGCACAGGGCTGAGTCCTCTGCTACAGCTGTGTGACGTGTGTATGGAGAGCTGGGCAAAGCCATGGTAATTCCCTCCTGCATTCCTACCCTCAATCCATGAGGCAGTGAGGCCTGACATGCCCTGTGTGCAGGCTCTGGGTTAGAAGCCTGCTCCTTGGTGACCCCTAGGACTGCTGGTGCCATGGCACTGCAGGGTTAGAGGAACTCCAATGCCATGAGCCAGTTTTTCTGTGCTGATAGAACCTCCTCAGAGACCAATCCACTCCTTGGATTCCCTCTTCTGCAAGGGCACAAAAAAGGCAGATTTCTGGGAGCAAAATCTGCTTCCAGGATTTTTACAGACACCAAGGTGGTAGGCAGTCAAATGGACGTGCTGTCCGAGGGTGTCTGACCATCCCCATGCACAAAAGTGAGGCAGGGAACACATTTCCTGGGTCTTCGAAAATCTGATTTTTTCATATGAATCCTGTGCTAAGCACACTTAAGATCCTTTCTTCCTTCCCCCACCCCCCCATCCCCCGCTACTGGCAACAACCACCAGAAACCCGACAATGTTGCTAGTTTCTGGGTGGATTTGCCCTCTCCTGCTTGGCAAGACAAGTCATGTTTCCCTTCCATTTTGTGCCCCCCATATCACCAGCCTTCTACATGCGTACACTTGGTGCTCTTTGCAAAGCAGAAGTTCCCCTTGCTGCCTTTCCTTCATGGCCTCCTCCACTACCATCACTGTGCTTCCCTGTTTCCCTGCACTTGGCAGGGAACATATGGCAAGTTGGGAATTCAGTAGGGGTCCTTTATGGATGCTCAGCAGCAGCACAATGAAGTTAGAATTCATGTAGGAAAGGAAGGAAAGAGAAACAGCTTTACTGATGCTCTGCCATGCTGCAGGTCACAGGTGTCCCTCTCCTCTCACCTTGCCCTGCACTGAAAGCCTTCCAATCAAAACCAGGTTTCAGTCACTCTACCTCCTCCCCTTCTTGAGAAATATCCCCAAAAAGAAGCTTGCCTGAGGAAAATCTGAGGGCCTACAAATCCAGCCCTCTGAAAGCAGCAGTGATGTTAATATTACATACATTCCCCTCCTGTCCTCTGCCTGAAATCCTGCAGCACCTACAGCTGCATCCAACCCCTCAGAAAGGACTTGAGATAGTTATAAACCCAAGATCTGATTTTTGCAGTGGCTCTGCTTGCCATATTTCAGCTCAAAGACAGTTTTTTGGGGCCAGGCAACACGTGACCCCTGTAACAAAAGGTTTGAAAGGTAATACAGCCATGCCTGTAATTACACTGCTGGTAGCAGATGCACCTCAGCAACACACACAAGACAGAAATTGGACAGCATGGAGTTGGGTTCAATCTAGAAGATGTGAGAGTTTCAATTAACACAATCCTGCATGATTTAAGAAAAATATTCAGGAATGGTATTTATTTAGCCTGCAGCCAAAGTCCATTACTGAGAATTACTCTTAATTAGAGTTGTGCGAGGTTGGGAATATCCACTCCTATCATGATTCTTTCACCTACCAGAAGAACTACCAAGCTTGCTGAGCCTCTGGCATTTCTAGGCTGGTTAGAAAAATAGCCAGATGATAAAAGAACTACTTTAAACAACATAATCTAACCAGTAACACATAGAAACAATATTTGTTTTACTCATCCTTTTAATCTGACATCCAGCATCATCAAAGAAGCTCTGTCTAAAATATTGCCCAAAAAACTTGTATGAGAACAAGGTTTACCAAACACTGAGCCACTTTAAAACAAATGCATGCTTTGTCTCAGGTTTTCCTGCCATTAATTGATAATTTCTCTTCCTCGGATAAACACAACCCAGAGCATTCCATTTCCAGTGGCATCTCTAAGTCAGGACTGGATTCAGCACTCAGTGAAATTTTGGGCAGGGTGACAGGTATTGTGGCCTCACCTGCAATATGAGACAGGTACAGCGAACAGAACTGAACAGGAGTGCCCAGCTGGGAAGAACAACACTCGAGCTAAAGTCAGCCTTCATTAATAACACAATCCTAGAGGCTCAGGAGAGGGTTTGAAGGATTCCCCCAAACAAACTGTTCCCAAACACACCATGCAAAACTTGGCTCCACCCTCAAGGCGAACACTCCTAAGCAAGTGGGTCTTGTTACTCCTTGAGAAAATGGCTGTAAACTGTTCTCACCAAATGCAAGAGGCTTGGCGAGTCTCCAGGCACCACATAGAGAGCTGCGATGGGCTCCTGATCTGTGACTGGAACTCCCAATACCCCAAAAGAGGGAATATCATGGTGCTGGCCACAGTCACGCCTTTGGCTTGACCAGCTTTTCAGCAGTTATGTCAAGCCCGTGTCCGAAATAAGCCTTCAGACACAGCAAGTAGGGGTGAAGTAAACAATGATTAAACAGCAGTCCATTTTCTGCATTACCAAGGAAACACAATTAGTAAAGGACAAGACCAAAGGGTTTTGAATTTGGTTCAGATGAGCTGAGGAAATACCAGTATTTATTTGTGACTCTCAGACATACAAAATGTGGCTTGTCTGCTGTTCTTATTTCACTACCTGTTTCTTACTGGTTTAAGTCTCCCTGCTTCCAGTGGTAAAACCAGTGGCAGAACCTCATAAGGGATAGTAAAGCCAGAAAGAAAAAAAACATGGACAGGAAATAAAGGAAAAGATTGAAGCTCAAAAACTTAAACTCCTAAGAACAGGCTCAGTTTAAGCCTAATGGGAGCTTGAGTCATTTCATCTGTTCCTAATTGCTTTGCTCACTCCTGGTGAGAGCTGAGAGCCATTGTCATGTTAAAGGATGGAAACAGGCCAAAAATTCAAAAGCTACTGACTACATCATTACCAGAAGAGGAGGAAGCAATTGAAAGCCAAATCACAAATCACCTTTTTGCACCCACCCACCCCAACCCAACTTACAGATACATAGTCACAGTCCAGATGTGTAACTTCTGGTGTGGATGCAAACTCTCTTTTGATTGATGAGGTTTTTGGACAAGTGATCTGTGAAAAGGGCGTTTCAGTCACCTAAAATATCACCAGAAGACCCTGCATGAAGCTGCATAGTTCCATGGGACTGAGGAAATGCAGAAGGTACAAGCACTCTGCAGAACAAGATCAAATGATATTCATGTGAATGATTGTTTCAAGCTATAGACGTGAACCCTGGAGAAAATTTAAGGGGCAATAAGACTTTAAAGCAAGGTAGAGGCAGGAGCCTTGAGCCTTATTAAACAAAACCAATCAGAGTATCCACATTTTTGTGGTCCTACTGTGAAGTTCCAATAAACCTTACCTAAAAAACTCCATAACACTCCTTGCCCAGCTTCATGGAAAATGAGAAGTGATTCCAGAGGTTGGCTGACTATTTAATACCTCTTGTAGTAGTTAAAAAGGCCACTTTCTTCTTCTCTCTCACACTCTTTTTTTAACTTTTACTGCAAAACCATTAAAGAAAGAACTAGTTCTAGTAATAAAAGGTAGCTATATTCCCACTGGGAGAAGGGGAATGGTGGTTCCTGTGTACCCTTAGCACTCTTGGCAGGGGTACTTACAAAGAAGGTGAAGGTCGCAGGAAAGAGAACAGAGTATTTTCTGTTCAACGGAAAATGGAAACTTCCAAATGTGAAAAGGAATTTTAGCAAGTTTTATTTCCTTCTTTTACAGCCCTGACATCATATTTCTCCACAGTGACATCATGGCTTTAAAGCAACAGCTTCCAATGACACCAGTGCATCAGAAGCCTTACAAAGCCACTGCTTTTGGTGTTTCAGATTTTCTGAGGCACTGATGAGGTCTTGGCCTGAGCAGATTTTCAGTTTCTCTGTGTTTATACACTCCCCTTCAAATCTTGTGGATAACACCTTGCTAAAGTGCCCAGGGCTGGGAGAGTACCTTTGATGGAGGGAAGTTAGAAATGAAACAGTAAAAAATGCACAGTTAGTTCACCCAGTAAGACTTTGTTTTTCCTCTACTCCCTGTTTCCTCACCCAAATCAGCCATTCACACCCTGAAGGAATTCCTCCCGGGACTGCTCCCCCAGGGAAGCTGTATACAACTCTCCTTTTATTACACTTTCAGGAGAACATGTTTTTTTGAACTGCATTGTCAAACTTCAAGGCAGCTCAACACTGATTTGGTGTGAGCCTTGATTTTGACTAGATTTCCCCTGCTGAAAGGGAGAGCAGGACTTGGCCTGCTTCTGTTTCTAAAGATCTTTTTAGTGATGGGAATTCGCTGGTCTCTGCTGCTTGCTAATAAACAGATGCAACTGCCATTCCCAGTTTTAGAGGGAAGGAGCTGGAGCCAGGAGAGAGCTTCAAAGAGCCTGAATTACCTCTCTCACCTGTAGGGATGTGATTATGTCTGGCAGAGCGCTCTGGGGAAGTAGCTTTCACCAGAGCCGTCAGCAGCCCGCGGAGCACCAGAGAGCTCTGAGCCGTCTTTTCCCTAAACTCCTGTGCCCTTCCTGAACTGGAGCATTTATTCGACAGCAAGAGATAAAGCTGCACATTTTACAGCATGGAGGTCACAAACCAGTGAGAGGCTGGAAATATTTTCTGCAGCTTTTCTTCACACACCCCCTGAGTGGACATTCCCTGCCCACACACACCAAAAATACATGGAATGACGGTAATGCCCTGTGATTAGTCTGCACCAAACTCATAAGGACTGGTGCTCCTGCTCTGGCAGTCGACACTACTGTTCTCCTGGAGGGCTCTTCTGTCACTGAGATTCACGGCGGAGCAGCAAGAGAGGGAAAATATGGAGCCTCCCTTTTAAAAGTCTCTGTGTCTCCAACAGGTAACAGCTGTTGCTGTTTTAATACGATCTCAGGGCTCATATAGATGTGACATCACTCAGAACTAAGGCTTGGCCATCGATTTTACTGCCAATATACCTTAAGCTTTGGGATCTGATTACAAATTTGTGTGTTGCATGTGTGTCAGAACAAAATCCGCAACTGGAAACCTCTGCGCAGTTTCAACCCTTGGTAGCAATTCCATGAGCCATAAGCTGATTCCATTTCAGAATTAAAACCTGTATTAATTTTAATCTGAATAGTAGTGAGTGAGTTCATCACTATCAGAATTATTATACACATCCAAACAAAAAAAGAGTTTCAAAATTTGACTGGTAAGCCAAGCAAGAGGAGGTGGGGATGGTTTGTATTCTAATTTCAAGCTGCAGGGCTCCCAGGTGTATTGTATAGGATTTCCTGTAATTTACAGGCAAAATAAGCAGTCTACAGGAAAATGTTTGCCACACCGTACATGTGTATTAATTACACAGCAGGATACAATGATTTCTTTGTGATAGGAAGGGATGTGATCTACAGGCAAACTATTAAACTGATGTGGAAACGCAGACATTCTTCTGCCTTTAAAAAGGGCTGTTGGATTCAGGGAAATAAAGCTGGGGAGTGTCTCATCACACTTTGTATCCCCAGCCCTGTGACTGGAGCGCAGCACAATGGGCAGGCTCTGGGGGTGCCCGGGAAGGGAGATGTCTCCTCACAAACAGGCTGTGGGAATCTCGGTGTCTCGGCTGTCCTGCGGGAGCTACTTCTGAAGTGAGTTCCTCCGAGAGAAAGAGCTCCCCCCTCCAGTGAGAAAGGAGGACTTTTAGGATTCCAGGTGTGCATTGTTCAGCATCTCCCCAAGCTCTGTATAATAACACAATGGAATCCTTACCAGGTTCATCACATGGATATCATTCCTTCACCTACCACTGAGCGCCGAGAAAGCGCCGCTTTTCATTACCATGGGTTAGTGCAATACAGAACTAGTTGGAGAGAGATAACACGGCGCATCACAACCTCTCTTAAAAAAAGATGAGGGAATTTCTTTTTAGATATGCAATCAAGGCCTGGGACATAAAGGGATATGAGAGGAATAAATATATTCAGACCGCTTTTCTTGAGAACAAATTTCGGGTAACTGCACAGGCTTGTTCTTGCTGTGAGATGAGCAATTCTCATTACACTTGTTCAGATGCAATTTTGAAGCAGAACTTGACTATTTTTTGGTTTTGTTTTTTTGGTTTTTTTGTGTTTTTTTTTTTTTTTTGAGTGGTGGGAAGCAGAAATCTCACCCGCCGTACGCCTTTCCCCAAAGAGTTGGGTTTGACTACATATGGTTGGCACTCAGGAGGGAGAAGCTCAGAAAGGCAATTTTGTTTGACTGAGGCATTCCTTAAAACATAAAGCCCTCAAAGGAAAACTTCTGCCGGTGTTATTTGAACAGTAAGGCCTGGGATGGGGCCTGAGGATCAGATCAAACCCAAGACTTATCTGCAGATGGATGTGGGCATTTAATGATGCCCAGTTTTAGCATATGCATTCAGAAGGGACATTTTAATCACACTCCAGGTTAGTGTTTCACTTTAAATTAGTCTTCTTTCCTTAGCTGAGAGGGAGCAGCACAACAGCCTCATGGAAGGACATTAGGACAAGGCTGAAGAAATCCTGCCTTTGGGAAAGGTTTCGTGCCTTTTTATCAACCGATGAAACAAAAGGCGATGCCAAAAGAGAAGGGGAATATACTCATAGGCCAAACAGCCAGATTGCCCAAAGAATCTGTATTTTAAAATGCTGTAAAAGGTCATTTGCCATGGGAGAAAACACTCAAAGATATCTTCATGGTAAAATCTACACAACTCCAGAAAATACCATGGTCCTGACAAGCACAAGGTTCTGGGTTCAGCCACTGGGAGATGTTTTATAGTGTATGGGGTCCCTGGCCCCCCTTCCTCTTCAAGGTAAGAGGAAAAGAAAAAATACTGCTGAAAATTTCTAGACAAAATAGAGTTTAATTTCTTGGAGGTGTTTTGTTGACAAGAAAATAGAAAGCATGTGCCTCGGCTTCTCTTATTGTACTTCCAAGTAATGAAAGTATTTAAGGAGGTACAATTATGGACTTGGCAAGCACCTGGGGCTCTTGGAACTGCTTTTTCACACTGAATAAACACTGCAGTTAATCTGTTTATGTTACACTGCACTGGGAAACTATCTCCAAGAAAAGGTTGCGAGCATATATTTTCCACTCCTTTCCTTTGTTTTTAATGTTAAATTAATAACTTGTTTAAAGGAGTTGATTTTCTCTCAGGACATGGTAGAGGTGGAGTACAGGGCAATTTTGAATGTGGACAATGTAATTCATCAGAACAGACTAAAGTTACCCCTTAGTACATGAGACGGCAGAGCTGAGCTATACTTACCCCAATGTGCAACGTGGCCTTAATATTCACGTTAAAGAATAAGCAAACGTGTCCTTTATTTATGCTCTGAACTACAACTACAAGCAAATCTAGAGAAGATTACACAAACAAGTTAGCCAGAGGATGCTGAGCCTTGAAAGAGAATCACTGTGTCGTGCCCTGCTGCCCTCAGATGCTGCAAAAGAGCGGCCAAGACTGTGAAGACACTAGGCTAGAAGATTTTCTTTTGAAGCCCATAAAGCTGTACACTTCATTTTTTTCTCCCATTCTAGGCTCAAATCCTCTGGTTTAATTTGAGTATATAAAGTACCAAAGCAGAAGTCAGTAAGAGCCCTTTTATTGACTTCAGTTGGCGTTGTGTTGGGAGCGGTGTTTTTAAAATCAGAGCAGTACGAGGAAGTAAAAGCGGTGCATCCATAAGGTGAAAGGAAAGTGTGTGTGTTTAAAACATTGAAGAAATTGTTCTGAGAACAATTCATCTTTCTGAAAATATGAACCCTATGATGCTGCCAAGGTCAGGGAGAGCTGTGATAATTTAGCGCGTAAGTGCTACTCATCCAGCACAATGCCACATTATTTAATTTTGTAACACATTCATACAACTGCCTGACAACAGCCATGGACGGGAACACTACCTGTGGGCTCAGGTCAAGGCAAGGCAGTTTAACGTTAAAACAAAGGAGCTAATTGGATTCCTGTTCAAGTTCCAGCTTTTTATGGGATCACAGTTACTTTTCTTCTTTCTGCCTCAGTCAGCTCGCCTGGAAAGGAAGACCACAGTGTGAGTCATGGCTGAAGCAAAAACGCAGTGCAAATGCCTGGATTATTTGGCCATTCTTCCTCCTTTCTCTGTTGGGGGGGGGGGGGGGGGGGGGGGG
>JAWWES010000115.1:3005548-3049256 GCA_035583135.1 Lophotriccus pileatus
GTGCCCCCCCCCCCCCCGTTTTGTTTTTTTTTTTTTTTGCCATTCAGCTCTGGTTTGTGAATTCCAGCCCGTTTCCCTCAGAGAGCAGAAACGCAGCTCACCTTGTGGAACCGGAAGGACTGTATTGAAAAGGAGAAGCCACCTTCAGCTGTAAAAATTACATGTTTTGCTAACGCCAAAATGAATAAGACAGAGATATTTGGGGCTTACACTTCGTTCTTACAACTGGCAGTGCACAGAATATTTTACAAATAAGACTACATCCCATACCCCAAACCTTATAGAGACAAAAAAGTGCCATCCCCTTTCCCCAGAAGAGAAGTATAAACACAGAGCAGAAAAATGAGCAATACGAGGAGACTGAAGAAATTCAAGGCTGAAAAAACAAAACCCCAGAATTTTTGCCTCCTTGTTTCTAAACTCATAAAAAAGACTTTCTCTCTCTCTCTCAAAAAAAAAAGGGGATTAAATAATTTAATTAGAGACATAACCTTGTTTTATATTAAATTGCGTGCAAAGCTCTCTTCTGTTTGCAGAGGAGCTGAGAGTCACCCTCTACAATGGCTGTTGTATAGTGTGACTTTCAAAATAATATCCTTTCAGTGCATGAAAGGAGAGAGCAAAAGATATATGTCCTCTGGCTCAGTGTGGATGGGTGTCTCCAAGGAGCTCATACAGATGATCAGACCACAGACTGTCAAATGCACAGAGTGGGGATGGCAGGAGGGAGAACAGTCACGGCTCAAGATTAGAACAGGCTCAACTGCCACCAAACTTCCAGGAGGAAGCACCTCTTTGCACCACCCCCAGGAAACCCGAGTTTTGAGCTGCAGCCTTTCCCTTTGCAAGTCCTCCCTCCCCTTCCCTAATCCCCTCGCACACAGGGCTGCCCACAATTCCCCGAGTAGCAAATGCATGAGTTTTATTTTTGGGCAGGACCACTGCAGGGTTCATCCCTGTATGCACAAACTGATAAACAGGCGGATCCAGTCCCTGCAGGCTAAACTCCAGTTCCCCTGCAGATGTATTTCTGTTATAAGCTGAGGCTCACTGTTGTGCTGAGTAAAAAATGTAGTTATTCAAAGAAGTGGTTTTAAGTTCAAAGATAATGTCATGTTCATTTGGAATATAAGCATGAGCAGCATACTCACAGATACACTCTGTGTCTCCCTACATCCCTATCGCAGCTGTAGGCAGGGTGGTAATATATAAAGAGAGAGCAGGTGGGATTTTTTTTTTTTAGGTGGGGAAGAAAAAGGCTTATGGCTCTGAAGCTGAGTTCACTGCCTATCCCACATTTTGGAAAGGACACAAAAATGCCTCATGAATTGAGCAGGCATGCTGCAAAATAAAAAGAAACAATAGTATGCAGAGAAATGCAGGAAATCCGCTGATTAAAATGCAGGATTTTATTTCAATAGAGTTCGGGCAGAGTCTCCACTTCTTCCGTCACCGGTGTGAAGGGGCCACTGGACTTACATTTATCCACTTACATTTGGTATCTTGCAAGGTCTGAGCCCTGAAGGAGCTCAGAAATAAGGAGCTTTCAGGTTGGCACCTACCTAAATAGCCCTGCTCGCTCCATGTAAATGGCCTCAGTGCCACTGAGATTTTGCTGAAGGCATCTGCTCTGTGCTCGTACCTGACAACATTCCAAGGAGCCGGGCTTGGACTCTGATCTCCCTGTGCACTCAGAGGAGAGGGATAAACCCCCTAAGTGGGATGAGAGAGCAGCTGGAGGACTAAAGGGATGATTTAACACACTTGCTGTGAGCAGGCAGCCCCAGCGTCAGGACTTCAGCCTCAGAGTCCATTCCCTGCCTACTATGTTTTATAAAATGCTTGGGAAAAAACACTTTGCACGTCATCTCCTGCACATCAGCAGTGCCAGACAATTAATCAGGGATTCCTGTGCCACGTCATAAATCATGGCACCTCCTGTCATTGACACTTGAAAGACAATATGTGAGAATCTGTCTACAGTGATACCCTTCAACTCAGACAGAATCCCTTCGGGTGTGTTTGTGACCACCATTCCCGGCAGCCCACACAGCTCCAGAGTCTGATCCTGATCCCACTGGTTTGACCATGGATACTACAGAGATATTTTACTGTGATAAATGGTTACATACATGACAGCAAAATGGAGCCTTCAACTGACTTTTTACAATAACACAGGACAATGTTCTTCCCACTACTTATTCCATTATCACCAACTAATTGGGAGACCTGGATAAGTCCCTCCATGTCATTAGCTGTCTGCAAAATGAGAGAGGGCTGCAGCACACCGAAATGTTCCCCACAGTGTCTCTCTCAAGTAGGAACTGAAGTCCAGGCTGTAACTTCCCCATGAGATGTGCAGTGGTGAAATATCCCCAAATTAAACAATTATGTTTAGAAACACAAACACACAGAGACCTCCCACTAACTCAGCAGATTCTTTTGAAAGTTGGCACTGTCAAAACAAACAGAGTCGCCTGTAGCACCCTTCCACTGCTCCTGCTGACAGCGCTAGTGAGGAGGAGGAGGTGCTGAGTACTTTGTTATTATGAGGAGGAGGATAGTGTTGGGAAAGGTGTTGAGTTTGACACACAAGTATCAAGAGCAGGAAAGCGAAAGTCAAGGAAATCAGCCTTGTGCCACCTAAAATTGCTCTGGCACTAAACCTACAAAAAAAATCAATGACTCTGCTTTCACAGGAGTTTTCACATCAACCTGAGGGAGCGTAAAGCCTGAGCTGCACCAGATGGAAAGGCACTGGAGGTAGGGAGTGAGACAGGAGCAATGCTGGTATCTATCGGCCACAGCAAACACAGAATTCACAAACAGTAATTAGGGCTATTCACATCTCTCCCTGCCTTTTACTACTTCTGTACCAGCGAGGAGGGAAAGACAGCCCAGAGAGAAAACCAAAGTGTTATAAACATATCTGCAGGTAGTAAAAGGATTGTTTATACTCTTAGGTATTTCTGCCTGTTATCTGAGTAAAAAATTTGGTAATACAGCAATCTGAATTTTAGGTGTGAAGTTATTTTTCCTTGGTTCCACCTTTTCAAACTCATTTAATCACAGCAGCTTGTCTTCCTTTGCCCTCCCTCACAAAAACACCCCTCCCCACGCTGCATTTAAAACCTTCTCACAAAGAAAACCAAAGGAAAATAATTTTTGTGCAACTTATCCATCTTTCAAAGCAGCTTCTGGCAGAAGGGAGCCGAGAGTGATGAGTCCATAGAATAATAAATAATAACAATATTGAGCAGTTTTGCAGAGCAAATGTACATTGAAAAACTTTTCCTCTTGAGTGCCTGACATTATTAATTTGTTCTCCAAATACACTAGTGAGGGGAGTCAGCCCATTTTTACAGACAGGGAAAGTGAGCATATAGATTTCAATAATTGTTTAAGACACAGAGGAGTCAGCTCCAGAAACTGGGCAAACAACTCACAGGAGATCATAGCCCATATCCATGGCAACATTTGGGCAGAGCCCGGCCACCACAATAATTGCTATTGGCAAGTGACACATGCTTGGGGTTTGTGACACCTGTGAATAATATCGTCCCTTAACTGCCCTTCCCTGTGCTCCACAAGGAGGATGTCCCAGGCTGTGGGGAGCAGCAAAGGCTGAACAGAAGTTCCTGTAATTATTGATGACACAAGAATTTCTAACTCCTTCCCAGCTTCTGCTTAAAAGGGTTCAAACTCACACTAATGTACTGCTGAAGTCATATGTGACATACAAACAACGCATTTTGAGTTGCACAGACACTCACCTGGGACGTCATTTCCCAGCAGTCCTGTTGGAATGGCAGCATTTTTATTTTGCACCACGAGGGCTGTGTTTGCAGCCCCATTACTGCACAGCAGAGCTTTCAGATGAATTGAGGGGAGGGGGAGAAGACCTGAACTGACTTGCTGTATCCACATGAAATGGGTTGAGGATGACCTTGTGTCCAACCTTCTAACATCTAAGACAAAAGCATGGAAAAGCTCACTGAACAGGGGGGTGGGGGGGGAGGGTGTTTTGTTTGTTTGCGTAGAGATACAAATTGAGATTGAGAAGAAGATAAACTAGTTTTTAAGTCTTTTCCTGTTTTACAGTACTTGCAGTAGAGTCACAAAAGTAAAAAGAATTCCCAGGACCAGCACAACACCAAAAACAGGTCAAAGTCTTGCTTGTTGTACTCACACTAGCGAGGTCTCAAAAATAAATGGATGTGGGGATTCCTGTGTGGACAAACATCACTTCCCCAGGTTCTCCTAATAACGGCTTGGTGATGAAAACCCACCTTCATCCTCCTTTTTCCTCATGAGACAGATTAGGATGCAGAAGTGAGGCAGGCAGAGGGACAGCTCTTGTGTGTCACACCCCCTGCTTGCCCTGGGCAATGCCTGGCACTGGCACACCACTATGATATGCACATACTGATGCACCAGGGCTGCTGCTTTTGCTTTTTAGAGCTATTGATTTCCTGCCCTTTCTTGTAAAGCATTCTGTGAACTGGAAGCAGTTAAAGGTTAACGGCAAAGATTTCATTAAAAAGAATATTTTAGAATTGTTTAAAGATTCTAAATCATTAGTAGTTAAACGCCTACACCCAAGAACTGTTCTGAAATTTGTGTCTTTAGGCAATGAAGTTCCAAGAGTTACCTGTCAATATGAGGACTCCTGACTCTGCTTGCTCTGCTCCAGCTCGGCACCCGCAGGCAGCTCCCAGATCCCGACAGTAGTGCTGGCTGTCACCAGGAATCCTCCACTTGGGACCTCACTAGGAGGAAGAGGAAGAAGAAATGGGTTTTATCAGTTGGCAGAGCCTTAAAGTAATCAAAGTTTGGCATTTTGATGAAAATGAAAAGTCCGAAGGAGATGCTGGGAGAAGGGGAGAACAGGCCTCTACTGCCACGGCTACCCCTGGTATGTGTGTGACCCAGCAAGGGCAGGGAGATGTGAGTCCAACCCTGTGGCACGCACAACACCCCAATCCATGTCAGCAATTCCTGGGGGGGTGTCTCGGGGACAGAGCTGCTGAGGAGCAAAATCAAACATTAAAGGGACAGTATGCACCAAACACTCCCGCCAGAGGGGAGGAGAAGTGAGGAAAAGTTCGCCTCTGGTGAGACCCCCTCTGCAGAGCTGCCTCCAGCTCTGGGGTCCCCAGCACAGGAAAGGACATGTTGGAGAGAGTACAGAAGAGGCACCAAGATGATCAGAGGGATGGAGCAGCTCTGCTGGGAGGAAAGACTGAGAAACTTGGGATTGTTCAGCCTGCAGAAGTGAAGGCTTTGGGGTCACCTAATTGCAGCCTCCTTCCAGTACCTGAAGGGAGTCACCAGGAAAGATGGAGAGAGACTATTTACAATGGCCTCTAGTGGCAGGACAAGGGGAAATGGGTTTAAATTGAAAGACAGAAGTTTAGACTAGATATTAGGAGAAGATTCTTTACGATGAGGGTAGTGAGGCACTGGAAAAGGTTGCCCAGGGAATTTATGGCTGCCCCATCCCTGCAAGTGTCCAAGGCCAAGCTGGACAGGGCTTGGAGCTACCTGGTCTAGTGGAAGGTGTTCCTGTCTACAGCAGGGGGATTGGAATGAGATGATCTTCAAGGTCCCCTTCCAACCCAAACCATTCAATGATTCTCTGAAAAGGACTGCTGCCCAAAATATAGAGCACACCCATGTGTGTGTGCATGGAGGGGGTTTTACACACACCTTGCTTACACACTGTACATTATAAACTGACAGTTCTGTTACTGCCGTCATGTTTCCCCACTTAAGCTCCTTCTTTTTCTAAGTGGCATTTCCTTTGCTTTATGCACAAACTTAGGCCTTGGAAAAAGGGAAAAGTTCTCTGCCTGAGAGCACCAAGGGGAGCAGTTTTGCTCACCTAGGGACCTGTGCATGTTAATTTTAGAAGGACCCTCCTAGCATCTGAAACCAGCATCCAACTGCTGCTGGCAGCACCTGGCACAAGGGCTACATCCTGTGCATCCGCTGGCAGATTTTCTGGGAAGCGGCTACAGCAGAGTGACAGTACAGATGGTCCTTCATTTGGGGGTGTTTGGATCCAGACCCTTCATTTGGGTCTGTCTGAAGGGAAAAACTGCCTTCAGTACACGCAAATATTTTGGGTTTAAAGCTACATGGACGTGGCTCAACTTACTCCCCTTCTCTCCTCCAGCACCAGTTCCACCTCATTCAGGCAGTGCAAAGGCTTTGCCTACTGGAGCTAAAAAATCCTCTACTTCTTTCAGGTGGGCATCACCACCCAAACCTGAAACGAGGGGACATCCAGGCTGTAAGTGCAGGACACCCCAGCAGCCTTGGGGGGGCCAGAGTTCCCTTGGGAACACTGAGGTGAAATGCTGCTCTGTGCTGGAGTGTACGAGAAATGAGGGACACGGTATTTAAAACATACCCAGTGGGATCTATCCCCCACAAAGGATTCAGCCACAATAGCTTCCATTCAGTCTTCTGAGTCATTAGAGTATTTCCTGCATTATTTTTTAAAGATTTGTTCTACCTCCTAAAGAATTGCTTCTCAATGCAAAAGCAGAATGATGAATACACATCTTCCCTTTCCCTGCTGAATACAACTTAGAAAAACATAATGCTTCTCATCTGATTTTCTCCCCGAGTCAAAATAAGCCAACCAAATCCTGCACTATACCTATCAATACAAACAAAAGATTCAGAGGAGGTTTTTTGTAGCAGAAATAAACACAGTTTAGGGAATGATTTTCCTTTCATGACAGCTTAAGGTCCTTCAAACTTGACAGAATTGATTACTGAATCAAAGCAAAGGAAAGCAGGGAATGGAGTTTTCTTGCATACACCTGTAATGTTGCACACTCAGGGAAGGAAGCCAAAGGCTCGAGCTACTGGTAAGGAAAACCCAGAGAGGGAATAAGACGGGATATCTTGGGATTAGTTTTAGCATAACATCCTACAGTATGTTTACTTTGCTTCTCCATCCCATATTTCTTCCTGGGATCAGTCCCCAGCCCTGCAGACCCTCCCAGGAGTACAATGCCCCTTTCGTGTATTGTACGAGTGGCACCGAGAGTACAGCGGCTTCAAAACATAAAAGGAAAAAAAGAGTCTCCCTCAACGCCATCATCATTTTTAAAAAAGGCAATTGATGTCGCCTGAAGCAGCAGCTATGAAGCCCAATTATACCACATTTCATTCAAGTGTCAAAAATTGGAATAATAATAACCAACAACGAGGAGCACATATAGGAAATGATGCTGCCATCTTCTTTTGTTTTGGCCCCGCGTTTTCATAAATCCAGGCTTTGAGCAGCCCCAGTGCCACATTCCTTCAAGGACTTTCTTGTTCACTATTGTTTTCAGTTCTTAACAATTGGCTTCCCCGACTACTTTCCTCGTGTTGACAGTCGCTCACAGAGCCTCCATATGCTCCCACTACTTGGGTAGTCAATCATTTGTGAATTAGCTACCCAATCAAAGATCTACAAGAGGGCTGGTAGTGTTTATTCATTGCTGGTGTTTTGAGTGAGTGTGTTGCTTGCAAAAGGTGTCAGATTAAACATGTAGAAATGAATTTGCTCCCAGAACACGGATTGCGTAGTCGGAAGCAGAGACGTGAGCCCTGGCCCGAGTTCACTCTGGCTTTCCGTGGTTTTTTTTCCCTTTGTTTTGTTTGTGGTTTAAACCCTGCCAGAGGTAAGATGTCCCTGGACTCGGGAAGACTTCAACCACCTGCTTACTTAAAATGGAATATTTGGAAGGAGGCTGGAATCTTGGCTGGAAGCAAGAGAGCGGCTCCAGGGGCTGCCTCAGTGTGGAGGACAGAAAGGTTAAAGCAATCAAAGACATCCTGATGGCATGTTTTTCTCATCTTAGATCATGGAGGAGCACAGTGCAGCCCTGAGAAACACGTTCCTCTTTGCATCAGCAATATTCGTGCATTCCCAGCTGCATGGATGGAGCCTTCATAACCCGCAAGAAGCACTTGTGCCTGATGCTGTGTATGATCTCAGACAAAAGCTGTCCTTCTTTTAAGATCTGCCTCAAAACACCAACACAATACTTTCCTTAGCTGTCATTTTGGGGGGAATTTAAAGGCAGCTGGCCAACACAGCCTAAAACAAGGCAACGCCAGCTTGCAGAAGAGCCAGCATTCAGGGAGCAGAGTTGTTCCAAATCAGGATTATCACTTCCCATCAGAGACACTGCCTAATTCAGAGCTGGACACAAACCTCCACAGGATTTAAACACACAGCTCAGATGAACTTGCCTCCTTTTATAAGAAAAGGGAAAAAAAAAACAGTTGAGGTAACGAGGTTGTGTTTGGAGATCTCACTTTACAGCCCAGGTTTATGCTAAGAGATGACTAACATAAATATCCACAGGGTTTCCATACTGTCACCTTTACCTGACTTTAGAGATCACCAGTAATCTATTTATAAGCAAAAAAAAAAAAAAAAAAAAAAATTAACTGCCAGTCCAAAGAAAATGTCACTGGTGATGAGAGAATCAAGCTGATTTCTTTTCTTCTCATGAATCATTGTCACAATAAAGGGTCTGCGTGACAACTCTGCCCTTAGCAATCACTGAAAAACCTAGTTCCTTTGAAATTAGGAGTTGGCTGGTCCTTATATTGGTAGTACTTGGTGACGATGACAATGATGCACAGGGAGAGATGTAACTTAGCTGCTTGTCATAGTTCTTACTTCAGCTGACTTCCAGCAGCACTTACTATTCCGTATTAATAGAAATTAAAATATTAAACACTTACTCATTAAGGTATGCAGATCTGATTCACAGGGAACTGCTAAGAAAATGCTATTTTTAAGTGGAGATATTACAGGGAAGAATATTTCAAGTTAGAGCTTCCCAGAAGAAACAGAAAGCACTTGTTTGTTCAGTGTCAGCTGGAATAACAAAAGTTCGTTCTACTTGTAATAGTACATCAATACATATTAAGCCAATGGCGATTTTCCTGAAGTTTTTCCGTCTTCAGAATTCATGAAAGAAATTTAAAACACTCAAGGCAAATGTCAGTGCTAGGGACAGTAATGTAAAGAATCAAAGTGGAACTACCTGGAATGTACATTAAATAAAAGGCAGTGAATGAGCACCGAGTGAATTTTTATATGTTCACATTACAACAAACTAGTCAAAGATTCTGACCCCTGGCACCGCAGAAATCTTCCTGGTTTTGATATTTTCAATAAAATAATTCCCAAGAGGGCTGGGGAAGAAAAAAAAAATCTCTCTCTCCCTTTCTTCCAATAAAATGAGACCTCATCTGTATTACGAGAAAGAATACTAATAATTTCATAGTGTTCTGAGGTAGCTTTTATAAAGCTTTTGCTTGGGATTTAATATTGCCTGGGAAGTCCAGAAGATTTCCATGGCTTTGCTGGGGAAAAGTGAGCAGCACTGAATGTCCGCTCCTTGTGCAGTCAACAACTTGTACCTCAGCAAAGTGAATGAGGAGGAGACGTGCTCCAATCCTGGACAGCCAACCTGGGGGGAGAATCCAGAGAGGAGCTGATTCCGATAACGCGAACGGGTGGGTCCCATCTGTACACAAGCAACGGCCTGATAAGTATGAAATGTGCTCCCCACACTGAGATGACTTTGGGACATCTCTGCTTGGAGGGCCGTGACTCCCTCTGAGCTGACGGAACACAAATATTTGAGTGCAGTGCGAGATCATGAGATGAGGAAAGGCAAAACCGAAAAGGCAGGAGAGGCAGCAGCGGTGTGTAATAACCAATAGGTGCATGCCGTCACAACAATTCATGTCACTTTGCAAGGTCTTTTGGAAATGCAGCAACAGAGGGAACCCACAGATGGCTCCTTTCCAGTGCATTTTGGAAGGGGGTAGGATGGGCCACGCTACTGTAAATCCCAGGTTGAAAGATAAGAAGGACGAAAAAAAGAAAAAACAAATAAAAAGAGAGAAAGGGGAAAAAAGTGTATTCTTTTTCTTCTTGAATTTCCTCTTCACAAATAAAATAAATTGGACATGTACAGCCAGGGCAAAGATTAAATCAGAGGCTGGACAGTCTAATGCTACAGATACACCAAGCTGACCCATAATGCCATAAATGCTGGGTAGAGGACCAGAATTTTCCAGTGCTCAGCACCAATTAAGGCCAGATTTGCAGAAAATGTCCTTCCCAGGAGGGCCAGCGTAGCAGAAAGCATTTGGCTCCCTCTTGATGTTTGCAGAAATGTTTTCAGAAGACCTTCTTTTCCTGGCACGCTGCCCTCTTTCTATACCTACTTATTTAAACAGGGTTTTGGAGGGATGAATTGTTGTCTCCCTGATTCTCAGTTTCCTGTCATTAAAATGGGAATAAAAATAAACTTCTTTCGTGGCCAAGGAGGATAAATGCAGACGTGCTTAGTGCTCGGCAATCTCAGTTCTGGGGGTCAGATAAGGAGATGATTTTTGCAGCAACAAGTCTTACTTTGCTCTTGTTGTGGTGCTATCCTTCATTAAGTACTCAAACATTCAGAATAAAATCAGATCCTAAAGCAACGATGTTCTCTGCTCTCAGAAATCCTCCCTTTCCAAACCTGCTGAGCTGCACTGCTCACTGGAACTGTCTGCCCCTTCCAGAGATCAGTCTTGATTCCCTTTCTTCACCTTCAGTTTGCCCAGAGCTTAGTCCTGCTTTTCTCACGCAGACAGCTGATGAGCTGGGCACGTACAGGAGCATTACACTCGTGTCTGTGGGTCTGCATCTTTATATTTGTGTATCTGCATATCTATAAAATACACATAGATGCATATCCATGTTTAAGCAGTGTTATTGCTGGGAAAGGATGGAATACAAGCTGGAAAACAATGGGAAACAGCTGGAATACAACTAGTCCTTTTTAACCACCAGGTGGGGGATGATCAGAGGGGTAGCGAACACCACTCGTCAGTGACAGATAATAGAGTGTTTCTGGGGTTATTCCTGCCCCCACTGGCTCCAGGTAGGTAAGGATGACCCAGTGCCTGTAACTCACCTGATGCTGGCAGGCAGCAAACACTGTCAGAAGCCAAGCCAAGAGCAGGAAAGATTGTCCTTTTCTCCCATATTTCCAAGTACAGTCTCGCATTCGCCTTATTTATCACTCGTCAGGCGAAGGGACAGAAGAGGTGAATTTACCAGATACAGCCTCCCTGTTAGTTCTCTCCTTGCCTTTTCCTATAAAAACACACAAACCTCTTTTATAAAGGGGCCATTTCCCAGTCCCAGGGAGGTCAGGAGCCTGCTGGAGAAGTTCTGAGGTATCTCCCAGCTCTGGCAAGACACCACTTCAGGTCTGAGCAAGCCCCACACAAAAGGAAGGCCAAACTGTACATGATGTGGGCTCGGCAGCCAGGAAGTGGGTGGTGGCCCTCAGTGGGCCCAGGGAAGAGAGCAAAGGGGACAAGTCTTGTGGAAGATCTGAAGAGGTACTGAGACACCCACAGGTGGGTCATGTAAGTTTGGGGTTCAATCCTGTCAATGCTACACTGGGCAAAGGCTGCTAAGAAAGAGCATGGACAAATGGTGTCATTTCCACCTTTTAGGCACAAGGATAAGTGGAATTATTTCATCATGTAAGTCAAAACCACAAAGAGCTTTCCACCGTACTGATTCCCTGTAAAAACATTTGAAGACTTGTGCACATCTGAGGGAAGGACTCAGAATAAAAGAAGGATCCTCCTCTGTATTTTAACAATGACTTCTGAAGAGCACTTACCATGTTTTACTTCAGAAGTACATTTCTGCACACATGCAGGTGTAAGAAGTTTCATCAAGTTTAGAGAAAAAAAAGTAAAAGCTTTTAACATTAGTCAAGGACACAGGGTGGTTGAAGTGATATTTCCTTCCCCCTGTTTTAACCAATTACTCCTCCACTCCTGTGTATGATTTCAGACCACTCTGTTCCAGGAAAATCCTGGGAAGAGCCCTTTGCTGAGGAAGTATTTTCAGCATTTGTGAATCTATTTCTAATAGCTTGGTAAGCAAACTGTGCTCCTTATCTGGAGCCTGGTAGATAAAGGTGTAAAAAAAGTTACCTTTTCTCCCACACTGACAATGAGAGCCTGTGTGGTCAGTGGTGCTGCCCCTGTCTCTGGGATGGGCAGACCTGTCTTCAGGAAGTTTTGCTTTCTTTAGGACACCTCATCCAGTATCATCTTGCCAGGGAGAAGTTTTAGCATTTTCCAACACCTGAGAGTGCTGCTTTATCCTGTGTTTAGAGTGAGAAAGTAATCCTGTGGGTTTTACGGTGGCCAGCACACACCAGTCCCCAGCTGCTGCTCTGGCCTTGAACAGATGAGTGTCACAACCCTCCTCTTCCCTTCTCCAGTCTAATTAAGGTGAGGTTTTGGATTAGGTTTTTCTCTCCCACTCAAGCTGAACTATGAGCTCCTTCGGCTGCTCTTCTTCCACTTCAGCCCTTTCCATCCACCTTTTCTATCATCCCATATGACCATTTATTACATTTTGCTTCACTCTCTTCTGTGTCCAAGGGGCTGAGACTGGGGAGATTCCAAGGGGGAAGAGCTCCTGCCACTCACAGATGGTCAGGCAAAGCCAACAAAGAATCCCACAGTTCCTTGTTCTGCAGCTCCACCACCTCTTTTCCAGAGGGCAGGGACTGGGATTTCATGTTGCCAGTTATGCTGTTCTCCCATAAGCCAATCCATACCTTTTCCAGGTTGGATGAACAGGCTCTGTAGTCCACTCTAGCTCTGTAGCCCTCAGGGAATGTTTTCCTCCAGGATATCAGGGCATAACAGAGCGATTGCCTCGCAGGGACTGACTTTACAGCAGTTTCCCTTAACTAGTATCAGGTTTACTGGGAACTTAATGAACAGCTAACCCAGATAACAGAATGAGGGCAGAAGGTCATGGGGAAGAGAAAAGATGGTCAGAAAACAACAAATAGGGAGGGAAGACAGACAGACACAGAATGAAGGAATATAGAATCCCAAGAGCCAGAATGGTGACAGGAACTGCAACCAAAGGTGGAAGTGCTCATGTGTTACCTCACTTGAGTCAAATGAGCCAATTCCTCCCTCAACTGTCATACTTTTTCAAGATTAAGGCAAGGAAGGCTTTGCTTTTTCTTTCTCAGTCTGTGGTGCCTTTTTTCTCTTCAGAAGGTTCAATGGTTTGGTTTGGTTTTTTGTTGTTGGGTTTGTTTTTTGTTGGGTTGTTTTTTTTTTTTATTACCTTGATCTTGCTTTCCCCATTCCCCATTTGGTCACTGTTTGAACAGGAATGAATTCCCAGTCTCCAAAGCCCATATGTGATTTCTGTGGAGTGCTCCCAAATTACCTAATCTCAGCTCATATGCCAGTGCACATTCACAGTTTAACATCTTTTTTCCTTGGAATTGGGCACAGAAACTGCTAGTTGGCTCAGATGTAAAAATAATACTCAAAACACCGAGGCCAAAACCTGCACAATAAGTCTACATATGTGGTTGGGCACTAACAAGCAAGTAAGAAAATGATCTATTTAAAGACTCACTTCTGATTTAGACATTGCTTTGAAGCAGTGTGAGTAGCCAGCAGAGTCTGGTCTCCATCACAATTTTTCAAATATAAAAATTAAAAAATGATTATAATTATGCATTCTGAAAGCTGGATGGGGCCATGCTACACTGAAGCATATTTTCCAATGTAATTAAGGCTTTCAGCTGATTCCTTCTGACTGCAATTGTTATTTCAAATGTGAATTAATAAATCATGTCCATCTAGTTAAGAATTAAAATCAGTCTCAAGTATTCCTGCTTAGACCAGCAAACTTAAAGGGAGGGAGGGATGAATGCTCCCTTGAAATTCTCAGTGGAGAAAAGAAGAAAAGAAAAAACAAGGAAAATAAAAAAGGGGCCTCGTCTTATTTAGGGTTTTCCAGGCATCTGAGAAACACACAGGATGAAGTTACATGACTTACACATATGGAAGCATTTTTCCAGCTTTATGCCAAAACAATATGCAAATAGTCCACCCCTACTTTCACTCATGACTGGCTGCAAATACAAAATTCAAGCTGAATAATGTTAACTGCCCACATGCTCTGCTCTAAAGGATCCTCAAGGGCTTCTGGTCTCCTGTGGTATACACAGAGCACTTTAGCTATCACACTGAATTAGTGTAAGGCCTGGTAATGCACCTTTAAGTATGTGAGCCCTTTTAAGGCACTTAGAGGTCAAGTCTGTGGCTATATAAAGTACAACCTTTGGAACATTTATTTTCACTTGCCCATCCAGAGGCTGGGATGGCACGCAAAGGCGGTGTTTAATTTCATAAGAGCCCTTCAGATTCCAAATTGTCAGAGTCATCAACTGGCTCTGATAGCCAACCAAAGCTTACAGTAATGTAATAAAGCAAGGTAAATATTGGCAATCAGGCAGCCCCTGCCAAGCATGGCTGAGTGGGGCACAAGTAATTGTCATTGGGAAAGAAAGTTGTTGTTTTGCAAAGGGACCTCTCAAGAGCAACGCAGGAGGCAGAGCAGGTCCAAGTGGGCCTCTTCCCTGGAACATAAACACAGACACTCTGTTCAGCCCCTTCCACATTTCTCAGCTATCCCAGACCATGAACAGTAGCTCCTGATTTGCCATCAATCAAAAATTCCCTTCGAGCAAAGAACTTCCAGTGCAAACATTACGTGTTTCTACAGACATTACAACAGAGATGCCCAAGCAGAAGTTATCTAAAATAAAACAGGTCCCTGAGAAAAGACTTGCAGATATCAAAGATCTTACACTATTTCCTCATCAAAGCAATGAGACAGAGCAGTGCATAAAGTATTATTTTTTCACAGACCCACTTATAAATGAGCACAGTTTTACCCTGAATATTGCAGTGGGGTTTTCTTTTCTGAGAGCAAAAATGAAGTGTGAAAGGCACAGGATGGCACTGCTGTGAGATAACAAGAGCTGCCATGTGCATGCCTGGAGACACCTGAGCTTCCAGAGCTGGACAGCTCTGCAGCGCTGCCAGGCCAGCTCCGCTCCTGGCACGGGAATGCTGTCTTTTCCTATTCTACTGGGAGCTCCCTGGGTCCTGCAGAGAACACACCTGATTTGCTCCAAACAGCACCCCTTCCACTCCCCCTGCACAGCCTTCCCTGCTAACATTGGTCCCTTGTGCTGTTTATTCTGGAAGTGATTTGGTTCTGCCTTGGGTGAGTCCTGGATAGCTCGCAATTAAAAATAAACAAATAAAATATATAAATAAAAGGGGAGAGCTCTTTGTGGCAGAAACAGTCAGACAAACAGCTGTTTAACAGAGGTCAGCTGTTTTGTTGCCTCTGTGTTCAGAGGAACAACTTGCTGGTCAAGGAGCATTTAGAGCGCAGGTCTGTGTGTATGTGCCAAAGGTACCAGAGCTGGAGCTGCATTCTCGTGTTTTTCAGTGCATCTCAGTCTCTTCTCTTTATTTAGTCCACATTATTTATTTATATGAACAGGACTTTATCTATTGCTACTTAAAAGGAAGATGAAGAGTTAGGAATCTGCTGTTATTGATCTGGATATTCATAATGCAAATGAACAAATAACACTCAGAGAGGATGTTTGTTGGTTAATGTCATGTACACAATTATTACGTGGTGATACCAATCAATGTCTCACAGATTTTGTACAGACCTCTGAGCTGCTGCATCACATGGTAGGTGTCTGGGTGGGAGACTATGCCATTTTGAAGTCTGTTTATCACTGGGTGCATGTCCTTGCCCTGAAAGCTCCCTGTGTCAGGCAAGATTTCTGTTACTTGCTGATTTGTAGGATGAGGCTTGCTGTGAAAGCCACACTGTTCTCTCAGAACTCCAGAGGAGAAGCTTGGAAGCTTTTCTACCTCCCTGCAGGTAAAACCATTCTCCCAAAGTTACTCAAAAGGCTGATGTGAGGACTCTCAATCCCCTTGCACAATTAAACTGTTATTCACTTTGCTGAGTGCCACTGCTGTCAAGGACAAGAAATACATTCATGACTCCATGCACTGGCTTTAGCAGTACGAGTTGGTTTCATGTCAAGAAGCCCTAAAACCAAAAAAAGGTTGTAAGGGAGGACAGTGGAAGAAATGCATTCAGATCAAGAGGGGAGAAAAACTGTTGCACTCTCGCCCTTCTTGTTCAAGATAATGCCCAGTGGAAATTGGGAAGTGTCACAGCATCACACTCAATAACAGTGCCCAAATCAGTCCCTGGCTAGCACAGAGCCCAGGAACTACTGAAAGACAGAGCTGCAAACACACAAAAGCTCAGAGTGCTAAACAGAAAGGGCGGACTCCCATTGCAAAATTCCTGAAGACAGACACCTCCTCCCCCTCCCTCCCCCCAACTCTGGGCAGTGCCTGTCCCTCCCATGTAGCAGCAGGCCACGATATTCACTTCCCACCGTGGCTTCCTCTCCCAGGCAGGGGGGAGCAGCCATGCCAAGCCTCCAGTGACAGCATAATGACATTAATTTTCCAGGCATGCTGATGACAGCTCTGTGAAGGCTGGAATTTGAGTAATGCAGGTCACACTGCCATTGTCCTGTGTTGGTGCAGAGGGGTCAGCCTGCCAGCAGACTCCAGAAGCTGGCTTTCTGTGCCAGGCACAGCTCAAACCAAAGCACTCCCTTCAAAACCCGACTGAGAAGAAACGAGACACTGCAGAAAACAAAGACATTTTCTGGAAGTGATAAAAGGTGCCATAACTAACTAGTACCAACATGTCCATAACACAGGAATAGGACAGTCCTTGCCCACGCTGCAGCTCACAGCTGACAGTTGTGAGATTGCCTGGCTTATGCAGGAAGGAGTGTTTCGGTTCAGCCCAGGCATGTTGTGCAGCACAGCTCTCTGAGCTGCTGACCTTTCCAGGCAACAACCCCTGTAACAAACTGACCAATAGGTATCTGGCTGATGGACAAAAATAGGCACATATTCTTCACTATCTCCGCTTTTCCCCTTATCCCATACCAAGCTCCATGTAAGATTTCTACCTAATATAGCCCCTGGTACCTCGCTGTGGTCTGTCATCACTTACAAAATGCACATGAGACACTTTGTTGATCTTTCCCACTGGGAGTTCAAACCCCCCTGCTAACAGCAACACTGTCCAGAGCAATTGCTAATCCTCCCAGTTAAACCTGCAGCACTCAACGACGGCCAATTAAGCTGCCTGCCCAACAGGAAGGAGAGATCCAGCCCAAAATTCACCCGTGAAGCAGAACTGGTGAGCCAGGACAGCTCTAACAAACAGCAACTTTATTCCTCTTTTTGCTGTAAGGCCCCACCACTGCACAATATTAGGAGTATCTTCATCTTCCTCCCACAGCAGTATCCCAGGGGTTAAAACCTTGGCAGAAGGCTGTGGGGGCAAAATCAGGGTTGCAGCAGGACAGTGATGCTTTGGCCATGGCAATATGGACCTTGAAGCAGCTCTATCCTCAGCAGGCATCTGTTGAGGCAGGGCAATCCAATTGTCCTCTTCCTTTGTTTCATTTATATCTTTCCTCAGGCCTGAGCTGTAACTTGCCAGCTTCCCCAGCTCACTGGTGGACTCACTGTCAGGTGTCATCCACGAGCTTGGTCATTACAGCTGCTATTGATTCTGGCAGCAGAGCTACAGCCCAGGAGAGGGGTGTGCAAGGGTCATCTGATTGCCACCTTCTGGAGAGGGAGACAATGCAGACACTGCACTCCAGACTGCTCAGCTACTGCTTCAAACCCTGAGCAGATGCTCTACACAAGAGAAAAGATCTCCCGTTTTTAGAGAAATGTGCCTGCCTCTCTCTGAAAACCTGCCCTCCAGTAATTACTGACCACACAGTCATGGGATTGGAAGGTTTGAAGTTTAGCCAAATAAAGACATTCTTGTCTTCCTCATAACCATTTAATTACCAGGTTTATCTTCCCATGCAAGGCAAAGAGTGATTTCAGGAGCTGCATGTAAAGCAGGCCAAAACAAGTGTCACAGCCAGCATTTTCACAGTTCTCAGTGTATGTTACAAACCACTATGCATTGCTGGTAGCTGATATTTGTTATATATGATTACTCAGTTCCTTCCTTGACTGTCTCTTCCATTGCTGTATAAGCCATTACACAGTTCCCTGTTCTGTCATCAGAAGGTGAGACATGTCCCAGTGTCCCTTTCAAAGTGATGATTAGCTCCAATTAACATAAATTCTATGAAACAGAAGCTTCAAGAGAAGCAATACACCAGTTGTCTCCACAGTTCTTCCACAGGGATCAGAGAGCAGGAGATTCAGCAGTTTCTTGGGGGCTCTCTAGTGACATTTTAAGGAGGTGAGAATGAATATGTGACCTAAGATCCATCCAGAAAACAGCTGTGGAAGACAAGCAGTGCTAGTGCAGGAGCAGAACAAGAAGGAGATGGAAGGCCATCATTTTAAAAAGGAGATATATAAATTCAGTGGGTTTTTTGGACAACCAGCAAAGCCAGAAGTCACCTATTCACCACAAAAACATGAGATCTTCCTGCCTTATCTTGGGAAGGTTAGCTCAGGGGAAAATGCCAGGGAGCAAGTACAGATGGAGCTCCTATCCCCAAATCACATAAACCCTTCAAACAAATCTACACGGTTTGGTTTGTTTCCAAGCCCTGCAAATCAAGCAACACAGATTAGTTTGCAAACCTGCTGGTGAATGGAACCCTACAGGGCTCACACAGCTCTAATTTTAACCCGCGCCTCCATCCCCTGCACAAACATACCCATGAAACAGAACCTCACCCATATCCAAGGCTGCCTATTTGTTCACTGCCAAGAAGTAGATTAGAGTTCAATTCATTCTGATTAGAGGATTGGACTGATGTGTGAGCCAATCCTGATTTCTGCCCAACACCACTCAGTCACCGTTCACTCACTGGCCCAAGTTGATCCTGGCTTTTGTGCAGCCATAAAAATGGTCTTCTCCTGTTTTCAGAGCTGACTCAAATGGGGACCCCCGCAACACTCAGCCACCAGCCATGGACAGAGCGTTTCTGGCACGGATCCACAGCAAAAATGCTCTGTCCAACGGGGACTGTGACCACAGCAAACACTCTTGGTGTCTGGGGGAAAGGAACTCTTGTATAAAGTGCTCCCTGCACCTTCTGTACGGGCAGCATGGCCACCACGCATCCCAGCAATCCCTGGAGATGAACCTGCTGGAATGACAGGCTCTTTCCACCCTTTCTGCCTCCACACAGGCCGCAGCACTCCCAACACCCAAGGGGAATTCACTGGAAACCAAGCTGTCAGCCATACCCTGTGTGCCTCCACATCAAAATAAGAGAGTCCTTCTCCCTCTTAGAAGAAAGGATGTGAGCCTGGGAGCTACTTTCAGCAGCAGTGCCAACCAAAATACTCCAGAGGTAATTTATAAAAATACCTTCTCAGTGTGTGTAACAGGAGCAGGCTGTGCCTGAGCTGCTGCATTTCCCTCCTCTCTGCAATGGCCACCTGGGATGCAAGCCAGCACGTACTTCCTAAGCTCCAAGGGTGGCATTTGCAGCCTGCCATGAAGATGCCTGGGACATCTCCCATCTGAGGCAGCTCCCTCCTGTGCCTTGTTCAACGGGACCAGCAGGACACATCCCCACCCCTCTCCCGCACTGCCAGACATGCTGTGTGGGCAAGTAGTGTAGGTGAAACAAATTCAAGGGAATGGGAGAAAATGGCAACTCAGAACTGACAGAAAGGCCATTGCTTGAAGCTGTGTGAAATCCCCAGCCCCCAAGGAGAGCGGAAAATGGGAAACACAGGCTTGGTTTCCAGAAATTCATATCCACAAAAATACAACACAAAGTGACTCAGAGGAGCGTGTTTTCATACACATGCACACTGTGCATTACCCTGTTGCCAATAATGGGAGTGAACAAAAAGGCACAAACACCAGGTCCATATTCCATACACAGTGTGGAATTGTGCAACCCTCCCCAGCACTGCCCTGGCCATCAGCAGCCATTGTCACTCCTGCCACTGAAGGAGCACGTGCCCCCTTGAAGCTGCATTAGTTTGATCTACATGTTTTATGTCAGCAATCATCCTCATTTCATATTTCCATACAGTATTTTATTCACTTGTTCTCTTGTTTTTGTTCATATAATTCTATTTTGCTATTCTTTTTTTCCCACTGACTCTTAACCCCCTCCAAGTAAATGATGTGCCCAAGCATTGTCTTAATCAGCAGCTAGATTTTAAAGGGATGCTACACCTTCCTCTTTCTACAGACCCAGAAGTCAGTTGAGAACACAAAGCCTTTCTTTGTACAGACCCACTGATACTTTTTGTTATGTATAAAAATCACTGTGGCATAGATCTCTAAGCCCAGAGATGCTCTAGAAACGTACACCTGTGCATGGACCACACAGAGAGGATTGCAAAATAAAAATGTTTCATTTCTCGTGATAATCGCAGCAAGCGCTGCCTCACATGGCCTTTACAGAAGCTTTCTAAAGGCAAATTCTTCCTCAGTGAATGTTTCTTCTAAGTCCATAGAAGCAGGAAGCAGCCGGAGAAGTTTGCCACAGGTCCCTAACATTTATGTGCACTGTTGTTCTTTCTCCCAGCATTTGTTGTTAGTTTTGGAGAGCAGAAATCGTGGGCTGTTTTTGTGGCTGAATCTGTTTAGTATTTGCATAAACAAGAGTTTCTGGACATAATGGCAGAAGGCGGTGGGTAAAACAATTAGCCTAAAACGGGGTGACCCTCAAACCTTTCCAATTATGGACTGAAGGTCTGAGAAGACAGGGATGTTTCCAGAAGCCTGTCGTTTTGGCTTTTGTTCCTTCCTCCTGCCCCAGTGAATCATCAGTAATACCTGTTCTCACACAGCCACGTCCAGCGGCTGTGTTACATTAGCACATCTTTCTTGGTGAGGAGGATACAGAGGGCAGAGATAAAAAGGCAGTTTTGGACCCATTTGTTATAACTGTGTTTTCTAAGGCCAATACATGAAACCGGTCACTGTCTCTCCTGTAATTTCCCTCCCCCTTTGCTGTTTTGTTTTTTTGGTTTTTTTGGTTGCATATCATGACCGAGAAGCTGGATCATCATGCACTGAGGAAATATTAATTCCTTTGCTGTTGCATCTAAAAGCTAAGATGACGAATTTCTGTGCCATGCTACATTATACGTGGATAAAGGAACAAAAGGGTGAAGGACAGTGGCTGCATGGTGTCTTAATCAGATGCAGATCAGCCTAAGAGCATCAGACCATCAAATCCCTGCTCTGCAGCAATCGTGCACCTTTAGTCAGGCTCTGAATGGGCTGAGATAGATTCGGGGCTTTATTGAAAGATCATACAGGATGACTGCAAAATCCCATTACTTGTTGATTAAGTATTGATTGCCTTGGTATTAACAAGCCAGCTAATATGAAGTGACCTCTGAGGCCACTGGTTGGAGGAAAAAAAAGACAATTTACTAAAACAGGCAGGCAGATGAATAAGAGGGCTAGATCTGCTCTTGGCTTTTAGCTTCGGTTAAAATGTCACACTCGATAGTGCAGATCAATGCCCACTTTATTTCCTTGCAGCCGTCTTATTACCATCATGAGGCTGCCTCCTTTGATGCTTTTTAATGACCCTCTGAACCGCGTGCTCTGCTTACCCACTGCCTTTGACTAAAAGGAAAGGAAAAGCTTTTTTTTTCCCCTTGCTGGTGATGGAGTGGCTGAGAACATGACATTGTGCCAGTATAAGTGGAGCAATGAGGTTTCTCGGGTCACCGGTGCTGCGACTCTGCTCTTTCACTCGGTTTCTAGCTTTTCTTTCTTTCTTTTCTAGATTTCAAAAAGTCTTGCTCCTTTTCATAACTTCAAAACTGGTGAGATATTAAGAGACCACCTACTGACAACTTCTGTCCAACGCTCTTATTTGTGTTTTTAAGTGCAATAAGTTTAGCAGCTCTTGTTACATTAATTCTCCTGAAAAGCACCTCACCCAATTATTTTGAATCTAACTTTTTTTTCTTGTTGCCACTTGCAAATCGAAGAATTACTTTTGATGGTGAATAAAGAGAACTGAGGGGATACAGTTTGAGTCTCCTGAATCAAAATTGGACCATATTAAGAATCCTGAAAGTTCAGAGACTTTCCCCTTCAGCACATGCACAGTCTTTTAATCTATGTATAGAGTCAAACATAAACTACATATTAAAGAGAAGACAACAATTCTTATACTCAAAATGCTGCAATTCTGCAATGTATTTACATAATCATATTTAGTTCTTAGATTAGCCTGCCAATAAATCAGTGTTTTGAAGAAGGAGACAAATGCTATACAGAACAGAGACGATTCAATACCTATTGGGAAAAGACATAAAGGGTATTTGAAACTCCTGGATAAATTAAGGACATGGGGAAGAGAAGGTGAGTTAGGGAAACAGCTATTCCAACAGCAAAGATTTTCTTCAGCTGGTGAAAGCCTGTAAAGCTAATGAGCCAAAGTTGAATGGATGTTAATGTGGAAATCTTGTGCACACGTTTGTAGGCTGGAGACTTGGGGAGAGGGGATGCAGACATATGAAGTAGAAGGCAAAAAAAAGGATGACTGGAAATACCCTTAGGATGGGCCTTAGCTTTAAACAAACAGCAACAGCAGTGGCAAATTCTGCCTTGGAAGGAGCCAGTTGGAAGCACTGTGGCAGTGGCACTGCCTGGTGACATTGGCCTGATCCAAAATCACTGAAAGGCTTCCCCTCAGTTTCAGCAGACTGTGATACTTCGAACGTAAATATAAAATCTCTCATTTGTTCATCAGTGACAAAGTGACACAGTTCACATGCCTCATTGCTTTAATTTCTCTCTCCTCCCCAACACGCTTCCTTTTCTGTGGTTTTGTGGTAGACACACATACAAGAAAATAATAAGCAACATCGGGAGACACTTGGGGGAGCCTGCAGAAGTTTTGGTGGTAAGGACAGCCACGCTCACCCTCAACTGCTGAATCAGCCACAAATGCAGGATCTGGCTTCTTATTGCCTCCTTTCCCTCCTCCCCTCTTCAATGTGACGCTCTTAAAAATCAGAATCACGGGGGTAATCTTTGGAGTGTGAGACCTTGATGGAATGACTTAGATTACTGCTGTATTACTGTTATTTATATAGCTCCATAAATGTGCATGATGCTTAGCAGAAGAAAAGACACCCCTCCTGCACCAAACTGCGCAGAGCCCTGGCTAATGTAGATGGATAATTTCAAACACACACACAGAGGCATCGCCATCCCTCTCCCGGCTCATCTGCAAAGGGCTCCAGAGCTTTGGGAGCTTTCTCTTTTTTTTTGCAAATTACTCCACAAAAGCTCCTCTTTAAACTGGAAGCCCAGCTTGAAGGCTGTTGGCCAAATGGAGGCATGTAGGGGCTCAGATCTGGAGCACAGCCTAACACGCTTGTCCATAAACGTGTGCCTCTCCAGCATCCTGCTCACTGCAGCTCTAATTATAAATTACCCCTGTAGACACACTGGGGTTCTAGTGAATTAAGCAAAAAATTTAGACTGGCTGATAGGAAAACAAGTTTTTGCACAGCATTCCCAATAAGAAATTATACACTTGTTATGCATTACAGTCTGTGCTCAAAATGCTATTTCAGCATTCTGGGTATTAAAAAAGGAAGCTTATGTGGTCTTGTGGTGAAAGACTGTGAAGGATTATTTAAAGTAAACTGTAGGGAAATATAAAACAAACCCAGTTAATTTATCACAACAGTGAAGATGCATAAATAAGATGTTTATGAACAACAAGGACAGTTTACCTATTATTCCAAAGAATTCATGTTTTTCAGGAGCAAAATATTTCCTTTAAAGAAAAATGCTACCAGTTTTTCTCAGCTCAACAATATAAAAGTTTTTATGGAAAGGTGCCTGAAAATTTCAGTTCAATGTACTTTTCACTGTAATCAAGATCTCTTAGGTCCAGTGACAGCACGGCACATCTTTTGAAAATTAGATCAAAGACAGAACCTGGTGCCCACTGAGCTTTGGGAAGGTGTAGCCCATGGGAGGAAACATACCAGGACAATAACCTCAGCAACAGGAATCAGCCAACACTCATTGTCTTTAACAGAGTCAGTACAGCTCAGCAGATGAAGTCCTGGATAATTACACATAATCTGTAGAGATCTTTAATACAAATTGAACAAGTGATGAACTCATACAACCCACGTTCCAGGCTAAGCTTCCTCAATGCCAGTGTCACAAATGATGTCAAACCCAGCAACGAAGGGCCTCAGTACGGGGTTGATAATACATCACTTTGCTTTTATGATTCAGCCAATTCCCAACAGTGGAAATCCTAAGAGTCCTTAAAGAAGTCTGAGCCAATGCAAACCTGTGGACACCGACCACCGAACAAGATAAGCTTTAAGGTCCCTTCCGACCCAAACCATTCTGTGTTTTCATAACACTACAACACAAGTAAAAAAAGCAGGAGAGAAGAAGCAATAAGTTTGTCTTTAAAGCTTTCTGGCTTCAAGTTAGCAGGGCATCAAGATGAAGTGGGGCACCTGACTGCTCACAAGTCGCTGTCTCAGGTCATGTATCACACTCACACAAATTGTGTTGGTTTACCATTTCTTTCCAATTACACCTGCTTTCTTAACCACACAGGCTGGGGAATGGCTGGAGTGAAACCAAAAGGGAGCATGAGAAATGTCCCCCCACACCAAACTGCTCGTGAGACAGCCCAAATCCACCCTGCACCAGCTCAGTTCCTCCTGAGAGGAAGCCTGTGCTTTCACGCACATCCTGTGCTCCACGGAGTGAGGACATCATCTCTGGACAATCACATGGGTTTATAATTCAGATAGCACTTCCCCACTGGGGTGTCAAACATGCTCAAGCACACCAGCTGGCCAGCCAGATAGACAGATACAATAGATGGATAGATAGAATAGATGGATCATATTTCAGTAAAATGGCCGCTTCCTCAGGAATGCCAATTGTAATTTAAAAAATGGTGACAAGTGCTTCTTAGCCTGTGAACTCTCCTATTGCTGGGCCAAGCGAAATGGGTGCAGTTTTCCTTTAAATTTTGCCAGTAATGATATGGTACACAAAGTGACAGACTACAGGGTTTGGGTAGAATGCTAACATTGTTCTTTTTTCCCTTTTAAAGGTCATGTGCAAGAAAACCTCTCTAGTTAAATCCATCCATTTAAAATCACCATTAGGTCACAGAAAGCAGCCTCAACATGCTAAGAGTCTTCAGTTGAAAATATATGCCAGGGTCTGGCTGCTATAGAGCTGCTGCATGAAGGGATGCTTTGGGAGGTGTGTTCCAATGCTCTGCTACAAAATCTGTGCTTTGTCTCTCATATCTATTTTCACCCTTTCAGATGCCACGAGGTTTCAGTGCATATCCTGTTTTTAATAAGAAAGGAAACGAGCAGGTGTTGACGTGTAGCATAAAACTGCAACAATTCCAACTGCATTTGTCTAAAGGGGATGATAACAGGTTTCAGCAAGGTATACACTGGGGAATGATGGAAACAGGACTGAAATCCCCTCCTGAATTGGGATCCTATGAAGTATAAATTTAAGTTTCACTTTAATTTGTTACAGCACACTGTTGAAAAGCAACAGTATTTAGAGATCACTGAGCAGACTCTAATGTGGTTCAAACAGACAATATTAATAATCTTGATATTACTTTATAACACGTGTTTTCCCTTCAAAGACTTGTTGCAGAGCAAAAAGTACACAGAAATACTGATACGGATTTCACTTGCAATGCAGATGGCACAGTCACCCTAAGCACAGGGAGGAGGGAGTTCTCCCAGGAAAAAGTCAACTGGATGAGTCCCACAGTGCTGGATACCCGGCTGTTATGTCTGAGTCAAACACAAAGCATGGACACTGTTGCTAATTAAGAATTAAATTGGTTTTTACTTCCTTGTGCAAAACATTTTAACAACAGGAGCAGTTCCACAGCAAAAAATGCATGAAAACCCCCACCATTTTTTCCAAGGAAGTTGCAACTGTTGTGTCATCAATGGAAAACATCACATCTGATAACCCCCTGCGTTCTCAGTCTTCAACACTTACTTCAGTCTAGTACGATATGCAAGAGCTCTTCTTGAAAGAAGAGGCTGGTGGACAGCAGATCCTCCAACCTAAGGAGTTAAAAAAAACCCAAAGCCTTCACTGGATCCTTGGGAACAGAAATTCCATGCTGAGGCGACTGCTTTGCATTTTCAAATGAAATAATATTAAATGCTGTGGTGTAGGATTGCTGGGCTGGCTGGTACTGATTTTACTTATGCTGAGCCGTGATTTACTGTGGAAGTAGCCACATTTTTTTCAAGAACTCTGTTGATGTGTGGATATCCCATGCTGTCCCAGAATAAAAAGCACATTTTCTAGAACTTCATAAGGATCAAAATTCATAACACTTTATATTCAAAAAGTTTTTAATTAAGTGCCACATTACTGCTACTTGCATTGCATGGACCAAACTTCCAAATGAGCTCACAGACATACTTTCAAGTGCCCAGTATTCTCTAGAGTTTAAAAAGAGCTCAGCTCCTACCTCAGCACCTGAAAAAAGTGTGTTTCAGCAGTGCTCAGAGATGAGCTCTGTTAATAAACCTGTCATATACATCTGAAATAACAGCAAACATACACATCACTCTACAGATTCTAAACATCTTCTAACACAGCCTCCTGAAAACTCTTATACTGGGATGACTGCACTTTTCACTGTTAAAATATCTGAAAAGCTCAACTATTTCCTTGGACTTGCAGGCTTGAAAAAAACAATCCTATGGAAAATTAAAAAAAAAAAAAAGCTCTTCAGCTTCAATTGGTGATTATTAAAACTTTAAAAGAAGCAGATCCTACAGAAAACAATTAACAACATCTGAAGATTCCTCTGCCTGCCCAGATATCTTAATCTGGATGGTTAATTATAAATTAAATTTATCACATACATGCAAAAAAAAAATATACATGTAGCCACCCAACAATTTGAGATAATGCCAACATGAAGGGAAAGACTTCTGTGTGAAAAGTAAAAGGATTAGCTTCAAATGATTATCCCTGGAATCTGACAAACCATACACACACCTTACTTTAGCTCAAATTTGCCTTGCCAATCAGGCTGTTAAATTACATAACAATTTGATGCTTCTTAACAAAAGAAGCATTCCAGGCATTAGCTTCTATTGTGGCAGTCAGAGAAATTGATGTCTATTTCCTGCCTACAATCTTTTTTATTTTTTCCCATAATTTTACTTCTTCTGTTTTTTTCCTGCTAGATATATTATTTGGTTGTTTTTTCCTTTTTTCCCCCTTTTTTGTTTCTTTGTGAGACGCTCCCTATTCCTCACGTGCTGTTTAGTCATTTTGTTGTGACCATGTAGGACAAGAAATAACTAATTCCTCTCCATTCATTCAGAGATGCAGACGAACGCCACATGTGTTGTGTTCACTTTGTTATTATTTTGTGTAAGAGGTGACACAGAATCAGCAAAGCCAAGGCAGAATCAAGAAATACATATGCTCCCTTTCTGCCTCACACACTCACTAATACGTGACACTTGTTAAGTGGCAGTGACGCACCATGAGCATCTCGTACATTTTATCTTGCGCTGATTATTAAACACGAGCCGTTGAAGAGTTTGCCGAGCAGGGTGGAGGGGAACGGCTTTGCTGTGATTTGCATGTTGGAAGCACAAACGAGCCAACGCTCCACCAAGAGCAGCACTGCTGGGGCAGTAACAAAGGGAGCTGCCAGGCTGGAAAGATGGACAGCAGCTCTCTTTTCTCCTGCCTGCCAGGTCCTCTGGGGGCAGAGCACAGACGAGGCTGGAGCGCTGCCTTGTTTGCTTTCCATGGATCACAGAGGCAAGTATTGTATCGCTCAAACCCCACAATAATTTGGGGGGTTGTCGCTATCAGTTTATGTGTTAAAAATGATTGAAGGCCACGCTTCAACTCTATCAGCAACACATGCAAATTTCCCTTGATGGCTTTTTAGCAATTATGAATATTTCTACTTTTTTTTCTATGTCTGCTACGAGACATAGTGAATATCCTGCATACTGTATAGAGCTAGAGAAGCCTCACTGCTGCATGTTTGGAGGTTGCTGGTAATTGATTTGACTGACCACATGTAAGGGGCAGGGTAAGCCCCAGTGTAGACGTGCTGCTCATTTACAGGATGACAGTGCATCCACAGGCAGGGAAGTTGGTTAATTGCATGGATCAGGATGTCAGAACTCCCTCATGGCAGGCTACTTAAAGTGAAAACATTTCTTACTGGGTTCTGCTTCTGCTTCTCACACGATCAGATCAACCCCAACTTCCACCAAACTATCCATACATCTTGGTTTTCACTTGCCTAGACTATTCTTACTGTGTGTGGGGGGCCCTGATTCTTCTCCTTTCTCCATGTTAAGCAACTTACATCAAGAAAACAATCTTCCACTTTGACATCTGCCAGTCTTCCCCTCACAAACCTGCTGTTGGCCAGAGATCCGTCCCCAAATGTCACATTTGTGTGGTGAAGGGCTGCCCCCTTGAGTATGTTCTCCAGTGCACCCAGTCTAACACCACAATTACCAAGGTGGGTCTGCAGACATCTGAGGGAAGAAAACACCCAAGCCAGAGGTTCCCCCCCTCCGACATCCAGCAGAAAGAGTGGATCTTGTTCCCTGGTCAAAGTCCTGTAGCTGCCGTACACCAGGTGCACAGGGAATGTGCTGCAGGGCTCAGGCCCCAGCAGTTGAGGACAAGTGGCACAGTGCTGCTTTGTCCTTACATTAGGAATAGGAAATAACAGGAGTGTTGCTTTTTACAGATCCTTATCCTGCACTGCACTTGTCTCAGACTAAGGCCAGAGCGCTCAAAGCTGGCTTGTATGCTCACTGGTCACAATTTCCAGGATTGAGCCATTTAATTGGAGTGCATGTTGCTGTCCAGCAACACAAGAGGACCACACCTAAACCAAATTCGCTCCACATACACTCCTCCAAGTAAAGTGTTTGCCAGGGAAAACATTCTCATCGTATGACATTACATGAGACAGCAAAGCCAGTGACTGTATTACACTAGTCAACCAAACTTCACTCCATAATTGTGTACAAAACCATAGAAAACCCCTGTCCTGTTATCCTTGAAGCTGGTAGGATTGTTCAGCTCCTTCTGAAGGACACCTGGCAGGCACTGCACACCAGGAGCCTTAGAGGATTGGCTCTGAAATGCTGCCATTAACAAAACAGTTCTCGTACCACCACAGCAGGCAATGGGATCCTCACCATTTTTGAGTGATACAAACAGTGCATTAAAGACCAAGTGAAGCCACCAATTCCTATCAACCCTGCCTTCCACATACCTAGAGACTTCAATGCCCAGAAGAACAACGAAGGGGAAAATGTTAAAATATAACCCACCTCCAGGCTCCAAGAGGGGTTCAGATTTATGAGGAGGAAGGGGGGTTTATGTATGGATGACTTGAATTTTTGCTGCTTTACAAGAAGCAGGCACATCTCCTTAGACACTGTTTAGTTTAGTCATCAATCTAAATGCATAATCTCAGGGAAATGGATCTCATCTTTTGCCTGTTTGAGCTATTTCTTCCAGAGCGAGGTTCAGCTGGACTCAACTGTGTCAGCCAGGGAACAGCCTGGTTACTGTGAGGCAGTTCAAGTCCTCAGCCTCCCTCCAGGTCCCCCATCCATTTCTCTTTACTTGTCCCAACTCCATATTAGCAGAAGACAGCAAGGGTTAGAGGAGACTGTTTTGGAGAAGAAAAGATAAATAGCCTAAAAAGGAGATGAGATTTTCCATTTGCCCTGAGGTGGAAGGAGGGCAGGGGAGGGGTGAAATAAGAGGAAAAAGACAGGTAGAGCTGGAGGAGAAAAATGAGATTCTGTCTGGTGTTTCATTAAACAAAACAAAACAAAAAAAAAAGCAATTGGTTTGGAAAAAAAAGAACAATTTAATTTTGTAGGCAAAAGGCTCCTGGCTTTACTTCCTAGTGGAACAATTTGGTTTTATGAGAGGAGACTTTCCAAGCCAACCGTGACTGTACATATGGCACAGCTTGATACCTGCTCTCTGTATCCTGATGGCTCAGCTACTGAATTTGTCACATTCTTTTGCTACTCTGAGTTTTTCAAGAACTGCTGTAGTGCTTCCTGCTCTTAGGAGTTATTTACAGCAAATTTATGAGTCTGCAGAACTATCTGCCAAAAAGTAAGGGGGGGGAGAGTGGTCAAGTAAGCTATTAACTGCAAATTATTTGTCAAGGTCCTCTTGACAACTCTTCCAGACACAGACCAACATTTTACCACACCAAAACATCCAACATGCTGTCCACGAGCTCCCTTTCAAATGCCTTTGACTGCAAGTGCTACAAGCCCAACCTGAGCTGCAGGAGCATTGAAAAAGACCACGGTAAAATGGTCCAGCAGCAGCTGCACCCAGGACCAACATTCATCACTAATATCCCATCAAAACAACCTACTCAGCACCTCCAGCTCCCACCAGCTACCTCTTGGAAGGCCTGTGCTTTATAGCTAGAAAAAAAGACCAGAGTTGAGAGTACCTCCCTCATGTCCTCTAAGCATTTGTTTCATCCCTCCACAGGTTCATCCTTCCACAGGTTCTTCCATAGGCCCTGTTCCTGATGTTGCCTTCTCAGGCTCCAACTCAAAATGGTTCTGGACACAGTCATCATAAAAGAGCCCTCTGATGCCATTCCAAGCCTTCCTGGGTTTCCAAGCAGAGGGCTGAATCCAAGCTCTACGTTCTGCTCTGCTTCACTGGGATTCGTGGTAAGAAAATCAGAACTTGGCTACAAACTTCCTACACGCCTGCTTTGATGAGGTTCAGAAAATAACTCAGCTGGGTTCAGCTCTGCCTTCTATTTTCCCCTCAGTGCTCAGCAGCTCAGGCCCTCACTGTAGGGCACATGGAGCCATGTTTATCTGCAGCACTTTATACCCCATCTATCTGTTGGCTCACGACAAGGGCCTCCAGCAGCCCTCTGGGTGAGAAATGGCCAGGCCATGGGCTCAGGGGGTGTTTGACAGCACTGCAGCAATATGTAGATTGTGTACTTGTGCACATACCACATAAAAACACTATGGACAATATATTTTGCTTGCCTTCCTGCATGATGAACAGCCATACCAGAAAGGCCTTCTGCTGGGATGAGCCAATGAAATCCTTTTTTTTTTATTATTATTTTATGTTTCCAGTGTCCATGCGATTGGAATAAACTGTAAATTAGGTGTTACAGCACCGTAGTTTGGGTAGATGTGATGCTTTAGAAATGTAGCTTTAGTTTGTTATAACATAATAGCAGCTTTGCTTTGTTGTGACAGTGGCAATAAATAAAGTTACTACAATGTATAATGTTGTAACCAACCAAAACTAGTCTAACAAACAACAAATCAAGGGGAGTGATACCCACCCAGCACTTTATGTACAGAAATATTGATGATCTGTGCTTAAACTTCCCAGGTTAGAAAGTATCCATTTTTCAAGAGATCAGATGATGGTGATCTGCTCCCTCTGCTCCCTGAGGTGAATGCCAAAACAGAGTTTTTGCCATTTTCATGCACTGATAATAATTGCAAAGTAGAGAGGAGATTTTTTTTTTTCTTTCTCTAAGTAAAGATTTCTGGCAGTTCCAACAGCCTCGTTACTATTGCACGTTAGTCACAGTTTATTCACATCAGAAGACCAGTGGAAGGTTGAGACAGGCAGGGGACTAAAGATGGATCTCTTCTAGAGTTATAAAAGGATTTCCATTTGTTAACAGCTCTGCCTATGAAGTATGCAATGACATTTTCCTACTGTGCTATTTCCATGCCTCCTGAGATGCCAGGTTATAATGCAAAACATCTGAATCATTAAATTTATACAGTTATTTAATAACCCATGTAAAATACATGGCAATGTTGCTTCTTTTAAAACATATGCACCTCATAAGAAAACAATTTCCTGCAGTCTGTGGTGTAGTCGAATTTCAGTAGTTTCTGTTGGGTTCAAACCTCCATCTTCTGTGTACCCAGGAGATATCGATACCCAACACCACCAAGCTACTGCTGACAGACCCTTTTGGAGAACACCTACTCCCCTTCAGAGATGATTAGTCCAAAGTAGAATATATGCTATATATAAACATACAGTGATAGAAATATATAGCCAAAACAATCACAGCTAGCAGTAGTGCAAAGGTGGAGCACAAGCAAAACATCAAACATGTTCTTCACCTCAACTGTGTGTGATTTTTCACCAGCTGCAGCAGCACAAGACATGTTCTCATCAACCTCCAAAGACTCACTCGGGGTCTAAAACAGGATTTAACTTTCTGGGAATTGGCTAAAATTCTGACTGTTTTCTATACAGGTCCTTTCTAGCTCCAATATTTGGTTCTTTACTAACCAATTGCTTCTTTACTAACAATTTTCTCAAGGCCCCATGACAGACAACTGCTAATATGGAACATAATGAGAGGAAAATATTGCTGGCACAGGCAGGATTCAGCAGAGAGAGGGTCAATTCTGTTTATAGACTTGCTGAAGTTTTTTGGTTGGTTAAAAAGCTGACAGACTGCATTAGAGCTAACATTCCCATATTGATTATACCATTTCTAAGCCTGCCCTCACTGTGACAGGAGCGACATAATTAGTTTTTCCTTGTTAAATATTTGTAAATCATCTGTACTTTTATGGGTTGCATAACCTTCCAAAAATCTCCTGGTAACTTGTTTAAATGTGGGAAAAGCTGCTGCAGCAGGGGCCTGGTTTCTGCACTCCCGTGAGGGTGGACAAGCAGAAGGGAGGAACCTCTCCAATGGATGTTGTCCAGGAGGGATGAGAAGGTACCTGCCATGGCTTGGTCCCCCTCCAGCCCTGAGGCAGCAGCACAGGGTGGGAGTGACAAAGTTTGTGAGAGGCACAGCAACGTGAGAGCTGACAGTGGTTATACATGATATTTCCTTCCTTTTTAAGATTCCTTCTTTGTTTTGTACAGACAGAACAAGGAGAGTCTTGGGTTCTTATATGCACCATTACTTGCATTAACCAGATTAGAATGATGATGCAAGTTGAATGAACCTCAAGAGAAGGTTAATTTCAGTCCAGATAACCTCTCAGGAGTGAGTTCTTCAGGACTTGCTTACTCTGGCAGGGTCAAAAATACCACATTACTTGAGCAGGCCTCTCCCTTATCTAAAGCAAGAGGTGCTGAAGCATGTCAAGACACGGTGAGAAAACACCAACTTCCAAACTGCAAAAAGGATGTTTAGCAGAGCTTTTCCTGATGGACAATTTCCGCTACACCCACAATAACTCCTCTCTCCCAAGTATCAATGGGGAAACAAATGTTCTAGTCCACAAAGATGTTGTTGTTATTCCACACTTTCTTTTGCCTTTGTTCTTCCTTTTACACATTTTTATTACTCATGCCTCTTTTTTTTTTTTTCCCCTCCAGAAGACCGTATAAACAAGCCTGTACCATCAAGAGCAGTTTCCTGATGGATCTGAAGCAGATATAAGAACCTGTGGAATTCTTCAGTGGCCGGTATCCAAAATTAATGCTGGATCAGCTTTCCACTTGGCAACTATTTCTGTGATTGGCAACATCAGTGTTTTAAATCTAATCTTGAATTTGGGGTTCAAAATCCAATTTTAGGTTCAAAAACAAAATGCCAAATGCAAATAGGCAGTGGCTCCTGCCTTGGGGAGAAAAAAAATCAAAGCAAAAATCTCCCATCCAAACACCCTCAAAGCTTCAGAATAACAGACTAAAACAACAAAAAAAAATAGACCAGAGTGCTGCTAAACTCCAAGAACCACTTACTCAAACAATCTCTAGAACTGGGCTTTCCAAACAACATCTCTGCCCTGCTTCACGCGGGGTGATATTTAGGTATTTGTTTCCCTCAGAAAACAAAGGATACGTACATGGGTTTCACAATTAGAAAGATAATCACGCTGCCAATGATATAGATTTGGGCATGGTTTTCCTGCAGTATTGATATGATGTTCAGTGCAGGAAGTGATTGAAGAATCAAAAGAATGTTTTCCTATTTCCACCATTTATTTTACACGAGATATTGAAGCCTGTTCAATAAGTATAATAAGCATAAGCTGCGGCACTTACAATACTACCCACTAGATTAATATAGAGTCATATTTATTTCAAATGCCACTTAGAAATAAATGGTTGGATCTCTTTCAAACTCAATGTATTTAGACGGAATCAATCCAAACCTTGAAATCAAATTCAGAGACTGAAATCGATATTCTCCCCGCTAATTTTGTATGCATACCCCCCCTCTCAGAAAGCACTTTAGAAGAACAAGAAAGTAAAGCTTTATCTCTGGGATGTCCAGTCCCTTCTTGAAGGGATTTTCTTTTCCTTTCTCTTTCCCTTTTGAAACCACTTCTCCAGACTTCTGGAGGCGACAAATCCCTCAGACAATATTTCGCAGGTTTATTCTCTTTAGGTGATTTGACATCTGTACCGTTCAGTACTGACTAATTTCCAAGCCCTGGGAGACAATTCCTTAGCAGTTGCAATTCATCAAAACCCTAATGAATTCTGATGAAATTCTTGGGGACTGGTTTTCTGTCCTCTCTGTGGAGGGGCTGCACAACACACCCTACTTATTTAAACCACACTGAGACTAAACATATTTAATCAATGTTGCTCAAAAGAAGAGCCACATACTGAACACCACCAAAACTATCCTCAATACCATCATCAAAACAATGATCCTACAAGCAGAGCTGAGGGGAGGTTGATTCCACATGCCAAGGGAATGTGGATGGAGAGATGAGCGTGAACAAGGAGGCAGGAAAAAGTCAAAGTGAACAATGATCCACAAACACAGAGGGGCTCACTGAGGAATAAGGTGATGGAGCCAGACAAGGCTTTCTCGAGTGCTCCAGGAGAAGTATTGGTTCAGGTATGTTGTCACATTCAAAATAACTTGGATATCTTCAGATATTTTGGAAGCAAAGTGGAAAAACTCAGCACTGTACCAGCTGCTTCTTGATTCAAAAACAACGATCAAGTTTTATTTAGATCCTCAACCTACTTAAGCTGGTTCTTCAGGGAGTTGCTGTGGGGACTCAAGCTCCATGATTTGGGGAAACTTATGGGGAAAGAAGGAATAAAAAGGTAGTTCATAGAAGCCAGATGGGGAGGCCAAGAATCTGGCAAATATCCCTTTCCCACATTTCTTCTAAAACTCAAAATAAATCTGAATCTCTCTGACATTTGAAAAGAAGTCTGGCTATTTCTTCCCACATTATGTTTTCTCTTTGCTCGCTTTTGCACAAGGTCTTACGGGAAGCAGAGTCTGGTGCCAAAGTAATGCAAGGAAACAAGCTGTGCTGATAATCTCGGAATAGCCCCATTTTCTCGGGAGATATCCAGCCCCAGTCCAGGTACACAAGCAATTTGGAGGGCAGGACTCACCGATGTGCCCTGGCTATCCTGGCAACACGACGCACCACAAACCCTGCTTAGCTGGGCCAGCACAACCGGATTTGCAGATGCTTTATATCACCAGAGCAGGCAAAGCTGCCAGAGCAAACCAGTGAGCCTGGCTCCCAGAGTTTGGAGGGACTGGGCAGTTCAGGAACTTATCAGCATTTCCCCAAATGAGCCCTCTAAACCTGTAGAGATTCACTTGTCACTGTACAACAACGTGCCTTTAGAAGAGATCTGTTGTAAGACACAGCACTATATCTAGCCTCAGAAACAATAGGAATTTTGATCTCCTGGTAGTTTTCACTGTACCAAAGCACCTCGCTTTAAAAAAAGGCACTGTTCAAAGTGCCAGTGTATTTTGGACTGTGTAAGTGTGACAAATAAACATAAGTAGTAACTTCTGGTACTTAACAGACAGATTTTTCTTGTGTCTGGGAGAACTAACAAAATTCAGGGCATTTCACTACCAGTGAATCTTTAATGAGCGGGTAGTAAAAATGCCTGCCTTACTGACTGTCAGCAGATATCAAATTTGCTCACTTCTGACTGAGTAATTACCCACCAAAATGTAGATCAAGTGGTCATCACCCAAATTAATACCTGCCAAAGACTACTTTTGGAACGGCTGTCAGCTAAGAAACAGGAAATCAGTTGCAAAATATTATTAAAACTTGAAAATAACAGCTTTAAGGTAGGAACCACCACTCAGGCACAAAAAGGAGTGAGGGTAGGAACCAGAGCCCACATGGGGAACTGAGCACAGAGAGGGGTTGATGGCCAGAGATTGTGACCAACAGGGATGGAGGATGGAGGCTGGTGTGGCCTCACCACACTGGACCCGTCATGTTCATCTCCAAAGCCCTGCTGTGCTTCCTCCTGAACCACACTGGCATGGCATTCACCGACTAGTAGGGGGGCAAACAGCCCAAAACTAAAGAGCAGATCCTCCCTAGGACTTGGGAGTCAGGGGTTCAACCTGTTGCTCTGCCTGCCATGAGCCTTTTCCGTGAGCAAAGTCCCTCCGTGCCTCAATTTCCTATCTGCAAACGGAACATGTCTCTGTCTGACTGAAGAGTCACGAGAGAATTAATTTCATAACTCAAACAAACTGCAGCCCATTAAAGTTACAGTAAGTGCTGCATAATGGCAAAACCAAGCCTAGCCATTAACACCATGTGAGGAGAACAAAGCAGTGCCTGACCATTGTTTTCCATGTCCCACAACGTTCAGGTATGAACCGGAGGTGATGATGAAGGTAACAATAATCACTGTATGAGGCACATGGCAGCTCCAAACATTTTGCAATTAGCTGCAGGCAGCACCATGGGGATGTCAATTGTCTCTTGGGAGAGGTGGCGACCAACTGCCCGAAAGCAAACTCAAATAACAGTTCTGGGAGCAAGACTGGCTGTTTTTTGCTCTTGGAGCCTCAGTGCAAACCATCAGTCTTTCTGCAAGGGGCCTCTTGCTATATATCCACTTACTCTTGCTGGGCAGCAATGCTGTTGAAAGCTTTGGTTTAAATTGGGGACGGGGAGTAAAAACTCTCTTCTCAGTGAGCTGCATAAATCAATCTCGCTCTCCTTTTTGTGGGGGATTATGAATAAGGCTGAGTCAAACCTGCCAGTACCTGCATCTCTACTTCCTAATCAAGTCTCCTTCTCTGCACCACAGCTGACATGTTTGCAGCCTTAACAGACCCATGGACCCTGTGTCAGAGCACCAGTGCTGGGTATCACTGGACATCTGAGGTCAGAGTCATGCATTTGTTCCCACACCATGTGGGAGGGCTCTCAGCAAAACACTTGGAAATAGCATCGCTTTGAAAATAAATCTGTATGTTAAACAAAGACAGCCAGAGACGGAAACAAAAGAGGAGAAATAAATTGTTGATTGCTAGCTTGCTAAAAGGCTCACCATGAAGTGCTTCAGCAGTCAGTATTAGGACTGGTGATGTTTAATATATTCATTAGCGTTCTGGAAAAGAGAGGGGAAGGTGACAAAATTTGCACAGGGCGCAAAAATATTTAGGTTACTCCTGATTACAAAAGATTAGAAAAACCAGACAGATGCGCAGCATGAAGACAGATGAAATTCACTGTTCATAAATGCAAGGTAATGCATATTTGAATGAATAATTTTCAGAACTCATGCACAAGGCTTGGTTGTAAATTAACTAACCACTGGGGGAAAAGAGAGGGAGGAGAAAACATGTGCCACTTTGGACAACCCAACAATAAAGCTAAAGAATTGGAGGCAGCAGTCAAAAAAAGTAAATGTGTTGTTTACTATATAAAGAACAGGATGGGAATTAATATTAAACCACCAGGTCACTGAATAACTGGATGGTGTAGCTAAAATGCTGTATCAACCTACAGTCAACTCATCCAGAAAAACTATAAAGCTCAAGTAGGAAGGGGCAACAGAAATGATTAGTGGCATAAGAAAAGACTGAGGATTGGGGCTGCTTCCTTTATTGAAGGCAAATCAAAAGGGGACCTGAGAGAGTTAATGCAAGTTAGAGAGGAGATCAATTGCCTGCTCCTCCTTTCCTTTCCTCCTAATGCAACAACACTGAAAAACAACATCTTTAAAAACCAATACGGGAAATATGATTTTACACAGTTCATAATTAACCTATGGAACTGATCGCCACGAGATATCCTTCTGGCTGAGAACTTCATATGATATAAAATAGCTTAATTTAGACGCTTATGTGAATAATGAGGACATCCCAGCTAGGATTAAGATAAATATCTCAGAAAGGCTGAAATCCCTAATGCTTTGTGACAGAAATGAACCACGGGCCGATGGAGGCTGGAGAGAAACACCCTCTTTGGGCAATAAAAAATGTCTTTGTCTTCCCTCGAGCAATCTGGTCCTGAGCATTCCCAAAAGCTGGATTTGGTGCTGGATAGACTGACAATCCAGTTTCACCAGGCACTTCTAGAGCAACATTCCTCTGCACTGACCTGATGTTGGCACCTCCACTGCCTTCACTGAGGCCAGGATTTCAGACTCGGATTTGGGGAACAGAGCTGTTTGCCATGGAGGCAAGGGGGAGGAAAATTCTGGATATGGCACAGAGAGACTTAGAGAAAATTAGCACCAACTCTAGGGTGCACTTCAGAGCAGCGAAAACAGTGTTTTTTACTTTAAGCCACCAAACCTGTCCAGGTTTTCTAATTTGCTTACCATGCTCATTTTGTTCAGTCCATGACATCCTCCTGTTAACACAGGAGTATAAATAAAGCTCTACAGCCACCTAAGGTGTCAGAATACTGCCAGTTTTCAAAGCATCTGTCCCAACTTCTGTGAGCAAAAAGGGGGAGGAAAAGTTTAATAACAATTAAAGAGAAAAGCCGTTGCTGCCTCAACCCCTCTGAATGGAGCCTGATCTCATGGCTACATTTGGAGTTTCGCAGCAGCTTTCTGTAGAAATCACTTTGTTTAAAATATGGCCCACCCAAGTAAAAACAGGGGTTTTTCCCCCTTGCAGCTACCAGGTAAGGAAAAGTCTGTAGCCCAGACCTAAATCTGATGCAATGATTAATATGTAAACAGAATTTGACTGGCTCTTCTTTTGTGCTTATCGCCAAGATACAATCTGGCACAACAGTTTTGTTTGATAGACAGCCCTGGCCTATGCTTGTCAACTAGCCAATATAAAATAACATTATTACTGTATTATCTCGAATTAGGCTGTAAAATATTTCAATTGTGTGACACACATTAGAGTTCTCACACGTTTACATAATTAGCACTGCATATTTGTGAAATTAAGGTATCGCTATCACCTTTATTATCATATCCCTCCTCCCTGCACTGCAGTGTCTGTGTCTTGTGTAACCTCACATGTCTTAACTTTTCAAAGGCAACAGAAAAAGGAGCCTGTGTCTCTGTGAGGATTCTCCTACTTCTGTGCAATTCTAATAAAAGGTATCAGAATACCCACCCTTTCTCATAGCGCTTCAAAAAAATAGCTGCTGAGGTGCAACTCAAGTAAGGAAAAGAAAGCACAAGAGGGAAATGGCCTCAAAGACCTGACTTCAGGTGTATTTAATCCTTCCACTACTGGTTTAAAAGTATTAAGTAGCCATAGGCTATCCCTGGGTAGAAAGACGGTTCAGTGACATCCCTTTTGTAAATATGTAGCTGCTCAGCCTCCTCCTAAACTCCACATTGAAGTCTGCTGCTTTTTCAGATTAATTCAGTTTGAATACTGCTGACTGTCTGTCACTACAGTCATATGTCACTGGTAGCAGCTCAGAAAGCCTAACCCCCTTCTCTAATGTCATTGCACACAATTCATTTTTAAATGCGGTGTAATAGTTTAGGAATACCAGTAAAACAGTGGGGGAAAAGCATTTTCAATTTAAAGGGTGTGTAAGGCAGTTTATAACACTGTATTAGATGATCCAAGCATGTTTCCTTCAGAGGGGCACATATGGTACAGGTGAGGCTTGCAAAAATCCAGTTCTAATAATTACCAAGATCGTTAATAAGAGTATGGCAGCTTCAAGGCAAGTGGAACAGTATTACCAATAATGCTACTTAATTGGGTGATCTTTCTTAAACAGCCAGCTACAAAAGCAACTAAATCCACCCCTAAATAACCACTGCCACAAAACCAAGTTGGGATGCCATTCATGCCACAGGGGTTTGGCTCAGGATAGGCAGACACCGTCCCTGAGCTGGGGACAGTGGCAGGGAAGGCCACAAAGGTTTCGCTGCAGGGCTTTGACCAGGACCTGCTTCTACAGAGACACACTGGGCTCTCGATTCACACTCCTGAAACATCTGAGACTTGTACATAAAGCAAACACTGGACACTTTCTGTCCCCAGCTGTGCTCTCCATCTCCCAGCTTCATTCATGTCAAGGAGGTGGCAAAATAAATGGCAGAATTAAGCCCTGCAAGATGCCATTCTCACAAAAAAGGGTGATTCCTTTCAAAACAAACACAAACAGCACAAGTAGTAACCCCATCAAAGAACTTCTAAAATGTGGACTGATCTTTCCCAAAACTTCAGCTTTCTGGCTTTCTGATTTAATTCCAAGTGCAATAATAAACACACTCCTCTGTTTACAGCTCCATAAATAGTGCCTTGTGTTTTCTGAAACAATGCAGCTCTGGGCTGTCTCTGTGATCGTTTATTTTATATTATCCTTAAGTTGCCATTTATTTACATTTCTGGAAAACAGCTACCCCATGAAACAAATGGCCTGTTTTGTTAAGTCATGGTCAAGGATGTTTCCTTCAACTTATCACATCTAGAAATGCCACAGACAGAAATGCTTTCAGGCTATTTGCTAAGAAAACTAACATAAGCTCCTTATCAGAAAATATTACATTTCCCCGAAAGGTGAACTGTTCTGTCAGTTTTTCAGGCCATGTGAAATTCCTTCTTTGCTGTGACAGGTCACTGAACAGGAGTTGATGGCACACAGTGGCTGCCCAGGACGGCGGGCAGAGCCTTCAGCCACACATGGCTGCAGGTAGTGGCACAGACACAGGAAGCCTTTTCCCTCTGACACATCCAACCCAGGGCTCACATTCCGGGCTGAGGGCTTCTGTGGCTTGCTTGGGGTTGGTTCGGGACTTTCCCCCTCCCCTTCTCTTTTCTCCTTAGGATATATCCACAATCCAGGCAGATGTAGTGCTGTGTGTGCCAGCTCCTTCCCTTTGCATCCCAGAAGCAGCAGCCAGGAAAACTGGCTCCTTCTAGACTTCCTGAGTCCTTATCTATTCAAAGTCATGACAAGAAAGCCAGAAGAGGAGCTGTGTCTCACTATTTCTGGGTTTTAGAGTGGTATCTGATTCTTCATCCTACTAACCTCAAAATATTAGCAGACTGACAATGGTAAGTTTAATGGACAACACAAGAGTTCAGGGAGTAGTTGTAGTTGTTTTCCTCAACCAAATCAGCATTTCCAGGTAGAGTTTCCCAAGTTCTAAAAGGCTGCTCGTGTTCCTGAGAGCTGAGCACCAGCCCCCCTGGGATCAACACTGTACTTACCTTGCTTTAGGCACATTATGCTTATGAACCTTCAGGAAAAGCTCTCCACAGTGAAGGTGAAAGCTCCAGTTGGAAAAATACTCTGATTTGGTGGTGGTTTGGAAATGGCAGCAGAGGAAGGTGCCCTGCTAAACCCTGATGCACCGGCACACACCATGTGACAACACAGAACACACAGGCACAATTGCTTTAAGCAGATTTCCCTTGTGTGTTTACAGAGACCTGCTGGATGCAGGGTTTAAGATACAGACATACCATGGACATTAACAGACAAGGGGAAATCCAAAGGACCAACTGAGGAGACCCATTTTTTTCTTTTTTTTTCCCTAGAGAAACTACTGTTTTTAATCTTTTCAATTCAATTTTTTTTCCTTCTGTCTCTTTGAGTTTGAAAAGCATTTGTTCTATTTTCAGGAGAGTATTTTCACTGTGTGATGATGAGGGGCAGTAGTAGATAAAATTTGAAATAAAAGCTTTACTGGTTGCCATCCTTTGGTATGTCCATGACTCTTCCCATTCTGCCCTTTCCCCACATTCTGGTTGGGATTTAGTGCTGAGGAGAAGTAGCCAGACTGGGCATTGTTACATTCTCTTCTCTCTGTGTTATCACCAGCTGATCTTACCTATTTATTAAATTTACAAAGACACAGATGACCTTATGCTCCAGCCCCACCCCAAAAGAAGAGCCCATTAAAACACCCATTGTTTTCCTACGGCCTCCTCCCCCACACACTGAGGAAAGGCAGCCCTGTGACAGGAACTGTCATGGATCTGCTGGAGGATACCAGTCTGACAACTTCCAAAATCCCAGACAGCTCATGCTTAGATAGGTCCCTTGTTTTCCTTGCTGGGGTTCAGCAGTATCAGGGAGACCTTGGCTGGGTCAAAGACAACAGGACAGAGGCAATTTTTCAGTTTTGTTAAAATTTACCTTCTTTTATCATCCATCGTCTTTTCAGGAGAGCAACAAAAACCCTTTGTTACCAGTATATATGTCCACTACAAGATGGGAATTAAAGAGGCTCGTGCTTATAGCAGCACTGCTATTTGATGCCAAAAATAAGTCTGATGTTTCTATTCAGGAATAGGAAATAACCCTCTGAACAGGCAAGTCACTCCCCAATGGACTTTCTTTGAATTTTCTCCAAAGGCTATTTCCTTTTCCTAAATGTGGGAAATACTTCCTGTCTGCGAAGAAGCACAACCCATATACTGAGCAGAAAATTAATAAAACAAACAAGAAGAAAACAAACAAAGGACCTTTGTTCTGGAAAGAAATGGCACCAGCTATGCTCAGAAAGCATAAAGATACGCAACAGATGAGAGAATAGACAAATACTAAAGAGGTTTCATGTAAGATGATTAAAACTGCTTCCTTTGCTGTATATTTGGCAACACATGAAATTGTGAGTCAGAGATATATCCCCTTCCTTCCAGGACTGCTGCTTGCAGTTCATGAATAAGTAAATGATTAAGAACACTTCAGATTTGGCATTATCAGACATATTACTGGCTCATGTTGTCTCAATCACACCCACAGCTCTGACCACTGGAGAGACTCTCTGTGTCATCCAGCCTGGCTCAGCTCCAGTGGGTTGCACGAGACATTCCATAGTACCCCAAACTCATGGCTGCACCTGATCCATACGGATTTATAGCCCACCACTTTCAGTCGAGACATTCCTCACTCAGTTCCAAGCTGGATCCATCTTTCCTCCCTAACCCAGGGCTTGTTTGTGCTTGTCTGCATGTAGAGTGCAGCACCAGTGATGAGGATTTCAAAGAGAAATCTGTAAACCCGTGAAATTTCCAAAACAGCTCACAAAAGTTACCATACATGGATACATATCATGGAAGAAAAAAATAGCTTTTTACAACATCTATAAAACTGTGATTATAATAAATGTCTGCTTAATTAATACATCAGGACATAAAGCCACTTATTCTCCTCTCATTTGCTATCATTCTTCCTGTTCAGATTTAATAATGTAAAAAGGTTGCTCAGATGCCAAACGGTAAAAATAATAAAAATACATTCATCATCAATATGAAAAGCAGAAATGCCTGGCAGTGCTCCTGGCACTGAGAACACAGCCAAATTTCCTAGCTGAAATCCAAATAACACTTCACCCTGAAATCTTCCAAACATACAAGGAAACATATATGCTATGATAGATAAAGCAGTCTGAGAAATGCACACAGGTGCCCAGAATAACCATTATTACAATATGCACACTAATGGGGGGGGGGGGGGGGAAGGGGCA
>JAWWES010000115.1:3049356-3094356 GCA_035583135.1 Lophotriccus pileatus
CCCCCCCCCCCCCCCCCCCCCCCCCCCCCCCCCCCCCCCCCCCCCCCCCCCCCCCCCCCCCCCCCCCCCCCCAAAGCTTTCAAAATGGTTAAATTCATGAGGGCTACAGAGCCTCAAATTGAAATTATCTCACTCTGCACTGATAAATAAAGTGGCTCTGGTACCTAAATCATGACACTAACTATACGTTTCGATTTTTTTAAGTAGTGATTAGGTGGATACTCAGGGGAACCTACTAGCCTTCCCAGAGATAACAGACTCAACTTAATATCAACTTAAAAAGAGACTTGAATTCTAACCAATCTCATGTAATGAATTGAAATTCTATAGCTTTCAGAGAGGGGGAAGAAAAAAAAAAAAGAAAAAGATAAAAAAGCGATGTGGCTCCATTCTCTAACTTGCTGTCAGGAAATATAATTTGTGCTCTCGGTGATTCACCTAGCTCATATGCAGCATGCAAATTTATTTCCCTAATAATCAGACCTGGAGATTGCCCAAGAGGATTAATAGCATCATTCCTTATGACCGCCAGGATATTATGCACCTCTGACATGGAAAAATTGTGTTAGTTCTACAGAGAAAACGCAAGGATATTTGTCCTGCTAGACAATATAATAGGCTGGTGCATCATCAGATTACAATGTCATTTCAAAAACCTTGAATACAAATAATGTACAGTGGGGGAAATGTTGGTACAACCTCCCTTAATTCAGTAGCCTTGAATTCACATGTATTTTTTTGCCTGTGTTTTTTTATTCCTCTCCCCATTATACTCTGTAAAACAGTGCTAGGAAAAGGCAAAGGTATTTTATATTAAACCCATCTCATTTTGTTTGTTCTTATGTTACTCTTTGAGAACAGCCTATATGGACACTGCAGGATGAAATAACAGAAAATCCACAGCTTCCAGTTCTTCAAAGAGCTGAATACACCCCCAGCCCCAGTGTACGGGATTCCACATGTGAATACAGAGCAATTTATTTGCACAATTGCTTAATTTTGATTCCCGAGTCAAAGCCCTGCATTCTGCAGGCTCTGGTATTCACTGAGAGAGAATTTTAATTTTTCAAATCTTTTTAAAACCAGTTGGTCAGGATTTTCTTTTTTTTTTTTTTTTTTTTTTTAAAAAAAAAAAGAGGAAGAAGGAAAAAAAAAAAAGAAAGAAAGAAATGTTTCCCGCTGTACTTTAGACCAAAGAACCTGCCTCAGAGACAAGACAAAATTTCATTATTATGCGCATGGGAGCAATAAGATTAGCTCCTATTGCTGCCCCTAAGGTGGAGCAGCAGGAGGAACCAATGGGACGATGCTAATGTGTATGTTAATAGTATTCTCCTAGAAGAAGTTGGGATAATTAAACATGTACCATCTCTTTAAGACAGAACTGCACACATTTTCTTTGGATGGGTGTTTACAAGATTTCCAATTTCAGGTCACAGCCATTTCTGAGATTGCTTAAGAAAGAGATGGGAATAAATTATCTTATTCATATATTCAAAGAACCTTATAAAATGTGCAAAACATAACAGTTTTAAGGGGCAAAACATGCATCTTGCCTTGACAGACCTGCTTTGTTATGTGTAGTGTTGTACACTGACCTAATATACTGAACATTTTTAGCTAATATACCTTGTAGGAACCAGCTTTTAATGTGATGGATTTTATAGTATCTCATTAGGGTGTGTTTATATAACCTGATACTAAACACATTTTCAGATTCATGTTCCTTATTAAAATTGTGAGCTGTATTGATTTTTAGTTGAACAGCAACAGAGACATTTTAATATTAGGAAAGGCTGCTCTGAAGTTATTTTCACAGATCACAACTACTGTGACACAAACAGTGCACATATCTCTCATCTTTCTTTACAGCCTCAATTACAAGAACCAGGATGTGTTACCCCACCTGCTTTTCTATTGGATGAGCAATTCTCTGCCTCCATTTAGAAAGCCAAAAAGCATTTTTATTCATTGGTTTGGGGGGGTGTTATTTTTAAATATACGTTCGTGACAAGCCCTCAAACTGTATTTATATTTTTTCTTATAAAGGACCGTGTGTTTTTAAAAACAAAATACCTTAATGCATCTGCTTTTCAAGTTTCCATAACAAACCCAGTAGCTATAGCAATGTTTACTCTAATACAGCAAACACAAAAACTTAGCATTCCGAGCAGTGTAAAAAAAAAACCAAAAACAATGACTTTCACATCCTAATGTCTCCATTTTGTAAACCAGTCTTCAAAGGTAAATCTAATGTCAGCAATAAATAGAGTGGCTCCAATATTTCTCTGAGGAGTCACAGGGAAATAATGATCTTTGAGGCACTGTAAATAGTTTAAATTATTGGAAGGTCCTTGTAAGAAATGAAATACAAGGATTTAAAAAAAAAAAAAAATCAACTCGATTTCTTTATTGTGAAGTTCGGGCATTCGGAGGTAACCCAAATTTTAAAATGCAAATATTTAGAGAGAGAAATTATCGCTTCTGAGACAAGCAAATCACACACTTATTCCTGACTTACTGATTTAATGAACTGGTTGTTAATACAATGCCGTTGGAGAAACCAAAACCAGACGTGGAGCAGTAAGTGTTCATTACATTCCTGCATTTTTCAAATCAACCCTTAAGTCTGCAGCAGGGAAAAGGCTTGAAATTAAACAGCAGCATATAGAAACTCCTGCATTTAACACAGCCACTCGTGCACTTGCCATTTAACTGCACCTGTTACTTTTGCTGCAGCACCACAGCAGCAGTTCAGGAGTCTCCAGTATTTGCTATATTTGGCCTAAGAAATTTTAGGTCTGAACAGGGTCTCAAGAAGAAGATTTCCCTTTATTTTGCCCCTGGCATGCTATTCATTATTAAATATTAAAGTTGTGTCAATTACTTACTTCCATAGTCGATTATTATCCTGGTTATTCTACCAGCTAATCAACTCTTTTCTGAAACATGTCTAGCAGTGACTTTGAATTGAGGTACAGAATATAATTATTTGTGCAAATTTCTTTTGTTTCGTGTTAACCACTGAAATTGGTTAATTACTTTAATCCCCACAACCCTTCAAAAAAAAGTATCTTGATTTACCAATTTATTTTTAATCAATATTAGGACTGAGCTTTGAAAGTTGACTATTCAGCCAACATAAGACACTGCACCAAGAGGAAAAAAAGATATATTTTATACATGTCCTTTAAAGCAGGCTGAAAACACCTTCATCTGACAGACTTTGTTAGCTTTATCAGATCCAAGGCTCTTCTGTTTGAGGTGTAATTATTTTACCATTATTACATGCAAGGCTTTTAACAGAACAGTCATTCCCTCTATTTAAGCAGTAAGTTTTATAATTTATTACATCTCTTTGGTCATCAACTCACTATACAAACAGTTGGTCACCAGTGACCAATTACATTAAGGTTAAGCAACATAACTTTAAATTAGAAATAAGCTAATGTATCTTCATCAAGGGCCTGCTGTGTTTTCAGGGCTGTTTATGAGATGATACTAAATGTGGATATGGAGCACGCTCACTGGGACCAATTCCTATCGGTCTGCAAATGGAAAAGTCCTGAGCCTGCTCAGGTCCAGAGCTAATTAATGGGATAACATCTGCTTTACGCATTCTGCTGGAGTAATTTCTATCAACTTCACTGGGAAGATGCATGGGAAACTATCAGAGAAATAAGTATCTATGCTGAACCATATTAATCTGTAGTGAGGCTGGAAATGGGAATTTCAATTCTCCTATTATCCTAGGGATGGGCAGAGGGGGAGGAGGAGGGCACAGGGTTTGTTTCTGGGCTGATGCAACTGCTGTACTTGTAGCACAGGGTTATATATATATATATATATATATATACTGAGTTCTGTTTGCACACACCCATCACCTGTACAGGGGCTTGTCTTGTCTCTGGGCTGGTGGGTATTTTTAAGAAACAATACAGCAGCAGCTGAGGATGACCACGCTCCTCACGCAACAGCTGGTTTTACACAGGAAGACAGTTAAGGGGGTTTGTTGCATTACTTAAAAACACAGCAGGAATTGCTAAAGAAAAAATGCAGTACTGTAAAACAGGCTTCAAAAGGGATAAGCCACTTGCTGCATTTTCTCAGCCTGTGTACGAGGTGCAGGGATGTGAAGGGCCAGATACCAACTCCAACCTGAGATTCAAATAAACACAACATGGAGGGAACACTGACCCCCCACAAAAACATAATAAAACCCAAAATCTTTTTCTGAAAACCCCACAGACTTCTGAATCCAGGGATCTGCTCCCTTTAATTTTAACATTTTGTCCAAAAATTACTGGGCAATTTTAATTACAGTGAGATGCTTAAAACTGCATTTTGCTCATGAGTTTTTCCTGGTGAAGTCCTGTAGGGCACAGAATCCAACTGCTGAGGGGAGATACTACATTTTGACGCATCCATGCTTTTGTCTGTGTCTACAGATATGTAAAATGTATGAAATTAATGCCCTTCTAAAAATGCCTGTATTGGAAACATGTATATCCTACAAAGAACATATTTACCTAAAAACGCCTACATACATTCAAATATTCATGTCTCTGTGTGTATGCACAAAGAGGGGAAAAAGTCAAAGCAGAAACAGGTAAGCACCAGGAAATGTGGGAGTTTGGAGTGGCAAAACCAGAAGAAATCTTACTGTTTTCTTCGTATTATTTATGCATCTGTAAATGCGTGAGTTTGAAATGGCACAACCAGAAGAAATCATATTGTTTTCTTTATATTATTTTATTGCCCAAGCTATGATTTACAGGTTTAATTCTTTCAAGCTAATTCATACGAATGAATTGCATAGGAATAGCAAAAAAAGAACGGAGGTCCTTACAGTAACAAAATTACATTCATAATCATTCACCTTTACCTAAGAGGTTATGGGTTCATATGTTAGCTCTATAGAATGCTTCTGTAATTTGTTTGCCATTGTAAATTCTCTTTATTTGTTTGCTACAAGGTATTGAAACATTGGGGCTGTTGGGAATTAAATGCTGATTTGAGTAACAATGCTCATCTGTAAATTAATGGTATAAAACATGGAGTTTTCTAACAGGCTGTCACTCAGTTTTATTTATGGAGACACTACTGAGACAAGAATCAAGGTCTTTCAAAGAACTCTGACATCTTGGGCTTTGAGGGGGAAAAATACTATTTTCCTGAGGTTTTTAACTCTCTTATATAATCGTGTAAATTACTGACATGAAACAGTGCCTGCTTTTGTCACATGCAAATGACAACTGGCAAGTTCTTCAGGAAGGAACAGCACACAACAGAGTGACTTCATTTTGAACTTTTGTGTGTGCAGGTGCCTGTGGGGAGGGAGCTTCGAGGGGGAAGGAACAGGATTTAAAGACTTACATAATGTAAAATTCTTATGCGATCCACCCCGTTTGAGAGCAGAAAACACATCTGATTTTTAATTTGCTTAAGCAGCCAAGATGGTTCACTTCAGCGCCATGGCAATATTCTGGTTTGTGGGTCAGACTCACAGACATGGCTACTGCTCTTTTTTTTTCTCCTGAAAATGTGCCATGAAGCACTAGGGCTGTAACAGGGGTGAATCCTCAATTCTATCTCTCCCCTCTCAATGTTACTGGAACCCTTACTTTCCTTAAGGGGCTCATTCAGCTGTCCTAATATGTATACAGTGATAATATAGTCATACGCATAATAAAAAGGAGCTTCAAAATTACAGTCAGCTTAGTAATAATGCAGTGCTGTGCTGGAGTGATTGGCAACTGTTGATCCAATTATATAACTGGTTGCTTCTTAAAATTCAGGGATATGAGACTGATATATAATGTGCTGTAAAGTGTAAAAGAAGTGGACAGGAAATAAGGCGGGTTGAATTTTTTTGTGCTTTGATCAAATTAGAACCAGGTTGATGAAAGGAAATGCCTTGGGTTCTCTGCTTGAAGTTTTGTGCTGTACAAAAGGCTCTTGAAATGATCAATTTTGCACATGTCACTCAGTAAGTTTAGAGAGAACTAGTGCCTGTATGTGCCGGGAAGTATCTGTCACAGCTCACTCCCAATCCCGCCCCACGCCGGACACAGAGGTTGGGGAGCAATGAGCCAAAGGAGGGACCAGCACAAATCACAGCAATACCCCACGTTTGCAGGTTTGTTATTCAGGTTTCTGCACAGCCCTTTGACTCGAAAAACACACATCAGGAAAGACAGCAAAGGGTCATCTGGTGAATCCCCCAGAAATAAATGCAGGATTATCTTTGCTGCTGTTCTTTTAAGCATTTATCTGGCTAACTCACTAACTAGCTTTCATCCATTGTAACCCTCTGCCTGTCCCCTGCTTTTAAAACAGCCACTATTATTTATGAAGTGCTGTAGATGTGCAGTGAGAAGCACGGGGACTTTTTGCTCTTATTTTTCCTTGAGGACAACTTAAAAGGAGAGAAGAAAGCACATATGAAAAGGCACCTTGCAGGTAAGGCTGTGGTTCTTCTGTTGCTTGGTCTGTCTCTGAAGAATGACTCCATAGTGGTTAGGCCTGTATGAGACACAACCTCTCTGGTACTTTTCTGGGATCAATCCCTCTGTACTGTTATTGCTACTCAATGTAGCGATTTAAATCCCACCGTTTCAGTCTTAATGCATTAACATTTCAGCACTCCTCAAATACATCCTGGAAATCTGTCTCCTCCTCGTAATTCTTACCCCCAAATCAGGAATCATATAACATCTGAAGTGAAGCACCTGAGTCCAGTATACATCCATACCCTCTGCTGAAAATACAGTACAGCTAAATGTCTTGTGACACCCCCTGCAACAGGGAGGAGGGAGGAACTACTGAAGGAGCCACGGACATTAAAACCTGCTGAATTCCCGTTACCCTCAGGCCAAAGCCACCACTGTTTTGACATAATCCCCTCTGCAAGGAATGTCTGCAGAAAACAGGGGTTCCAGAAATAATACGGCAGGATGGGGAGCAGTGATGAGACAGGGCAGTAATCTCCATCTAGGCCTAACAACTGCATTTTGTGTGAACTACATCCAGTTGTGGTGGGTATTTGTGCTGGATGCAGAGTAGTTCAATAGCTGCCTGTTTCTCCACCAAAGCAGATCTTCGAAGTTGGTGTTCCCCAGTAACAGAAAGACTGCACAGGATGTTGTATGAATAATATTTGTCTGAGATTCGAGGCTGAACTTAGAGAAGTGTCTTTACAATTTGTGCGTGAGGCACTGCTCAATATCATGACAACTTGTTACGTTATGAAAACATAAGAAACAGGGAAGAATGAACACACTTTGAATAATAGCTTATTTTAAGTATTTTCCCTAACATTGCCTTTTCTTTTTTTTCCCGTTTTGTTTTTGTTGGATTACACTTAATATGATTCCACGACACCGATGCTGGGGATGAAATTGAAAGCTGTATTCTTCTAAAAGTGTTCCCAACATTCCATTTTTTTACAGAGCTGCCAGGGGCTATTCTGCATTCCCACAACAGCTACAAATGTAACATATTGTTTTGCAATAAAAATTAGCTATAGAAGTGTGAAAAACGCCAGAGAGCCAAATGTGAGAAACAAGAGAAGGGGGTATGGCTTTCGCACCCTTTTAGTGGACATTTTATTTATTTTTCAAATGGAGCAGACATATTTATAGCTACTGTATTTCAATTATCTCTAATTTCACACATTTTATGCAGATTCTAGACATTTTAATTGCAAATGAGAAGGGAACTTATTTTTAAAAGTGGAGCAACACAACATTTCAGATCTCAATTTTAATTCCAAATTTATCCACATCACTGTTAAAAACTTTTAAAACCTCATTTACACTGCAACTTAAAATTAGGTGTGACTTAAAACAAAAACAAAAGACCTCCACACCGAGGAGTGACAGCACCAAAACCACATATTCTTAAATCTTTTTCTTTTCAAATTAAAATTTTTAGGTAGGAAAGTTTAGGAAGTTGAAATGACATTATTAATTGGTGACACGTTATTTCAACAGGAGTCAGTAATTTAATAGTATTGTCCATAACTGATGAAAATTAATACGTTACCCGCCCTATTTTCCCTTTCCGTCTCCGTGACTCCAATAACCCAGGGCATGGGTTATTAGCTCAATCCCTGCTTAGCTGTCACTCAATGGTAAAGTCTTTCAAGAGGATAAACCACAACTCAGCCTTTGGCTGGATAAAAATTCCTACTATACCTTAAAAGCATTAGTGACAAATGCCACTCTTTTCCAGGCAATATTCCTGCTAGTTTACTCCTACTGAACATTAAAAGCATATGACCTTCGATGCTAAGTAAGATGTTTGTGACAAATTCAAACGGTGCTGTTCTTAAGCAGAGGTAATTTTCCAAAGGATCCTAGGGCTCCAAATCAAATGAAGGGTCTGGGAATCTGATCTGGGATGCTGGGTTGGAGCAGACCACCTACACCTGCATACCTCTGCAGACCCCTGGTACCTCTGCAGACCCCTGCACAACATAACCTCACTCTGGCCCAAGGCAACAAAACAGACCTGGTTTGCAGTAAGTACTGCCTCAATGTGTGGCATCCAAAATCCATCATCTAGAAACACTGTTCCCAAACCATAAAACATAGGCTGAACATGATCTGTCTTTAAGCAGAAGTACTGGCTTTGCACAAGGACCCCGCTCCTGTCTTTCACCACACACACTCACGTCGACGTGCCCACACTCAACTACAGGTTTAAAAATCACACATGTGCCTACAGAGCCCTCCAAGCTGAGAATCCAGTGCTTGACTCCTCACTATCCACTGAAAAAGATCTTTAAAAGTTCCAACTGCTTGCTGAAATGCATGAAATAATTTTATTATAAATGGAAATTTACTGTCTGGAGCGTGTGGAGTTTTTCTCTGTTTCCTTTCTATTTGGTAATTTATTTAAATGCATTCAAAAATGCATTCAGAAAATGAGACATAGCACTTTGGTTAAGACATCTGTATTTCAAACCAACATCTTCAGAACTGTGAGCAGCTCTGTTAATAGTCTTTTTATTTGATTAGGGTAATCTGCTGCTGTGCTGTCTTAATCTTTATCCACTACCTTTTAACCAATCAATATTTTAGGGTTATAGATTTGGAAGGTAGACGATAATTTTGTAGATAAACTCTGTAGGCACTGCTAACATGCCATGGTTGCACACTTAATATCTTTTCAGAGGATTCACAACTCCAGCGAAGTAAGAATCAGCCCAGGAAAAAAAAAAAAAAGACAAGTAAGTTAAACCTTAAATTTTCAAAGCTGTGTGCAGGGATTTGGCCACCTGCCTCCTATTAATGTCAATGAAAATTTAGAGGTAAGAAAAGCAATGTCTTTTCCCTCAGATCATTTCTTCTTTGAAAGGAACCACAGAACAAGAGAGAGGAAATTAAAAGCAACTTCATACCTCAGGCCAACACCAGCAAGGCCTGTTGGTGAGACAGGAACTGTACAGAGGTAAAACATTTGTTCACTAAATGAGTGAGCATCTCCACACATATCAAAATAGCCAGGCACGAGAAGTTCAGAGGGGAAAAAAATTAGATTTTGCGGGTTTAAAATGGCATTAAAATATATCTTTTTTAATTTTGCTCTGCTAAAATTATCTGTTGCTTATGATATTAATTTTGCTGCAGATAAAATTAGTTGTCAGACCTCTGTTTATGGCCTAATTACCTTTCCTAAGGGGAAAAAAAAAAAAGGGCAGGAGAAATAAAAGCAAGAACAATAAAATGCAGTAATCTATTTTCCAGCAAGAGGGATTCTTGGTGGTGTATTACCTGCATGGGCTTCACTAGTGCTGTTTGTTCACATATCTGTGCATGGTGACCAATTCCTCAGCAAAGAACAAGTGTGATGAATACTGAATATTTCTTATCAGCTCTTCCCATTATACCAAGCTCAAAATTTAAATTCATTTGTACAGCATTCATGTGAATGGAGCTGCAGCCACAATGCCACCTGAATTACAGCCCTACCTGGCACAGCTTGGGAGCAGCACAGACAGAAGGTGAGGGAAGAAGTTGTCCTTTGGAGTGTTCTGAGCAGCACTGCCATGAGATCTGCCCAGCTGCATTTTGGAATATATTTGACAAACAAAAAATTTATATCTGTGTTCATTTCACAAGATATAAATGTCTCTTTCGTGGTAGGAAAACTGCTGCTCCCTGGAAGTGATTCTAATCTGATCTGACACGCGGTATTTGTAACCGTACTTTAGTGTCCCAACCTATTTACAGTGTTTACATAAAACCCACCGAAATCTCCACATTCCTTGAAAAGTTAATCCAGTACAAATATTGACTGGCTGTCAATTGAGCATTATTGACTTGCTCTGGGACTGTGCTTTATTGCCTCAACTGATGGAACTTGTTTTCTTTGCTAAACTTAATTTCTTCTGGGCCCTATCTGGATGAAATGCCATTTGTGAGACTGCTCCTCTCCCACCCACTGCTATGGGGGTGCCTCTCCCACCCCCATGGCAGAGCTGGAGCGGTGGGACAGCCCAAGAACTCTGCAGAAGGAAGCCAACAAAGCCACTCTGTCGCTTACCCGATACCAGTCCCATCTTCTGTAAATACTTGCTCCACACCAGCTCCAACCCTGCTATTGCAGTTGCGTTTGGTTGTACCGAGCAGTGTCTCCAGCAAGGCTGGAAGGGTCTGTGAAACTTTCAACAGGGTCTGTGGAAGGCAACTGGGAAAAGCAAACTGATTCCCGAGGGTTTAAATTCCCACTGTGTCAGTTCACACCTTCACTGGGAGGTGGTGGTGGTTTGGGATTTTTTAAGGAATTCTAAAATTCCAAAAGCTAAAACCCTTGGATGTCTTTGTACCACTCTATCAGGAACAGTACAAATCAGCTTGTCCAGAAGTCAAAGTTCATGGAACACACACACTCATCATGTTTTGAACACCCAAGAAAACACTGTTTATCATTTCATTTTTTTTTAAATCTGTAGTCTCTAGATACAGCAAAACAGAAACCAAAAATAGCAACTTTCACAACATTCCCTGATTCTGCAACAAATTCCATCAAACGTTCTCAGTTCTGATCCCCAGGTCAAGTGTAGCTGACAATAAATCTCAGGAAGGATTTGATATCGTTAAGCTGCAAAACCCAAAAATCTATTACAAAAGATTTATCAGAACTTACAAAAAGTGAGCCCAAAATGTTTCAGTCAATGCGAGGAAGGACAAAAGGGTGGAATGGCAGACAGGGAAGGAAGGGCAGATGTTGAATGACCAGAGCAAATTACAAAGCAGGTATTTCTCTCTGATCTCAAAACAACATTTAGGAAGGAATTTCCCCAAATTTCCAGTTCAGACAGACAGAGGGGGTTTATTTGTAGTTGTCGGGTTTCTTGGTAAAGGAATGTACCAGAGCAGGCACTTACACTTTGTAGGAGCACTATCTGCTTCTCCACACAGGATGCTGTTTGCACCAGGCACAGCTCCAGGGCAGTATTAGGTGCCATCCTCTGCTCCTTCTTCTGTTCTCATCGACTGTCTGGTGAGAGAGGGGCGGAGTCAGGAAAAGCAAGAATATGTCACATTAACCTTCAGTTAACATTGTTTATCCCTTCCAGCTCAGGTGATGAGACAGTACAGCTCTTTTAATCAAACATTCTCAGATCACCCTTTCAGGAACTGAACAAAGTCAGGATAGTTTTTCTTTCAGTTTGCCCCCCACACAGCAAGTTTATTCCGCCTAGTTTACTTTTTTTATTTTAGCCCATACAAGTCACTTCTACAAGACCTCCTCCCTTCCTTTTAAATGAAAGGCTTCTTCTAAACATTTGACAAATGGAATAATCCACCATGCAACACCAGCTATGCCAAGAATGCACCTGCTCCCTGTGAAAATACTTTGGCTAGTCTGAATAAGGTTAGGTGTTAATAGTTTAATTAGCGTTTTGGGGTTAGCTTTGCTTAAGAAAAAAAAACCCACATCACTATATATATATATATATATTTATTTTATTTTTTTTATGATAAAGGGGTTGTTTTTTGATAAAACACCTGCTGGAAAAGACCAATTCATCTTACAGTGGCTTTGCTCCTCTGCCAGATGTCACTGGAATTCCCATTTTCCTGTAAAATCTTATTTGGATATGCCCTTAAGATAAAAGCTGGATCCCAGAGGTGTGTCCACACATGTGACACACAGGCAAGGGCAGCACAGCAAGCCTGGTTTACCCTGGGTTTCTGGTTAGGCAGAATCATTATCATCCAGGCCCAACAGTTTACATCTGACTCTGACAGCTCAGGCTTGGTTTTACCAGGAAAAGGAGAAAACAAATTATGAGAGTCAGAAAACCCCTGAAATAAAGGCTACAGGGGACCCCAGATGTACTTGAACCAACTACAGTCACACCCATCAGCACGAGCTGCAGAAAGTGCCAAAACAAGATGAAAACACAAACAGTCCATGTGTTAAAAAGCTTTTGAAAGGCTTTGGCTGTTGCTCAAAGTCCTTCCCTCCCCAAGTACCTGTACATAATAATAATCATCATCATCATCATCATCATCATCATCATCATAATAAAAACCAAGCCCCCAAGATCAAATAGTCAGTGATATCTTAAGAGAAAAAAAGAAAACAGGCTTAGGAAACCAAATCCTTGTAATAAATAATATATTATGAGTTAAGGAGATGAACTGACAAAGTGGTGCACCTCTAATCTCTTCCCCGCACCAATGAGAAGAGCTGAATCACTCGCACAACATTTTTCTTAAAGCATGTTCAGGGATTGCTCCTACACTCCAGCTTCTCAAAGAATATCATGCTCTACTAATTTACCAGCCTGACTAAGCTACACACCAGCAGCACAGGCAGTCTTAACCTGTTATTTTATATTGTAAGAATAAAACTTCAGAACATTCTCTTCCTAGAATATAATTGACTGTTCCAAGGCAGGTTTAAATCAGAGATGAGAGATTCAAGCCTCTCAGCTGATGCAAACCCAGCTCTCTTTTAGGGGTTCAGAGGTAAGGCTCTTCCTCACACATCTCTGATGTTCAACAGAGCTGTCAAGCCCAGCCGCCGTGGCAGCTCTGACATCAATGGGATGTAAATTCTGCCTGTGGCCCCTATCCACAGACCCACTGCAGCCCTGCCCTGCATCAGGGGCCACCTCGCTCAGAATTCCCAGCTAGGTGTTTATTCCAAACTTGAAATGACAACTCCACCTTAAACAACATTTTTAAATAACAATTTATACAAGGAAAAATGAAATCCAGCACCATGGCAGAGATGCCAGGCACATAAGGAAAATTAACTAGCCCTTATTTCTAAGCCATAAAATCAATGTCACCTTTTTATACCTTCAGTCCCTTGTCTAATACCACTCCACAGATCCCTACCAGTGCTGTGCAGCTATTTCAGGCAAGGCAGAGGTAAAGTCCATGAGAGAGGACTTCCCACCTTCCACCAGTCCTGTGTTTCGCTATCAAGGGCACATCCCTTCAGTTCTTCCTCTCTTAATTTTGCCACCTGGCAAAAAAAGTCTCTACAACACTCAGGGGTAGGGTTAGGGTCAACTTTTGCGAAAAAAAATATGCACCTTCCAAGCAAGAATTGTTGAAGGAGGGACTGCTTTTGGTGTGGCACATCACACAGGAGTTTGGGTTTAGTCCAAGAAAGCATTTCAACTTAAAAGCAAAAAAAGAAAAGGAAGTGGAAAAAAAGAAACGACAGTGTGGAGTGTTTAGCTGGCAATAAAGTAGTTGATTTCAAATTTCAAAGTAATTGGTTTTGACATTAGTTGTTTTAGTATTGCAGAGATTTTTTAATGATGCAAGGATCAGAAACAACTGTGCCCTCAGTTGTGTCTAAATGGAGTTTTACTGGTCACCAGCTCCAAGGAACAACTGGCAGAGCTGAGGCTCATAATCCAAGTCAAACACATGAAAGTAGGAGAACTAAGGAAGTGTAAGAATAGTATTAAAGGATTAAGAAAATTCTAGAAAAAGGCTGTGTCAGTAGCAAATACAAGTAATTGGTTTTCAAAGTTTGACTTTTCTTCAACAGTGTTGGGGAGAATCCCAAAGAGAACTTAGAAATGCAAGTACATTCTGCAAACTATTTGCTCGTAGCCCAGTATTTTTGTATTAAAATCAACTCACCTACCAAATCATTCTTCTCCTATGCCACACCCCACACTTCTGTTTACACTTTCTCATTGCTCCACAATTTTTCCCTACTAATGGAAGTGGATGCCAAAACTCTAAGTTGGTTTGGCCTTCCCAGCACAGAGCAGTGGGAAAAGGAATCATTGCTGCAAACCCACAAAGCTACTGCTGCTGGCAAAGGCAGGAACTGCAGCTGGATTTTAAGATGATTTAAAAAAAAAAGGCAAAAAAAAAAAAAAAAAAAGGAGAGGAAAGGGGGGAAGGCACCATTTTTTCAGCCCAGCTATTTGAGAGATAATTGCTGTAATTTTGTCTCTCCTCAGTCTCCTCACTAGGCAAGCTTACTGAGGAAGGCAGATTTCTAGTTCTTAAAAGTGCTATAATTCACACTTTTCTAGAAGAAGTTTGATTAGTTTGAAATTTACACTTGACCATTTCCAAATTCTAGGATAAGACCTAAAAAACTGTGTGTGTGGGGGGGGAAAAGTCAAAGAAAGAGAAACAAAGACAGACAGACAGAAAAAAAAAATGAGATCAAGCCATGTACTGCTGGGGAAAAAAAAAAAAAAAGATTTTCACTTAGTCTGGCACAGTGTTTTCATGTTTTTTAAATTGCTCTGTATTTTCACAGCTTCAGCTGATATTTCTGAAATATGGAATTTGCATTTTCTAGGTGGGGAATGCTGCCAAAGCCGCTAATCCCAGGCAGATGTAAAGTTGCACCACTATATCGTGATGTGGCTCCTTAAAAACAACTTAAAAGCATTAAAAAAAAAATAAAAAACCCACAAGAAAACAACCACACAACAACCACCACAAATATTCACTAACCCATATGGTCAATAATTGCTGTTTAATAGTCCTCCTATTACAAACCTAAAAAGCAGCAGCCAGAATTACCAGCAGAGTATTAATAAACAGGAATGAGTTAATAGTGCATAAAGACCTTCTAGTGGAACAGTGGGGGAGTTGAATATTCTTTTCTTAAGTCAGCTGTAAGTAATTACTACATGGTGTGCTTCTGACTATTACCATAACAGAGCAATTGGACGTGAAGAATGGATAATAGTATGGACATGGAGGTATTTTTAGAATATCAGCAGTGAGGCAGGTAAATGCCCTACTCAGGCACAAACCTTTAAATAAGTTTAAATAACTTTTCCTAATGACACCTACCCCGAGCAGATTTCTGAAAAGATCAATCTAATGAATTATTAAAGTCACTTTATAAAGACATGTCTTATGATATGTAAATAAGGGAAACAGCAAAAAAAAAAAAAAAAAAAGGAAAAAAATCTCAGGCAGCCGTTGAGCAAGCAGGCAGAATTCCAGTTGCTGTATAATCCCAGGTTTTTCCCGGTCCCTTCAGAGTAGTGCCTTTCTCTGTCTGAACATGGACTGTGCTCTGCCTGCTTCCATTGGCTGCTGGGGCAAAAACCCCAGTATTCAAATAACTGAAACTGGGATTGCAGGAATTGTGGGGTTTTGACAAGTGAGGAGTTAGCTCAGTGATTTAATGCTGCACATCATTTGTTTTATAACATTGCTGTAGGAGCATTCAGTGAGATGCAGCTCCCTGTTTGAAGCACTGTCCATCCCTCCCTCTATCCAGCAGTTTCCATGGGCATGTGCAGGCTGAGATTTTTGTCTATCAATCAACACAACCCATGCTGTTATACAAAAACTGCTTGAGCCTTTATTCAGAAAGCAGTAATTTTACAAATGCACTGAAACCTAATTTAAGGAGTATTTTGAATTTTTCAGGCTACAGGTCCTTCTCCTGCTATGTTGCTACACAGGGCAGATGTTGATTTTTCAATTTGCAGGTTTGTTAAGCATCATGGAATGTTTTGGTTCTCAATCAAGAATATTCTTCCCAAGTGATCGCAAGTCCTGTGCCTGGAAACAAATGCATGTCCTTTCTCTTTCTCAGCAGCACGTGTTCTGCATTGAGCAGGAGTATCAAACAGATAACATGACATTGTTTATCAGACCAATATACACATTTTAAGTCTTAGGCTCTCGGAATGCAATGAATTTGCAGGTTATGTTCTACGAACACAGCTTATATAAGGCAATTCCATTTACAGTGTGTCAGACCTACAGTTCTCTTCAGAAAATCATGCACTGGGATGTCCTTAGTATTGTGTCCATCCACTGATGTGCTCCTATATTGGTCAGCTCCCAAGAACCTCATCAAAGCAACAGCCCCTGTACTGATAATTTTAATGATGAACAGTATGTGGACATACAAAGAATTTTAAGAAGAGGGAATGTTTCCATTTGCATGCACACCAACAGACAGGATAAAATGATTTTGGCTCCCCTAAAGACAACAGAGATTGAGCTGCCGAGTTCCCCCACAGTATTTTCTATCTTCAGCAATGGTTTATGACTAATCTGCTGCCACATCATTGATATTAGTCCTGCATTTTCATGTAACTATCAGATACAGCCCTAGAAATCACATTGTGCCAGATCCACCTCTGCATAAAGTTGCTGAGTTCAGGGCATTTTATCAAGACGGGTTTGGCCCTTTGCAGTCTTCTGCCCCATTAAATCTGAAGATTATGTGTTGTTCTTAGTCACTGCACTGTTATCATAATGGAGAGCTGATGTTATAATGTGGGTCAAACAAACAGCTAATTGTTCTTGGGCATGGCTTGAGCAAAAACTGAATGGAGAGGCTGGAGACATTAATAATAGTACTTGGTGCAATTATAATAAATAGCTTCTATCAGAGGATTTAAAACCACTCTGCCATCCTTGCAAACACATTGCTAAGTGTTTCTGATACTCCCATTTGAAAGTGAGACCATCATCTTAAGACCAGGCTCACACATCTAACTACTGGAGCAGGGAGAATTAAACAATCAGGGAAGCCATACACGATAAGAGGCAAGCCTTGCAGAGTCGGGCTCAGTGAGCCAACTTGGAATCACAGCAGAAGTCTGAGAGGACATTTTTACACAAACAAGGTAAATAAAAAGAAAACAAATAGGCAACACTGAAAGAATAAAAAATGCATATGGACTAAGGTTGAGCGTTTTTGTTTTGTTGGGGTTTGATGTTTTGTTCCCCAAAATTAAAACAACACATTTGCTAGTCTGGCACAGAGAAACCTGTGTGAGCTCTCCAGTCAAACCCAGGACTCAGCACAAAGCGCTGGATTGGAGGAGCAAACTTTCCAAATGTAAGGACTTTCAAGCAGAGGACTGACTTCTCACCTGCATAGAAAAATTTTTGGATCCTTCTGGTACTGCAGACACACACATACCCACACGCACATGCACTTACACACACATTTATTAGAATATTAAACAATACCTCAGGCTATATCCTGTATGGAAAACTTTTATGTAGAGTAGAGACTTCCAGCCTTACATAGGCAAGGCAGAGAAATGGTGAGAAGAGGAACACAAAGAAAAGACAGAAATCACAAAAATACAGAGCCAAGGTCACCCAAACTGACTCAGAAAGTGATTATAGGCAGAATAAAACTGCAGGTCTGGAGCTGACACAGGAAGGAGGGGGACAGAGCGAAAGTGTGAAAAGTAGGGTGACATAACACTGTTGAGAAAGTTTCAACACAGGGGAAAACACCACAAAAACTGATCTAAAGAACTGTCAGGCAGGAGTGAAGGCACAGGATGCACAAGGGCAGGGCAGTTGCAAAGCCAAATGTTTTTCGCTTTTGGTGGACAGCACTGCAAAAATATTGTTGCCCAAGTTCCCTGTATCTCTCCAGTCCTCAGCCACATCCTTCAGAGGTCTTCTGCAAAGACCAAGAGGGATGCAGTCAGCAAAAAGAAGACAACAGAAGCATTAGCACTTGTCCAGGACATTTGACGTATTTACGGAGAATAAAATTCAGCTGTTTGAATTATTAGCCTGGGGGAAATTGTTTTGGGGGTCTCATTCAAGCTGTTCTTCGGGATGCATTCTGTCCTTCAAAGCAACCTGAAGCTTGTGCCGCTGTGTGAATTCTCAGAAAATAAGATAATGGATTACTTTAAAATGATTCTTCAGAAAGACTGGGTATACTTTAAAGTTTTCCAGTGTGGCACACTGGCCTTACATATTCCATCTTAACACAAAGTGGAATGACTGAGTCAGTAGTTCTATGTAGAAGTATTTGGGTTAACAAAAGTCTCATTACACATTTCTTTAACACTAAACTTCCAAAAGAATCCCAAGGTCACCTGACACCAACTTGGACACCTCTTGAGAAAGTACTGAGCATATTCAAAGCTTCCTCCGTGATGGGCTCAGTGCTAAAGTGTTTAAGGTCCACAATTATGCATCATTTCCTTAAAATGGCCTATTTTTGCTTTCTTGCTCTGCAATGAGAGAGCAAAATGAAACACTTCTTTTAAAAAATCAGGAGTGAATCATTCATGCATAGCTGCAAATGTTATTCGTGTGTCATTGGCATCTCAAGATCTCAGGCAAAAGAGGGACACTGGAACATGGATTAAGAGACATCACCTTCCCCAAAGAGCTTTTACTTAGACAAGAGACACACACATGGGAGGAACTTTATGGCATCCTTATCTGATATTGTATAGAGAGAGCAATTTGTCTGAACACTGAGCATTTTTAAAATATGTGACATAAACCTGCAAAGGGCGATGAGGGAAGAACTTCAAAGACTGCAACAGTTTTTTATTTTATTCACCCACCTACCTTTATGTCTGTTCACTATCTGGAAATGTTGTGTAAGCCAGGGAAGGCTTGGAGAACTTTTACCCAAGGCTGAGTACGATCAGGGCAATGGCACACACAGCCTGTGTCTCGCTCCTCCCAGCCTTGCTGCAGGGATAAGTCAAATACCTGAGTTCCAGAGGTCAAACTGCAGTACTTTAAGAGAAAGCAGCAATATTTGAGGGTACCCACAATGCTGAGACAAGCACCCCAGTGGATGGATAACTAGGGGGTGGACAAATAGAAGTGGGCACCACACACTGCAACAGCTCCCAGTCATCAATCAAGGATGCCCAAACCACCATAACTTCTAAAAGAGGCATCACTCTCACACTTCCAATAAGATTTCCACATTTTTCCTGCTGCTCTTTGCTGGCCAGGAATTCACCACATGTAATTGCCATTCCCCTCATACACGGCAGAGCAGTGTGTGCGCTGTGACTCGAGTCCAACTCCTGATTTCACGCAGTATCACTCATTAACTGAGCAAAGCTGACACCAGCCTGGATCACTGGAACATAACAGCCAGGCCTCATTTGACTCACTTGCACTGACATGATGACCTGGAAATATTCCCACTTTTCTCTTCCTTTCTTTTTCTGGTTTTAATTCAGCTGATGAAAACACACACTGCTTTTCCCCCTTCTGTCGTGCCACCGTTTCTACTTTCCAAACACACTTTTTCTTCTCCCACTCCTTCATAATTACACATTCCCTTAAGATCCTTTCCTGTTAGCCAGCTTTCTTAGTTACCCCTAATGGGCCATCCACTCGGCACCATCATTTGCCAACCTGACCACATTTCTCTATGTGCAGCAGTTTGATGGGTAGATTTCATTTGCTCTTAACTCTTCATCATTTTTTTGAAGTTGTCTCCAGGCTGCAAAGCTTCTTGGTGCCTTTACCACAGTCCATGGTAAGGTTTTAAAAGTGGTGTCCAACACCACCACAGCAGTGAGGTCACCAGGAGACTGAAAGTAAGGGCTACAGAGGGGGGAAAAAGTGCTCCCCTGTTCCATCCTCACATGGGCTGTAAAAAAAGTTCAAAATCCATGGGAATTGAGCATGCAAAATCGAGCAGAACTGGCCACACTCTGAATGAGGAGAATTCTTAGAAGAAAATTCAGATTTAATCCACTTAAAGTGCAACAGTCAATTGATAGTCTGCGTGTCTCTGCGTTCGCTTATTCAACGGCAACAAAAATAACGCAGCAATTACACTCATAAATGAAATACTATATATAAAGGATTAGCTCAAGCTTTTGGAGCAGAATTGGACTTTAATAGCCACATACCCTGCCTAAAAAATCTAAATAAGGAGAAAGTCTTACTGACATGCACTATTTATTGGCATTTATATAGTGCCAGTACACAAGCAAACATTTTAACCTTTATCTGCTTTTCAGTATTTGGCTTGGCTTCTAATAACAACTTCAAGCAGTTCCTACATTAAATGCTACTACACAGTCTCCCAAAACAGTGAAAACAAACCAGAACACAGCAACATTTTTTTAAAGGATGTAACGATCAGCATAAAGCTGTTATTTTTCTGCTGGGCTCTGTTGTGACAGTTTCCATGGCCAACCCATTAACATATTTGCTGTACAAGTATGGTCATTCTACGGCCTTAATTAACTTTCAAGTGGAGAGAGCTGAGGCTTACCACTTATTAAATATCCACTACAATAAGTTACAGTTTTACCCTTCCAACCTCGCTTAGCCAAGACACCCAGAAGAACCAGCCTTCCATCTGACTATAATTTTGTAATTGCTTTTTACTGAAATTATGTTGAAATTGGACCCCCCTATGTAAATGCATTTTGCCTGGTTCATCTAAAATTGGCCACCCCTAATCAGATCTGGTTGATATTTGATTGAATAAGTGGAAAATTAAGTTTCTCTCTGATAATGCTGTGCTTTTGCCTCCCTTTCATTATGTATAATGTAGGCATTCTTTGGGATGAGATTTGAAAGTGTGCCCCCTAGAGAACAGCAGCAGGCAGACACGTTGGGAAGGCTGCTCGGAAAGCTAATCCTGCTCCAAGTACAACGCACAAACAGTGTGGTTACACCAAGCAAAGCTAATTTCAAGGCAGCACTTTTATTCAGGAAGAAAGAGAGGTGATTTGAGATTGAATCGAGTCAGAATTGGGTGCTGTGATTAGCCAGGCTGAGCTGGTAAGGTATAGGCATAATGATATCATTATTTCCATGCGCCCGCGTGGCGTGAGCATCAAGTAGTGTAATGCTCTGTGTGTTTAAACTCATACACTGCCAGCTGAAAGCAACGGAATCCACCTCCACAGAGTATAAAATAGGACTTGAGTTCGGGGAAAAAAAATAATTCCATAAAGGGAACACGTGAAAAGGCCACAGGAGTGCACAACTGAAAAATACATAAAAATGCAAATTTCCCTAAACTTCATCTTCGGATGGACTGAAGCATAAGTGAGAACTTCAACAAAGCTATAGAAAAAGATGACAGGTCTGAGTTTCAGAAATTTAAGACAGCAGTAGGATTAGACACTTTGGGTTGTCTTCGCATGCATTTCTTATGGAAGTTAATTCCATTTGACATGCAAGACCAAAGCAAGATTACAGAGGCATAGCCCCATGGCGAGGTGTATGCTGGAGCTAAAAGCTGGGATTTGAATAATTGTGCAGGCTTACTCCAAGAATCAGGCGAGAACAGAATGAATGGATTATTACAAGGAACTTTGTACATTTTTAACTGCTGGACTTAATAAAATACCCTGTGTGTAAGACTGGTATTATGGTCCTCTGCACTCAGTCTAGTTGAAGTTTGTGGTAGGATCTATCAATCGTGAGGAAAAACAGAAGCTGTTAAAAAAGAATGTGCAATGAAGAACGGGGCAGGGCCGTGCCCCACACCATCTTCTGAGGGAAGCAAATCTGGAAAGCTTGGGTTCAAAATATTCAGGCCCAAAAAAAGTTAAAGGGAATTAATTTCCTGCATAAAAGAAGGGTGAAGGAACACAAGAGATTAGATTGAAAAAATGAGGAGAACAAAAAAAAAAAAAAAAAAAAAAAAAAAAAAAAAAAAAAGGGCAAGTTTTTATTTCAGTGTTTCAGCTTGTTAGCCAGATCATTTATTACCGAGAAAGATTACTAATCCACACATCATTTTTTTTTAAATTGACCTCTTCCCTTTGTGTCTGTGGAAGCACTTGTCTGTAAAAGGAGGTAATAGCTGACTGCTCCTTAGAGTCAGTGATGCTTAATTAACTGTCCAGTGAGAATTATTGAAATACTTATATAATTCTTATTTAGCACTCATTAAAGTGAGGGATACAAATGCTGGACAATGAGAGGTTCAGGAAGGCTTTGAAAAGAAGGAGTTGGTACTCTAATAGCAAAGAATTACGAAAGCCTGCCCATTAACGGTAATAGAGCAGACCTTTCATTTTAAAAGTCACTGGCTCAGATCTGGACTTATCTGATATTTTTAAAAAAGCTCCTTCATCTAACCCCCTGGCAATAGAGGATCTCCAATTCCTCCTGGCATCTCTAAGCAGACTGTGCAGCAGGTGAGCAAGGGAGGTAAATGGAGCTTCTCCACCTCCCTGTGACGATGCTCAGGCACCCTCAGTGGTTTGGCACAGCTCCCACCCCTCCAGCCCCCCAAGAGCTCACCAGCTGCTGAGGTGGCACCAAGGCAGGTATGACAGACCCAGCTGTAATGGTCTGTAGTGCAACAGTATTAACAAAATATTTTCTTAACACAGGACTTGCATAAAACCTGTCTGCGATTATCAGTTCACTACAGAGAAAGAAAATCTCAGGTGACTGCCATTTTTCCCTAAAAATAATCTCCATTTCATTTCAATGGATGCTTTGGAAACCTGATGGAAAAAGTGCTGAGTATACTGAATAATTTGGCAGCTTCCAAACTGGAGATGAAGAGCCTGCTGGGTACAGAGCAATGGTGAGATTCAACACCACCCATAACTCACCCTGTGATGTAGATTATGGCAGCACAAAAAACCAATCTAAATTCATCAGTACTCTTTGTAAGACAAAAAGAACATGCATGCACATCTTCCAGGCACAATCAAATCTTTCCAGGAACAGCTGGCTAAAAAGAACCAATTGTCACAATTTCAGTGGGTTTCTTGTAGCCCAGCTGGGTTTACAGAGGCCAAATACCTCAACAGTCTGCCCTTTGAAAATTTATCAACAATACGGAGCAACATGACCATCCTCTAGAGAATTCTGAAGGTTCATTCCTCCACTGAAGGTGTGCTGCATTCCTCTCTCCAATGTGTCTATTGTCAAAAGTTCTTGAATCTACAGGAATTCACTTAGAAATGAAGCTTAGATATCCTTTCTATTCATATAATGATTGATGAAACACGAGGGAAAATAAATTGAATTATGTTAAATCTCCCAGGGAAACATAATTAAGCTGTAAAGCATTCCCTTGAAATCCTTGTAGCACTCAGGCTGTGTCTCCTACTACATGATCAATAATAATATTAAAGACAATTATTTTGAAGGACTGGCATGAACTTTCAGCTTTTACTAAGTTTTATACTATTAAAAGCTAAGGATTTGCTTGGCTGCCATATCTGTGAAATCTTTCTATACTTCCAGCACAAGGTTTCTTTCTCAAGTGTCATGGCTGGGACTTTTTCTTTCCTTCTTGGTACCTAATGCAGTTCTTCATTCTATGATATATGTCTGTGTATAGTTCAGTATATGTACATTACAGAAACCACACTGAAGATACCACAGACATTACACTAGAAAGGAAACGGGGCCAGCCTTTTACCAAAACAATTTTGGCATAGATGGAATAGATTTTGGCATAGATGGGCAAAAAAGGCTTGGGGAAAAAACTTGGCTGGTGAACAGTAACTCTTATCACGGCAACAAAATTATGTAAAAGATGATGGTGTGTTTTTACTACCTACAGATAAATATGAATAATTAGTGTGTTATACACATGTATTTTTAGTATGTATATTTATGATTACATTTAAAACACTATAAATACATTCTGGTTTTAACAACATGCCCTTGCTTATGAAGGCTTATGTTAAAAAAAATAAATAAAAACCAAAAAAAATTCCCTTACATCTTGACCAGAAAAATTAATTCAAATGCAACTGTGAAAATGACATAAAAAGCACAGCAGTTCTGAGTAACTTTAAAATACAATCCCAGGCACCATCCCTGAAGAGTGACCAAGACTTTCATCAAATGTCACAATGTGGTTTTTTTCAAAGAGAACTCTCATTGGGCAAAGAGCTTCCAGTTTCAGGAATGCGTGTCATAAACTCACAGGTACGGAAGGGAGATGGACTTCTCAAATAGGAAAACATACATTACAAAGAACACAAAAGGCTTCAGAAGGAAGCAGACATCAGATTTGGAACACTAAATACTATTATGAAAGCAACAAATAGAGCAACAATAATTAGAATACCTGGGCACTCTGGAAACCTCAACAATACATGTAAGTAATAGGATTCAGGATGCAAATAAGTTGGGTGTTTGCTTGTTCCTTTAATGACAGAGGCATTGGGAAGGCAAATTTGAGACCCTGCAGGAGAAGCCACATAATTTCTCCACAAAGGCAGAGGAAAGATTTCACAAATGAGTTTCATCCTAAAGAAGATCAGAGTAAAATATATGGAGCTGGATGACATAATGGGCTGTAGCTTAAACGCAGCCCCCGACAGCACCCGGCTCTGAAAACCAGGCTGTGAGTAATTGAATGTAAGACGAAGCAAAAATACAGAAAGGCCAAGCTGAAGAATAAAAATGCAGTGTGTGTAACAGCACTGAGAAGAGAACAGCTCTGTAGAACTGATTAATAAGAAGAGCAGTGAACAGTACAGAGTGGATTTGCAGAGATTAGAACGTTGCAGGCTTTGTCCAAAAGACTGTATAAAGTTCTTATTGGGTTTGAATTTAAATAGGGTAAAATTTATCTAACACTATTAATGTTTCCCTTTGACCTTTAAATATATCCTCCCTCCACCCCCCAAAAAGGACACTTTAAATACAGCATGTTTACCCTGCACTATTTTATACCTCCTGAACACGTGTGTGCAAAAACATGTGTGCACAGTCTGTTCTATCAAACCATCAGGAACAAACTGCTTTGATACTGGTAGCCTAAACCAAGAGAACACACACTTTGATAAACCCTTCAAGTCATGTGTCTGCATGAACAAGTTCAAAAATTAGAAATACGAGTGCAACAGGAAATGCAGCATGTGGCAGCTTCACATCATAGAAGTTTAAATCAGTAGAAAGAAATTTTTATAAAGATATGAAACATAAAAATGGACAGAGTAGTAAAACTGAGGATAATATTCAAAAGCAGACATCTATAGACAACAACAGGACACTGAGTGAAGATGGCAGCATCAAAAAAATGCAATATTCAGTGACAAGTTAATGACAGAGACCATCATTACAGACAGAATTAAATGGATAGATTGTGGGGCAGACATGACAAGGCAGATTCAATTTTCTGGTTACAGTGCTGCCTTTAAAGCAGGACAACTATACCTCAGCTACAGTGTTCTGGAGAACATGTACCTCCTTGTTACAGCAGATAAGGAGCTGTACTCAGTCTGGAAGCACAGCAGTTACACATGGGGAAAACAGAGAGTTTCACGTCCATCAAGATGAAATATTTGCCACGGACTGAAAACCAGGACCAACCAGAGAGGCACAAGGACAAATAGAGTTCCTAAAGCCCAAGCTTATCATGGCTAGCAAAGAGAAGACATTAATGTATTTAAAACTGTCTAAGTAGTTCCAATATATAAAAGCCTTGTCAATAATGGAAATGCCGTTTTTCAGTCCCCAACCTCTCGCCATTTTGGAGGGGTCAGAAAGGATTTTTAAGATAAGCTGGGTTTTTTTATCTAACTTTCCCTGTCTAAAAGATTAGAAACTTCAGAGTTGACTTAGCCAAGTCTCGCCTTCAGCCAGCCTGAGCTCGTGCTCAGGATGTTTTGGATACCTCTGCGAGTTCCCCTCTGGAGTATGAGCAAATTTCAGGATTGGAAAAAAACCTACATAATCTGTTTAACCGGTGAAAGATTAAAGCAGACACTACTATTTTTAAATGTAGCTTTCCCACGCATGCTCACAAGGGCTTCCCCTATACACAAAGTTGACTGAAGGGAGGGGTGGGATTGAATAACAAATTGGTGTGATACAATCACATCACTCACAATCACATAATGGACTATATCCCAATTTTCAAAAGGCATAAAGTATCCTCATTAATACGATAAGTGCAGCAGTCAAATCAGTACTATGATTTTATCAGGGTTTTTGACTGTACATGAATTAGAATATAAAATGCATACAGAATTTTTAATGGGAAGGCTTTAACATTCCATGAATGTATTTCTCACTGTCATTTACATCGCATTAAAGTGAAATTCCACATAAAAGCAGAAAGAGAATACTCTAGGTCCTAAATTACAGTTTTTCATAGTTGTCATGTCCACATACTAGGAACCTTATTCACAAGCTGTAACGTTCTCTTGAATCTGAAAAGGGGTAGGTGTTTGTTTGTTTGATATGGCTGCAAGTGGAGTTGTCCCACAATAAGGTTACATGGTCAGGATGGAGACTACAGGGATCTTTCTGGGGTGCAATTCTATTCACTGCCTGTTCTACAACAGGTTCCTAAACCCTGGACTTGTACTTCTCATTCTCAGCAGGGCTCCAAAATTGTTACCATGTTTAGGGAGATGTTGTTACCTTCTTTTAGCTCGTTTCATTTTATCCTGTGCCTTTCAAAACAGTAGTTTAAAATAAGGTTTTCTGACAATTATTTATCTTTAAATCCAAAGGGATGCATTTAGTCCTCAAGAAGTAAGTATGTACTATTTCTGTATGCATTAAATTTTACCATGAAAACTAGCTTTTACAGTCTGTTTTCTGAGATCCAGTAGTTTCATGCTGCCTCAGATTTGGTTCATCTTACAGAAAAAGAGGCTGTAAACTCAGATTTCTTCTACACTCAAACCACCTGGCACAGACCAAGGGATGTTTCTGACCAGTATATTACAGTTGATCTAAATTCTTCTCTTCTCCAAATGCTGTCAATTAAAACACTGGATTTTCTTTTCCCAGCACAACTGGAAATGTTGGGTTGCAGTATTAGTCCTGGAATGCAAGTTCTTATATTGCTTCTTATAAGAGGCAGGTTAGTTCCTTCTACAGGAACAGCAGCACACCAGGCACTTCCCTCGATGCTGAACACACAAAAACTCTCAGTGGTACTTTGATATTCAAACCTGGAGTTCTTTCCCTGATAAAAGCAGGTATTTAGATTTTTTATTTACTTTTTTTGTAATATTCTGATATTGATAAAGGCATCACTTTTGTGGGATCAACTATAGGATTCCATGACATACAAAAAAAAAATGCTGGACTTCAAATGGTGAAAAATCATACGGTCTTCTTTTCTGTTCTTTTCTAATTTTCCACATACTGGGTCTTAGATTTCTGTTTTCTGCCCTTCCTACCCCCCAATATTGAATCTACTGGCATCTGCAAGCACTTTTTTCAGCATAAGTAGGATAAACATATTTGGGAGGAGGAAAGGCATGCAGCATCTAAGCATCTGGGAAAAAAGAAGAGGAAATATTACTGGATTCATAACAGAAGCAGCTTCAGCTTCAGCTGTGTCTCTTGGCTGTGAATTTACAGATCCTTTCAGGCCAGGGAGCAGCAAATATCAGCATTGCCACAGTTAGGTTCTAGTAACCATTTATCCATGCCAGGGCAGCGATGTTACTTCTTGAAAGAACCACACAGGCTGTTGCATATGATCAGTGCTGGTTTTAGTACTGCATAAATCACTACAAGGCTGGGGACTTTTATTTAAATAAAGGATTTGTAGGAAGTGATACCTCCTGCAACTGCCTTTTTGCAGAACAAACAATCTGCTCCTCAGATACAGGAGAGGAGATGGAGAAGTAAGAATGGTGCTTCTGACTGACTGTGCCAGGGGCAGGTTACAAAGGAAGAAAACTCCTTGATTTTAACTACAGGTGAACAGTCCTGGTCAGGGCATGGCATCACTGGGCATTGCACAGAGGAGAGTTTACCCAGTCAGCTTTAATCCTGCTACATTCAGAAATTAGGAATATTCAGATTCTTGCATTCTGAGAAATCTGTGCAAGACCTATAGTTGACACTGCTTTCTAATTAATTAACTGAACGTAATCCAACAGGCACCACTTTTTTCCAAAGCAGGAAGGAATCGGAGCATTACTGTGGCGTTAAGTGGTGTGGTATCAGTTTGCACTATCATCTTTTAGGTGAGATATGAAACAGAGGTCTGATCTATAATCATATTCATAGATCAGAGGCTATATTTTAATAAGTGTTAAGGCTGGAAGGCTGCACTGGGTTTAATGTTGACTAAATCAGTTTCAACTCCAAAATCCACTTTGCGATTTCCCTCCTATGTAGAAATACTCATATCCTGCTCTAAAAATGTCACAATGTTGCAGTTTATGAAGGATTCTGCCCTCCTGAAAGTGCTGCCTTTCTCTCCAGGCGAGTTGAAGCCCATGCACAGGGACACAAGGAACAGGACCATTTTCAAATCTGACCTTCCAAGGTAAGCAGTCAGACAAACCCACTCAAACCTACGTCTGAAAATTACGTTTGTGCAACTAAAAAGGTTATTTTTATAGTTTCTTAGTGTGAAAAATGATATATAAATATGGAACATTTCATGAGACAAGGGTACAGAAGCAGTATTTTGTAATTTTAAATACAATCTTTTTTGTCTTTAAGTGTCTTTCATTTCTTCTTACGAATGCCTTTGGCTCTAACGAGATACAACAAATGAAATAAACATGAAGAAAAAAGAAAGAATCACAAACAAATGGGTAAAAATCATTTTTACATGTAAAAAAATGTACAGTAAGTTGATGAGTTGGTTGGTTTCTATCTGAAAGTCAATGTGCACATAAGAAAAATCTGATCAGCTGTTTGCATGTGAAAGATATGTAAGTCTTGCCTTTACTTGACGTTTTCTGATTAGGATTTTAGGTATTATTTCTGATGTTTTCTCAGATTGACATCTATGGTCTACTTTGATAATGAATACCCCAAGAGAGCACAGAGACAAGGCTGGGTCTCAGAAGCTTGGAGGATTTCAATCAAAGATGGTTTGTTAATAATAAAGTAAGAAAAAAAGCCATTTGCTTCTTTTGCAGTGACTGCAGCTCTGACCCTCTCTTGGTCCTGCCAGGCCTGTCTGAGCAACAGCAGAGTTCAGTGGTAATTAAAGCAACAGTGTTGTGAAAAAAGTGTGAATTACTTTTACAAGAAGACTTGGATGTTGCTACCGACTGACAAAGCACAGCAGGAGAACTCTGCTGGATATTAAAGAGCCATAGTAGTCACTATATCGTAAGGTGGCTTTCCAGCACAATGCAAAATTGTGACTTTTCACAAGTTTATACCACAGGAACCATTTGAGTTATCGGCTTAAATTTTAGTATGTTTCATAAGGAACACAGTAGACACCATAAATGTGTCATGCTTGGTAAAACCTGGTCCTGTTTAAATTATATAGACCCTAAATACAATTCTTACCTTTCAATAATGACTTCACTGGGTAATTATTGCAACATTACAGCCCAGACTGTTGTGCAAAATTACAGAAAGGGCTACATATTCAGACATCTCTCAGCAAATTATTGCAGTGCCAAACAGCTTGGATGTCCATTTTTCACATTTTTAAAACTCAAAAGCACAGCACCTCACATTTTTTGGCATTGCACAGAGAATTATACCAGGTATTATACGGCATCCCTGAACTGTATAAATATCCTTTTAAGACAACGTGGTTGTGTGAGGCAACACAAAGGACCAGTTCTGACAAATGCTTCACTATCTCAATGTTTCTTCTGTAGTCACTGGGAAAAAAATGCATGTTACAGCAGTTTATCTTCCTGTTAGAATGCAGTGAGAGCAGGGGACAGATCCTGCATTTAGTTTTGTACATATTCAGATGCAGGAAAGACAAAATATTCAAACACAGCTATTCCCATTATTCCGAGGAAATAAAGGTTAGAACTCAGCCTCACAATCCAGGGAATAAAGGGAGGGAATCTTCAACACAATGTGGCGGTGCTGTCCTTCAGGGAGTGATTTGATTCCACAGTCAGTACAGGGGGCTCTGAATTAGCTTCCACTGAGGAAGAGTGAGGAATTTATATAATCAGTAATACAAAATTTTCATGTTAAGATTTACTTAAGAGCTTGAAACAGCAAATAAGAGTTTTACTAAATATTCATTCAGGTCCTCTTTGGAAAACCTTGGACTTATCCTGAGCTGTCCAGCTAACTTGCAGTTTACACGAAACATCAAAGAGAAGGGGGTATTCACTTGCATGAACTTTGAAAGTGAAGTTTGGCACTTTTTGTCCCAAAAGTCCATTGGAATTATGAAAATCTATGAGCCTGGGAACAAAGCCACATAAAGAAATGCAGTTTGATTACCACAAGAAATCCTTGCTTTCCAAATTTTTAAAAGACAGTTGGTGTGTGCTCTTCACTGTTCTAGAGAATAAGGCAGGGCCTGGATAGCCCACAATAAAATCCAGAGAATTATGAATACCCTGAGCTGGAAGTGGCCCAAAAGGGTCATCGAGTCCACTCCTGGGTCACCAAAAAACAATCACTCTGAAGGAATTTGAGGCTCCCTTCTCTAGTACATGTTCAAATGATGGGCACTGTTTACTGCACCAAGACAATAAACAGCATAAAAACGTTTCTTAATTTTATTCTACCTGATTTTTTTCTGGATTTCTAGGTAGGCAACCTGCATCCTTTGTTCATCCCTTTCCACAGCTGTAAGCTCCACCTAAAAACCTCAAATGCCCTGTACACAACTGTACATAAAAATAATCAGACTCCAGCATCAGTACTGTAAAACACAACACCAAATACAGTGTCCCTGAAACTAATCCCTTTAACCACCACTGAATCCTAGGCTGCCCTGTTCTCTACCCCTAAAAAATTCTGCCATTGAAATGAAGACTTTGAACAATGTTTTTTGACTAATTCACAGCTAACAAACCTTTGGTGTCTGTAAAAATAACATACACTTTTCTTTTACTTTCCATTCAAGGAAAGCTTGATTTTTACAATGATCCAGCAAAAGACTTAGTGATGTGCTTAATATTAAGCAGATATAATTGCTCATTTGCTTAAGTGCTTTGCTGGGTGAAGGTCAGAGTGCTTTGAGCCTTAAAATATGAAGCCTAAATTTTGCTTTCTGCCTTGAATGGAACTAAGTCCTAGCAAAATTGATTAAATCAGAGCACAGATTAGTGCTCAGTTTAGGACACGGGTCAATCAAACCTCCTTCTTTACCACAGCACTATAAAAGCCACAGAACCTACACCTGGAATTACCACAAAAACACCTGGCTGCTTGCCTTCCCCCATGGGTAGTCTCAAAATGACAGGTTGGGGTCCATCATTCCTTGCTCACATTTTCAAGAATGGATTGCACTGCTAAGGAAGGGGTTGATGTGGTGGTTTATTCCGAGACACAGTCACACAGATGGGGTTGGGGGATCAGGGGGTTAAAATCCTTGTCCCATCTAAGAAAACTTTGTGTTTACTCCAAAAGCTGATTTTGCGGGAAGTCGTTTGTACTCAATACCTGACAGGAACAGCCCGTGGAGGAGAAGTTCCTTGAGTGAGATTCTGTGAGAGGGAAAACCACTCACCACTACAAAAAGCCACCTCACTTGAAAGCCCAGCAGAAACCAACCAGAGAACAACATCTCCAGTTAGCAAAAAAAAACTCAACTGCTTTTTGATCCCAATTTATACCCTTGTCTCACTGTGTGAAGGAAAATGCAACACATACAAATGCATGTGATGTGTCAGCCTTCAGCTCTCTCTGTCAAAGGGAAACAATTACAACAAAATTAGGTGACAGTGCCACGCTAAACACCCTGCAATGAAAACAGGCTTTTCCAGTATCATTCCAGTCACATCCTGCAGCGGTTGGATTCTCACCCTGCAGCACTGCTCAGCTCAGCCGTTATTCTTTGCTTGCTTTTTGATCAATTTTACGGTTAACCTGAACTTCTCTGATCAATCAGATCTTTAGATATTCACAAACTCAACCTTAGGAAGAGTCAGAAACCTTAATTTAATTATTATCCAGCAGGCCCATATAAAAGTGGGCATATGAAAGCCAGTATTCATACCAGTCAACTGTTTCCTTCAGAGAGCAGTGTTTGTACTGCGTGACCTTTACAGAATAGAGAAGTAGCAGAAATACCTTTGACTGTTGTTTATGTGTAGACACATGGATTCTGAGATGTTCCCAGGCAGTTCATACACCTGGGAGAACTTTCTCTACACTTAACAATTCTGATTTCTCCTCAAGTAGGGAACATTCTTTTTTTTTCCCCCCTCTTTTTTTTTTCTGTTTCAAGAAGAGTTTATGACAGTGTCCCCTTGTCTCTGAGCAGTAAAATTCTCTGCTGCTAAAAACATGAAGTCCCTACATACAAAGAGCTCTGGCAGAGGTTAATTGTGAACTCAAACAATGACACACTTAGATTCAAAGCACGGTATTGAAACCTGTTTCTATGCAAGCACAAGATGACCCATACAAAAGTGAAGTTTTTCCCTGAGAAGTATGTGGAAATGGGCACTCCTAACATTGAAATCAATCAGGAAAGGCAGGCAAAAAAAAGCTTTCCAAGACAAAATTAGTCTATCTTGTAATTTCTTTCAAGGGCAGGGTTGTATAGAACCAGTCCTGCCAAGTTCTGATATCTCTTGAGCGGTGTTAACCATCTCATGTTACTTGTAAGTTCAGCCTTGCCTTTCCCAATCCATCAGCATTGGCCCCAGAATCAGAAGAAGGAGGGAGGCAGGAAAGACGAAACAGGAATGTGAAAGTCAAACCAGTGCCTTTTGGGTACAATGCTCATGGTCTGAGTAAACATACCTGCTCAGAATTCTGAGCCTGCAGCTGTTCACCAGCTTGGATTCCTTAACCACAGGTAGCACTAAATAACACAGGGACAAATTTCCATGTGACAATATCAGACTGGTTTTTTTCCCTCAAATCAGCTAATACAGCATGACTTAAGTATGATCACATGCCTGAGAAAGCAATTTGTTAAATGACATAACAGGTTAGGACTAAATCCACTAAGGTCTTTTGCCCTCTCAACAACATGTACAAAAGTATGTTCTTAATACACAATTTTTAAATGGATACAGAGAGAACATGGGAGTTCTGGGTGGCATTCATCACTGCTAGTGCACCTTTTAATTAGTATGTAATGAGCACACTTATCACCCACATCTTTTATCATGTTAAACTGGTAAGACATTCTGCTATAACCATCAAAGACACCAAATAGCTGCAATAAACTGATCACTCAGCAAAGTTACCCAAGTAAAACATGTGACCATTTTACTTGCAATTTTCCCCTGTAATGCAAATATTGCTGACTTCTGAGCATGGGGGACTGAAGCAAAAAAAAATCCAAAGATGAACAATTGAAAGAGTGAAAACAAATAAATGGTTGTGTATTTCAGAATCAGGTAATTCTCTTTGTTCTAATATGTGTTTTGCCTCAACACTGAGTGCATGAGCTAACAGTTAAATATTCTCCAAGTAGAACTCATAGAAATCCTCATTTTCCCCAAGAAAAGAGATCATGCCTTTCTATTATATGGCAGATAAAAGTTCAATTCTCATCATATTAGCCTCAAAATATTACACCATAAAAAGTACATTTGATTGTAAAAAGTACCTGTGGATTTTTATAAAATGAAGGTACAAGCATTTACGTACATGACATTTTTCTGGTGCTCACAAATTGCAAGATGTGTAAGCATAAATGGGTGAGTCTAAAAGATCACCGGTAACTTATTTTTATCATGTCATGTGTCATCCTAACTGGATGATTTTAACAATTAGATGCTGTTGTAAATGAACACCTGTAATAGTTTTGTTTCCAACCTGCATTTGAAGTGGGATTAAGGGAGAGCAGGCCTTGTGTGTACAGGACCTCACCTTTCTGCCAGCAAATGAGAGAGAGAGAGAGTCTGTTCACCAGCAAGGGGACACACAGAGGTACATAATGGCAGTTTATGTCAGAGACTGTGCCTGGGACTACAAGCAAACAGCAAAACCCTAGTGATCCACAACTGTTCCAGTTCTATCATTTCCTATAGAGGCACTGCTGTTGGTCTCACCACTTGGCTGCCTCAGCTAATCACCTCATTTGCCTCATCCAGCCATTTGGTGAGATAAAGAATGAGGCACAAAGGGGTGGCAAAGGATGGGGGTACCGAGGGAATAGAATTAAATGAACTTATGTGAGGTTAAACTAACAGAAGTAAATGTATGGTGTTGTCTATACTGCTGTTTTGCCTACGTGGGCCCAGTATATGAGGATGTACAGCCCTAGTGCAACATACTGGTTCTGACAGAACATCCCAATTATATGTGCAAAGTTGTGCTTTTCCCCAGAGGAAACACAAAGCTCTTTATACCGGCACATCTCAGAACATGAGTCTTGAGAAACATCCGTGGGCAGAAACTCCTGCACACAGATACATGAGCCACAAACATACAGACTACGAGAGTGGAGAAAATGACACACACAAAAATTAATATTAAACACAATCTATTAGGAGAGTCATTGAATTATAATGCAAAATGAAGACTACTCCTCTACCACTTTAGATAGACAGCTCATTTACCCAGAAAGATTCTAAGCATTAAAAGAAAAGCAGAGAACAGCAATCACACAGGGACTCCCCTCTCAGTGGGCACAAGCAAGAATGACTCTATGGTGGAGCAGGGACTTGACCCCAAACTCCTGAAGTCCCTTCTACGGGCTGATGGCAAGGTCTGTTACTGAGCAGGCAGCACAGTGTTCAGTGTGAGCTGTGCTTTTAAAGCAGTTCCTTTGTCCTGTCTGCAAGATGAATGTAGTTTGCTGGAACTAAGTTTCTTTAGCCCAGTTTGTACAGGTGTGGTGGCTGGAAATATCTGCAGCCAAGCTGTGCAAGGTACAGCTCTTGCAGGTACCTCATATACCAGTGTAAGTGGTAAGTAAAATCAGAAGAAAATGATGACATTCTTCAAGAAACAGCTTTAGGTCCTTGAAAATGATTATTTCGGTTTGCCTGCAACTGTAAAAATGAGTTTCAGATAATAGCTTTTCTTTTATATAGTAAATGATAAATGAGCATTTAAACATTGACTCATCCACCAACGAAGATATAAAGAACATAAAAAGTCACTGTGCTAACAGAGAGTTTGAGAACTAAAGTCACCTGATTTTTCAACCTGGTGATTACACCATAAGGACATTCATTTGTCTTTACCTCCACTCCAGTGTTCCAAAAAGTGTACATATATTTCCACCAAAGACAATCAACCCTTTTAGCTTTTGCCATTTATATTTCTGTGCTAACCCCCACAAGAGCCTTCTGTTCCAAGTTCATGGGTCTTTTATGACCATAAAGGCTATAACTGGAATATTCTGACCTAAGGATATCTAGAGAGAGCAAAAATACTAAAAGAAACCCTCCTCCAGTGCTCCCCCTCATTCAGTACAGGATTAAATACCCTATGAAAAAATTCTGTGAAAAAGTCTTATCCACTTTGATTACCAATAGCAGTTCACAACTGACTCTGCTTTTGGTCTGCATGTGACAGTGATGAGGAATAAAATCGTTATGTTGGGACAAAGATTTTCAAAAGGAGAGGGATTTAAACCGAAATATTAGATTATGAGGAGAGAGCTTTATTATTAACATGGAAGTTTTCATTTTTCCTAGAAAATACCTTTCCAAAGCTTCATAATGCATACTGAGGTGAGAGAACTCGAACTGCACAGAGTTCACCTCATAACAACTATCATTTAACACATCAGCCGAGTTTTAACATTTCAAGAGACAATCTGTGATCACGGTGAGTCAGAGTTATAATTTCTTGTCAAGGTTTTATTTCAGTTGTCTCCTGCAATATGAAAAGAAACCACAAGTACTAAGCCATTAAGATTTCATTGTGCTCCGTGCAAGGAAATCTTACAGCAGGTTTTTGGAGGCTCTGGGCTGGGTTGGTTTGTTTGAAATCAAGAAGAAAATTACTCAGGGCAGTACTAGAGCCTGCATTTTACATTTTCTGTTTTGAACTATCCATTGTGCTTCTTACCTTTCCCACTCACCTACCAAAGATATGCTTGCTTATAGACATGCAGCTCTTGGAAAACAAGTCAAGATCTTAACTAATTTTAGCAAATATGTATTTCCAAGTAAAAGCACACCTTTTACATTTTGCTCATCAAGCTCTTTGCTTGTTTTCTCCAATGGATTCCTCCTACTCAGATCCTTGGCAGACAGACAATATTGCTGTAAGTTTTGGAAGTGCCCTGCACATAGCAAACACCATCACAATGAAAATAAACAGACAAATTAAATTATGCAGACATTTAAAAGCAGAAATTAGTTTATAAAAACATTGATGTTCACTTTCAAAAGAATCAGTCAACAAGGAAATAAAAAAGTTACTTGGTTCAGGGATGTGATTTTTCCCCTCTCTAGTGATTGATGGATGGAGAATATTGGGCTCAGGAATTTGGTGACATGCTTTCTAGCATTCAAATCCTTTGGAAAATAGTTGGCTGTAGCTCCGTGTGAAAGCTCCTATGTCCTATAAATGGTTTCCTGTGATCTGAATGCTGAAATAAAAATAGACCAAGGATGCTGGAGAGCGTGAAAATTAACTAGGGGTTTCAATCACTGGCATTCCAGCATTCAGAGTGTAATTCCTTAATCAGAGTGAGAGCAGAAACCAAGAGTAGAGTCAGCATGAAAGGGGGCAAACACACAGTTCAAAGTGGAACAGGCTCTGTAACATCCACACACAAACTTTGTCCCTGCAAGTTGAACAACTGAGGTGTGTTTGACAGCGGTGCAGTAGCTCCAGCTCAGCTCGTCGAACACTTTCTGTTGCAGGACTCTCCATTTCAGGTGCTTAAACTTTGCCATACTTTAATAATTTGAATGAAAATATCCCCAGAAATAACTCCTTGGTGAAGTTTAAGCAAAAACAGGTGGATTTCTAAAAAGATGTTGAAGAGAAAACACTGGTGTTACAAATAAAATAAAAAAACTCTCCCCAACCCCAAATGCCTTTATGCTTTGAAACACCAGCCTAAATTTTGGCATTGTGAGATCAGAATTTTGTCTTTTGTTGTCTCAAATAGAAAAAAGAAAAAGGCTCCCCCTCTTCAATGGAGACATTTGGCAACAAAAAAATCTCCCTGAAGACTCAGTCTGCTTTGAGGGCATTTCAGTGCCCGGCTGCCAGGACACAGGGAATGGCAGTGCCCCATCAGTGGGTCCCCACCTCTACTGATGCAGATATTTGAAAACGTCCAGTGAATCATTCAAAAGTTTCACCAACCTTAAGAGTGGCCTTTCTTGCCTTTAGAGCACTTAACTCTGCAACCTTAGCACTGTTCCAACACAGGTTTTAAATGTAATATCCTACCTGCATTTGGAAAGGAACAGCCCCATCCCACCAGGTTTCCAGCCCCAGTCACTCCCATTTAAACAGATACACCCTAAGGACCAACATACATAATTCAGGTTTTGGATCACAGTAACCCCTCTGAAACCTCCTGTCTTGGCTGTCAAAGAAATTGACCTTTCTCAGTTTAAAGGTGCTTTCTCATAGGAATCCTCTCAAAACTTAAAGGTTTTTAACATCCCTCCAAGAAAAACAATGTCTGAAAGTCTTTTGGACTCTACTTCTGGACTTCTGAATATATTCATTTGTCATTAGTAATGTTGGGGCTGCCCAAGGTCTTCAATCACTTCTTCAAAAAATAAATATGTACCTTATCTTCTACATAGAAATTCAATAAAATGCATACATTTAATAAACAATTCAATAAATAACAGTTTTTAAGAATTCCTTGAAATATAATCCTGCATTTCAAGCCCTTTAACTGAGACAGCTTGCACACACAGTCTCCTTTCACAGCCTACATACACACTCTGAGCCATCAGACCATTTAACTGAGGTTGAATGTTGTATGTAATTATACATTATACCTCAATTTCCAAGATGCTGAGCTTTGGAAACTTTTGCTGACTTTGAAAATAAGACTTAAATGTACAAATAAAAGGCACCTAAATCTCTGACTACTCCCTTTCCAAAGCACAATACCTGCATGGTTATATTTTGCTTTCTCTCCCCCATCTGCACTCATTTTTTGCTGTTCCTAAATTTCCATTTTGTAAGAGAAGAGAATTTCACTCAAATGCATTTCAGTGACCAGAAGGACAGAGAGGGACAGGTTATCCCATACAGTGCTGAAATATGGAATCAAGTCATACCAAGCCGTATAAAAATGGTTTTCATTTGCCACTTGGAAGCATAAAAAAAAAACCAAAACCACAAACCACAAAAAACCCAACAGATAAATAGGACATTATCACACAATTAAAAAGTTGTTTAGATTTGCTTGTCTCTTCCCTCCCCTCGCCCTCATGCTCTGCTGAAGCATAAGGAGGTTTTCTGGCCCTCCTTTGAGTTCAACAGAGGTAGGTCTGATTTGTTTAACATCATTATGCTTTGGTTTTACCAAAACTGCTCCTCAGCGAACCTTTCCTTCCCATGCCACTTTTCCAAATAAGTATTTGTAACTTTTTTCTCGGAAATTCTCGGGTTCACTAAACAAACACGGGATTCTTTGTCTTTTTTATTACAGATCATCTCCCTTGTAAATAACTTGAAAAGACCTGCAGGATGGAGCAAGGAGATGTGACGAGCTTTCAGCTGAAGCACTCGAACACAGACTACCTTTTGAAAGTCTCTTTCTGCAAAAATGTTTAAAATATATATTCTGTATTGACATATTAGCTACAGGTAAAAAGCTATATTTTTACAGGAAAAAAATGTTTAGTCAGGTTTTTTTTAAAGGGTTTTCCTTGATTAAAGTCAACCCATATAGCTAAAATTTCCAGCAGTCCTAGGACTGGGGACTAGCCATCCTTAATTCCCATACAGTGGCCACCAATGCAATTCAAGTGCAAATTTTCAGGAAAGATGTTTAGAACTGGGCCTTTTCTTCAAAGCCATCTTCATATAAAATATTCCCCACAAATTTCACAGGCTGAATTCGACTTGAAAGCCCGTGATCTGCAAAAGTACTCTGTTTTCAGGAGAAACTTGTAAAATACTGACTGAGCTGCTGCTGTTTCAGGGACAGAAAGCACCAAGACTATAGAATGGACATGGTGTGAACATCCATTACCTACAGGTCAGACACCAAACTGAGTTCTAACAGCATCCAGTTGCTTCCTCTGGTGGGATGCAGGATGGAATCCCTGTGATCGAGCTGAGATCTACAGAGGAAGTGTTCTCTTCCAAACACACACAAGAATGAAATTCTGGAGAACAACTGCAGCAAGAGCAATTTCTAAGATATATAAAGATTTAAACACTGACCATGTCATGCTTTAGACTTCTGACTGCCACCTCTCAACCCAAAACCAAAAGTCTGGTAGTGAACTCTTACATTTTTGCTGCAGAGAACTTTTTGTGGCATGAGGCAACGTGCCAAGTTTACCCACTGAACTCCGCGATTGTAAAACCCAATTACTTCTTTATGTTACCAAAGTAGGTATTTCAGTGCTGTGGTTTGCAATATTGTAGCAACTATTGCACAATTTAACAACTTTGTAGCAGCTCCTGTAATGTTTTAACAGCATTTTTACACTGAAGTTTGTGCACGTGTGTGGACAGGACCCTTTGCAACCACGGGGTTAATTTATATTATTTTTATAAAATTACTTATATAAATATGCAGAAGGTGCAGAAACACGAAAGGTACAAAAACAAAGGTCCAAAAATTCACCTGAACTGCTTTTGAATTACCAAAACAACCATGAAAAACAATCAAACATGGAAGATACATAAACATTTGTCACATTCCCTACATTTCCATGTGAATTTCTTCTGCCCCAGACTCCATCTTCTGTGTGTGTTCATTCTTCCATCTGCTGTCTTTCCTGTTCTCTGTCCCTCCTCAATCCTGCTGCTTGATGCCACAAGTAGTACCACAGTGGAATAAAAACATGCACCAAAAACTCACTTCACAGCCTTCTCACAGACAGACTTCATTTGAATTGGTTTGAGCAAGACCCTGAGTATACAGCAATTTATTATATTTTACCTCTCTTCTGCTTTATTTCAGTTCTCTCGGTCCTATTTTACATACTTCCACCCAAGTACCTCTGAAAACTCAGGTCTATTTATTCTGATTTTAAATGAAAAGATAATATATTTTAATAGTTTATTCTCTTATATGATTGCTGGCCATTCCTGAAACTTCAGCTATTAGCAGTTGTAAACTTTCCTTCCCTATAGTTGCTTAACTTCAATGACAATTTTAAATTAAAATGAATTCACATGATTAAATAAATTGGAATATTAAAAATAGAACTATAGAGTGATAAAAGCCATGTAGATATTTTAGATATAACACAAAAATTTTAATTAAAACACAGCATCTTCAATTTGCTCCTAAATAAAACAGTAACCTTCACTTGATTGATTCTAGGAGTGTTGCTGATATATCTTGTTATAGTGGCGTGAATCACATATTAATTAACAATTTGAGTAATTAAAATGTTTTTATTCTTTAAAGATATTAGAGATGGGGCCAAATATCTATCACACATGCAAAATTTATGGTATCCAGCACTGAAGGAAATGTAGCACTGAAGGAAATTCAGTGGCTACTATACACTTGGAGGTAAGTATTTTTTTTACTTGCAAGTTTACTTGCTGTATGATGGTACGTACAAACTCAGATGACTGAAGACAAAACTGTTGTGCATGAGGATATTTTTCATGTAATCCTTACAACTAAAGGTAAACGAAGCTCCTACGTGTTTACAGGAGATCGACCAGTGTTTACAAATTTACAAAAAAACCTGCTTTTCTCTGAGCCTCAAAAAGCAATTTTTGTGTGTGCAGAAACTTACCTGTCCAGCACTGCTTTCTTGTCCTTAGAGCAATGCAGAGTTCCTTAGGATACTTCAGGAATACACACATGTATCTTCCTCACACATTATGGCCAACTCACCCCTTGCTCATGACGGCAACACCAGAAAAACATACCCTGTCACTATGGCTACAAAAAACACACTCTAATTTAATAATGTTATAACTGATATAGAATGAGTGCCTTGGTTTGTCCTCCTTTGCTGACTACCCAGATTGTGCCTTCCCCTGGGACACTGTCCCTCAGTGTGGGCTCCTCTGAGGGAACTCACTGCTGCCTCCATCTTCCCTGCCTTCTCTCCCTCCCCAGGGGCTTCTCTTCCTCCTCCAGGGATCCCAGCTCCTTTCACCCTCCTCTACCAAAACTCTTCTCTTCACCTCTAAGTGTCAGCCCAGCTGCCTGGGGCAGTCCCACCATTTTCCCACACACTGACTTCCAGGAATCCCAGTTTCCACCCTGCGCTAAAAGCTTGGTGCCCTCCTCTGCCTTTGCACCTTGAGCTTTATCGCTCATTTACCTGTTACTCCCTCTCCTTTTCCTTAAGCTTCTTTTATATTCGCCTTCTGTCATCTTTACTTTCACCCTCCTTCCTAGACGCTGCCTTGAGCCGGCTGTGGGTGCCCAGGTGCCAGCAGTGCTGTGAGGGGCTTCAAGGGGCTGCCCCCAGCTCTGAGGGAACATGATGGGCTGTGAGGGGCTACCCCGGGTCCTGAGAGAGCTGTGAATGTTGTGAGGGGCTGTCCTGGGTTGTGAGGGAGCTGTGAGGGGTTACCACGGTGTCGGGAGGGCTTCCAGGGGCTGCTCCCGGGCTGTGAGGGAAGATTAGGGGGTCGTGAGGGGCTGCCAAGGGTTGTGAGGGAAAATGAGGATTTCGAGGGGCTTCCAGAGGTTGCCACCAGGCTGTGAGGGAAGATGAGGGGGCTGCGAAGGGCTGCCCCAAGTCATGAGGGGCTGTCAGGGGAGATGAGGCTATGAGAGGACATGGGAGCTGTGAGGGGCTGTCCCGGGTTGTGAGGGGCTTCCAGGGGCTGCCCTCGGATTGTGAGAGAAGATAAGGGGGCTGTGAAGGGCTGCCCTGGGTTGTGAGGGGCTGTGAGGGGCTGTCCCAGGTTGTTAGGGGAGATGGGGGGGCCTGTGAGGGGACATGGGGTCTGTGAGTGGCTTCCAGGGCTTGCCTCCAGGCTGTGAATGAAGACGAAGAGCTGTGAGGGGCTGCCCCAGGTTGTGAGGGGCTGTGAGGGGTTGCCCCGGGTTTTGAGGAGAGATGGAGGGGCTGTGAGGGGACAAGGGGGCTGTGAGGGGCTGCCCAGCATTGTGAGGGCAGATGGAGGACTGTGAGGGGCTGCCCTGGGGTCATGAGGGCCTTCCAGGCACTGCCCCCCAGCTGTGAAAGGACACAGGGCCGTGAGGGGCTTCCAGGAGCTGCCCTGGGTCGTGAGGGGGCTGTGAGGGGCTTCCACTGGCTGCTCTCCGGCTGTGAGGGGAGATAAGGGAGCTGAGAGGGCTGCCCCAGGTTGTGAGGGGCTGTGAGGGGCTGCCACGAGTTGTGAGGGCTGGGAAGAGCTGTCCCAGTTTGTGAGGGGGTGTGAGGGGCTGCTGTGCGTTTTAAGAGGCTTCCAGGGGCTGCCCCCAGGCTGTGAGGGGGCTGTGAGTGGAGATGGGGCTCTGAAAGGTTTCCCCCAGGCTGTGTGGAAACATGGGGGATTTGTGAGGGGCTTGCAGGGCCTGCTGCTTCTGCTTCCAGCCAGTTGCAGCCACCCCAGCCTGGGGTTCCCCCCCAGCCCCTCACCTCAGGGGAAGGGGCTTGAGAACAGACAAAATGTCACCCAGCAGAGAGTTGTCAGGGGAAACCTGTGAGACCGGAGGGGAGAGGAACAACAGGAGGGTATGTATCCCACCTTTCCTTGGAATTCTTGTCAAAGAACGCTTGAACACCTTGAAAAAACACACATTATACTGTCAGCTCTAAACTTCTGATGAAAAATACATATGCACCTAAATTTATATGTCAACCCAAGGAGTATAAAAATATACAGGTGCTGTATATTTTGGTACACCAGTTCCTGAGAGTGCTGGCCTCAACAACAGGGACTTCTTGAGTACCCATACATATTCTGGATTATGTGGAAACTTTCGCTCTTATTTCAGTTTTTCCACCAAATCACAGAAAAACCAGCAACCCTTCCCTACGTGATTTGGGATCTTAAATATTAAATCAGGATCTTTAACACTGAATCAGGAGCTTTAATATCAGTGTGCTTCAGACGTTCCCTAGCACAAGTGCATCACGTAATATCAGTATTTAAACCATCATCCCAATCTGGGTTGAAAACAAGGTATTTCTATATAGAAATCACACACCTTTCAGTGCATCACGTAATATCAGTATTTAAACCATCATCCCAATCTGGGTTGAAAACAAGGTATTTCTATATAGAAATCATACACCTTTCATTCCTCCTCAATGGGGAGAGAATGGCTCAACTACAGATCACAGATCTTAAACAACCGGAGTCAAGTTGTAAAAGCCAGTGTTAGCAGGTCAACAGTTTGAACTCCTTTCTCTACACATCTTCACTTGCCACCAGGTCAACACAAATATTTAAGGGCTGAGCGCAGCTGCGAACAAAGAGAGCCGGTGCTGGCAAAGGGGCACAAATTCTTCCCCCTCACACAATGTGTCTCGCACACCTCACAACAATCTCTGCAAATCCTAGGGCCACTGTCCCCTCACCCTCTTGGATGAAACCTACTGGATGACAGATCCAGTCCATGGGCCTGACAGCTCCTGTGTGCTTTATTTGCTGGCAATTCGGAATTCTTTCAAAATTCCCTTACAGGGCTGATTCCACCCCTCCACATTTTTCATAGTACTTTTCAGCAGTAATTTAAGTTTTATTCCTACCAAATCTTGTTTCCTGAGGCTTGGTGCCTCCAGAATGCTGTTCTGGAAATACAGAACTACAGAAACATGGGGTCTGACAGACTAGTCAGATACAGAGGGATCAGCTAAATGTTGATATAGAGACATATGACTTCACCTTTAACGCCCTGCTTGAGAGAAACCCTTATCTAGTACACTCCCAGCCTGGCTCCAGCTGCTTGTCCTAACTCAGCAGCACATTGCAGGGACTACACAATCAACCAATTAAGTCTGACATTCCCAAAGTGTGCCTACATGAGTATTTTAGTCTGAATCAGGGGTGTTTTGGAAGTTAACCTGAAGGATGCCCTCAGGAGTGTATCCCAAGCACTCTGCTACTGAGAGATAGAGCTTGTGAGACTGGGGTAAACACTCCAGTAAATACCTGTTGAAGTAACAATTATTCTTCTTCTTTTCCCCAGACTCATCATCGGCCAAGAGTAAGTAAGAAACAGAAGGAGTGTCATATATCATGTTCTGCTTTAACAAAAGATCTGGACTCCGGGCTCCTGGAGCTAAGGAGAAATTCCTTAACATCCACCAGATGTAAAATACATATTTTCCTTTCAGGGCAGCTGCTGAAACAAACGTCTGACACTTAACAGTGAATGCTACTGCAGACTGGATTTCATCCAGTCCCAGCATCCTCCAGAAAAGGTAAACAAACACCAATTGTGTAGAGGATTAATGATCACTAACCAACATTTTCTTATGAGATCTGGGCACACTCACAGCATAACAACATTACTCATGGCATTACAACATTGAGCCATAACAGGAGAAGGCTACACCTGGATCAAATGGATCCTTACTGACCATGGCACAGAAAGTTAATGTAGGAGCTAACTTCTTGTCTGGAAGAGAAATTAGACTTGTGAATACCACACATCACAAACCATGAGTTAAAAAATACAAATAGGAAAAAGAAAAAAAAATATTTATAGTGTCCTGTGTCCTTGTTTCCCTGCAGCATTTTGAAATCCATTCTCAAGTATGTAAACCATTTGGTTTTAGTGACATTAGTAAAGGGAGCAGAAGAGAGATCTTCAAATTGTTAAAATAATAAAAAAATAAGGTAGATCATTAAAGCACAGAATTTGATACCTGACCATTATTCCCTTTCCCTACATACTTAGTTG